>JAOTQY010000001.1:24487791-24500285 GCA_026413445.1 Dolichallabes microphthalmus
CCTGGGATAGGCTCCAGGCCCCCCGCGACCCTGTATATAAGGATAAAGCGGTACAGAAAATGAATGAATGAATATAATATGCATATGTTTGGTGTTACAAAGCCAAGTTCCCGGTTTTATTTTAAGCTTCTTTTATGGACATATTGGTCCGTGATAGGGATTCGTGGTTAGCTAAACTAGCTTAGTGTTTGGGGTAGCTGAGCGGTTAACGCGTCTGATTACTAATCAGGAGGTCCCCTATTCAAACCCCAGCACCACCAAGTTGCCCCTGTATGTGACTATGGCTTAGTTGAATTTAATTTAATTACACACTCATGAGTGCATTTTAAAAAATATCCAACGGCATCTGTTGAATTTTGGAATCAACTCAAATATTTACTTGAAGTGCGCGTAATGAAGTTGTGAGATCGCGTTTAGTAAGTGAATTAAGTAGATTGCTCACTCATAAGCACCCATTAAAAAATGTATAGCGCCATCTGTTGTATTTTGAGATGTACTAAAGTTTTTTTTTTTCAAGGTCGATTTTTTTAATGATATAAGGGCGTTTTCTATTTAAATTACAAAAGTAGAATATCATCTCTTCCCATGGCCCGATTGTGCTGAAACAAAGACTATATGTTACCACAAGCTTTGACAAATACAGCTGTGAAAACCCCAGTGAAATTCTTTCAGTATTTTTTTACGTGATACATTCACAAACAAACAGACCAACATACATTCAAAAAAATCCCAAAACCATCTTGATGTGTTCTATGACTCATCTCACGTCCCCCACAAATAATTTTTTCTCAAATATCTTCAATGTACAGATACACCAACTTTACAAATTTATTATATGTATGGATGAGATAGATGTAAATTGCTCTGTGTAAGGGTGTCTGCCAAATGCCGTAAACATCTAGTTTCACTTTGTTTAATGCTTTCCCACAATGCACTTGACTACCTTCTAGTAAGACTTATCTCCCCCTTTCATGATGATACCTCTGTTAATTACACAACACTCATAACCTCATAATTCCATAAATAAAAGTCTTCTAGTGTTGTGTCTTATAGCTGCACTGTAAGTCCTGTGTATCCACTACTGCCACATGTATTCTTTTTATTCATATAAACACCAGTGGAAACAGTGAGTAAGAAAGCTAGATCTTTTAAGCTTTTGTTTATAGACACTAAGACAAAATACAGGCACTAAAACCTGACTGTTATAACTTAGTGTATGTCCGAGGTCCTTCTTTATAATATCGACGTGGGCCATAAGCACTAACATAAAACACAACAAGCGGCAAATTAGCACTAGAACCACTAAACACATCACAAATATTTTTATATATAAACATATTTAATGTGAAAAGATGACAGATTGAACAGTTGCATGGATATTTTTACTCATATTGTACAGTATGTTTGTACAGGTCCCCGTGTTACGGCCGATGGATCTGCTGGTGGAAGCGTCTCCGCGGCGTGTGTTTGCTAATGCTCATGCCTACCACATCAACTCTATCAGCATTAACAGTGACTGTGAGACTTACCTGTCAGCTGATGACTTGAGGATCAACCTGTGGAATCTCAATATCACAGATCGCAGCTTCAGTATCCTGCATGTACAGATGTTCTGAAAGTGTTTTTCATGACTAAACCAGATCTTGAGTTTCTATTTGTATCTGCATGGGTTTCCTTCATGTTCTAAAAACTTGTTACTGTGCTCCTGCGATACGCCGTGGATTCATGAAAGCATGGATGCTTTAAGCAGGATGATTTTATGTAGGGTTAAATATTAGGGCACTGGTGGCTCGGTGGTGGGTGTTTCGCCTGCCATGCGGAAGGCCCAGGTTCGATTCCCAGCCAGTGCCCAAACCCCAGGCATTGGATGCAGTGCTGATCCCTTGTATGTGTGGACCGGCTAGTCCGCTGTGTGCGACCCCTTGTCCGGTAGCAGCCGAAAGACCAAAAACAACATATGTAGGGTGAAATATTACTGTTTCAGATGTACAGCAAAAGTATTGATTATCTTTTGTCTCTGGTTTTTGTCTTTGATCTTCAGTCTAGTTTCTGTACCTGAGCAGTTTCAGAGGAACGTTTTCTGTTTGTTAAGGAAAAGTGACTTATGCAACATTTAATCTTAAAAAATCTCATTTAAGGCATGAACCGGTGATTAGTACACTGGTGATGCTGAATGCTGAGTGGTTGGAAGAGACGAGAGGGGAAATGAGGTCGCTGCTGAAGTTGTTACATAAACAAGGCACTTTGCAGGCTGGTGCAGTTAAACATTTCCTTCCATGGCTTTAATTTAATCCCCATCATTTAAGTTAAGTCAATATTTAGAAATAAAAAGGTGGCTCAAGACTTTCACTGAAGCTCCAGGAATCTAGCGTGTCAGAAATGCTGTTGTGTCTATCCAGGGTGGGTCTGTGTTTCCTTAAACACCTTTCTTAGACATTGTGGACCTGAAGCCCGAAAACATGGAGGACCTGAGCGAGGTGATCACCGTGGCTGAGTTTCACCCTCATCACTGCCACTTGCTGGCCTTCAGTAGCAGTGCAGGTGCTACACGCCTGTGTGATATGAGATCTCGCGCGTTATGTGACCGACCTGCTAAACGTGAGTCTCTCTCCCTCGTCCTGCTTGTCGTGTTGCGTTCCTTGTCTGAGGACCACACATGTATTCGATTATACAGAAGCAGGAGGGCTCTGGTGAGGAAGCTTTCTGTCGATGACCGAGCAGATACATACACGAGCCATTCGGAGGAGTTTAGAGGCAAATGAGTTGATGATGAATATTGAAATTACATTCAAAATTATGTATGATTTTAAAAAATATGCTTTATACTACATGTTGGTTACATTTTTTATCTGATTAGACAGGATATGATGAAATCTCTATAACATCAGCTCTATCAGTTGTTTCAGGTGCCAGGTTTGCTCTAGACAAATTTGTACATTTTGAAATTAAGTATTAATTTCTATAGAAAAAACTTCACACTCTAAAAAAAAAACACTAATTGTTGTTATGGTAATGTTTTCCATAACGTTGTATATAATTGGCATTTTTAGAAGGAGGCTTAGTGTTGAGGCTTTTTGTAAATGCAACCATGAGGCGTTCAAGTCAAACTGGGACTGGCGAATGAGGATATTAAACCGATGACTTTTACAGAAAACGTAAATCACAGTCCGGCGATGAGACTCTTTTGAACAGTGCAGGTACGGTAGCTCGGACACGTGTCTGTCGGAATTGTGCACGCAAACGCAACCTTGCACATTACAGGAACTCATTCCCAAGTCATTTCCACATGATGGGAGTCCCTGGGAGGCCAGCGTTTCAGACGTGAAGCAGCCATTCTGATCATGGCTCCAACATACTGAAAAAACTTTCTACTTTCATGGTCCAAGTAATAGTGAAACACTTGGATAAGTGCATTAGTGTAGTAGGAGATTATATAGAGACATAAAGGGAGTTTTTCTTCTTGTAAATGTTATTCTGAAAGTCAGAAATCCCAGTTCTATTTGAACGCTTCTCATATAAATGAACAAACTGTATGCGGTGACATTCTTTAATAGATAAATAGCAGGACTGTAGTGTGATGTTCTTTATACTGTATAAGGCAGACACTGTAATAATGCAGCTGATTCAACAGTCAAGAATATATTTCACTAGGTGATTATTCTAATTTCTTTGTTAAATAATGTATTTTTGTAGATGTTAAGTAAATCAAGTATCTTTGTAGGTTTTTAAATTATGTAATTATGTAATTCATTCCAGAGGTTAAGGTTAAAAAACTTGTATTGCGAAACACATTTTTCCACATGAAATAATGTAAATGCAGATAATCCGTTCCAGCCACTCAAAAATATGAGGACTCTTACCAATTTCCAACATTATAATCATATTCTTACGTTTAAAAATATTTCGAAAACATTAAGAAAAGAGATGTAAATGAAGTAAAATATGAAATACATAGACATTCAATCACACTCAACCTCGATTTATGTTTCCTCTTCGCAAACCTGAAAGCGACTCTGTTTTCTTCCTGCTACTGTCCTTGCTAACATTCTTGGTACCCATGGTGCTACACCTTCACTAAATCTTGCACTGAATGCAAAAAAAAGATTTTTTAACTGCTCCTGGACTTCCCCGCAACTTAGTGTTCAGTTCGTTTGTATGCAGAGGCAAATTTATTGCGAAACATCGGTTCTTAAGGCAAAATGCCTGAGCCAGGGTATTCATATGCCAAGGTACCACTGATAAAACTTGGGTTAAAACTATGTTAAAACTTCAAAACATAATAACTGATGAGACATTACTTGAAAATCCCACTGATGCACTCCGTATCTCAGCGATCTCGATCCTTTTTGATTCCATCGAAAACAGGCTTATCTTGAAAGATTCCCCTTAACAGATCTTGTGCAACACACTAAATAATGTCACGCCTCATAACGCATGTTTGAGCAAAGATGTTATTATCTTTCGACCCATCTGATGGCAGTGACAGCATAAGGGTCGGAGTGCTTTTCCAAATTCCTTTGTTACAGTATAATAAGATTTTAGTTTTTTTTTTTTTTTAAACCTAAGTCTGTAAGGAATATCTCTGTTTTCTCTCAGTATTCGAGGAGTCAGTGGACCCAGCCCATCGATCGTTCTTCTCGGAGATCACTTCCTCTGTATCGGATGTAAAGTTCAGCCACAGTGGACGCTACCTGCTCACCCGAGACTACCTCACTGCTAAAGTCTGGGACATCAACATGGAAAACAAACCGGTGGAGATATATCAGGTCTCCTCTCACTCTTACACCCTTCTTCTCTAACAGACCAGGCCTTATTGTATTGTATTGTATTGTATTGTATTGTATTGTATTGTATTGTATTGTATTGTATTGTATTGTATTGTATTGTTCTGTCCTGGAAATGTTTTTTTCGGTTTAATTCAATTCACTGGGAACATATTTAATAAAAGATTTGAATTTCAACTGAGAAAAAAATCAATGCAAACTCTGGACAAAAAAATCATAATTTCAGTTTGGCACATCAGCATTTTTATCAGTAAGGGGATTTCTAAGTGGGCTATTGACACAACATTTCCACCAGATGTAGCCATCAAGCCAAATACTGAATTCATACAAAGAAATCAGAACATTTAAGTATACAAGTTGAGTCATAATAAATAATGTGAAATGACACAGGGAATAAGTATTTGAACACATGAAGATAACAAGGTGCAAAATGGTATAAAATGCCAGGAGATCACCTGAAATCTGTACTAATTGATATCAGCTGCTTTAGTCCTAATCGATGGCCTATAAAGGCTTCTCATTACCCAGGAGGCACCCAGGAATGACTTCATGGGTAAAAGCAAAGAACTCTTCCAAGATCTTCGTAATCTTATCGTTGGAAAGCATTCTGATGGCAATGGGTATAGGCGCATTTCCAGAATGTGAGCACTGTGGGGGTCGTTATCCGGAAATGGAAAGAGCGTCGGTTCACCATAAACCAATCACGATCAGGTGCTCCACGTAAGATCCCTGCCCGAGGAGTCCAAAGAATAATCAGGAGAGTTCTCCACGAGCCAACAACCACTCGGGTAGAACTTCAGGAAGACCTTGCATCAGCGGGTACTGTTGTTTCAAAGAAAACTACAGTATAAGCAATGCACTGAAGCGCCCATGGCATCCATGCACGCTCACCATGCAAGACTCCATCGCAGAACAAAAAGCATGTTGTACGGTCAGATGAAAGCAAAATTGAACTTTTTGGCAGTCATTCAACACACCATGTTTGGAGAAGAAATGGCACTGCCCACCACCCCAAGAACACCATACCAACAGTTAAGTTTGGGGGTAGAAGCATCATGGTTTGGGGCTGCTTTTCAGCAAGGGGTAGTGGCAGACTTCATATTATTGTATGGAGATGTATGGAGAAATGTACCAGGACATTCTGGATAAAAATCTGCTGCCATCTACCAGAAAGCTGAACGAGATAAGAGGGTGAACATTTCAGCGAGACAATGATCCCAAACACAAGGCCAAGTGAAACAATGAAGTGGTTTCTAAGAAAGAAAATCAAATTGCTTGAATGGCCCAGTCAATCACCTGACCTAAATCCCACAGAAAATCTATGGAGAGAACTGAAAATCTAAGTTCATAAAAGAGGCCCAAGGAACCTTCAAGATTTACAGAGCGTTTGTGTGGAAGAACAGGCCAGAATCACTCCTGAGCGATGCAGACGACTGGTCTCTCCACACAAGTGGCGTCTAGAAGCTGTAATCACCAACAAAGGCTTTTCTACAAAGTATTAAATAAAGTGTGTTTAATACTTATTCCCTGTGTCATTTCACTTTATTTATTATGACTCAACTTGTATACTTAAATATTCAGATTTTTTTTTTATGAATTCAATATTTGGCTTGATGGCTTGATTGGCTTGATAACATCTGGTGGAAATTTTGTGTCAATAGCCCACTTAGAAATCCCCTGACTAATAAAAATGCTGATGTGTCAAATATTTATTTATTTAGAATATAAATATAATATAATATAAAAATTGTTTGCATTTGAGGTAGCAAAATATTGTAGGTCCTCTATAATCCTACAGGGGGTGCGCTCCAAACGAATCACACACTGGCAGGAAGGACAACGTGTGGTAGGAGGGAAAATTTATAGGAGCGAAAGTTGTATAGAATTGTAACGAAATCTGGAAAGAAAAAAGATTAACATCAGATGGGGATATTTATAAAATCGTGATCTTTACAGAATCGCAATACAACTGACTCCCGGTTATCGTGTTAATATCGTATCAGGTGATCCCTGCCGATTCCCATCACTACTACATAATAGCTCTTTTTTAAATATCCAGCTAATAACTACATTTAAGATGCTGCTTTAATATGCATATGGATGACATACAGTATAAACAGTTACTTAATGATTGGACCTTTATGTAAAAAAAAAAATGTTTAAGATTGATTTAAACATGTTTCATTGACAATCCTCATTTTCTTGTTTACACTTTACACAATATTTACACTTTACAAAAAAAAAAAGTTCAAAATATTTATAAAATCATGATACAGAATCGCAATACAAATCATATCGGGTATCGCGATAATATCGTATCGGGTGATCCCTGTTGATTCCCATCCCTGTCTATGCGTACACAAATAGCCTGTGTGTGTGTGTGTGGTTGCAGGTCCAAGATTATTTGCGCTCGAAACTATGCGCCCTTTACGAGAGCGACTGCATCTTCGATAAGTTCGAATGCGCCTGGAACGGGACTGACAGGTGAGACCGCGACCTCTGACCTCCCAGCTTAAAAAAATATTCCAAATTTCCCGTTTCCTCATCGACTTCCTTATTCTCCCCCCTCAGTGTCATCATGACGGGAGCGTACAATAACTTCTTCCGGATGTTCGACCGAGCGAGTCAGCGCGACGTGACTCTGGAGGCGAGCAGGGAGGTGTGTAAGCGGCGCGCCGTGCTCCGGCCTCGCCGCGTGTGCGTGGGGAAGAAGAGGAGGGACAACGATATCAGCGTGGACAGCCTGGACTTCAGGAAGAAGGTCCTGCACACGGCGTGGCATCCCACGGACAACATCATCGCCATCGCAGCCAGCAACAACCTGTTCATCTTTCAGGACAGACACGGGCCCGGACACCACGGGGGCCATCATTTAGAACAAGACAAACCTTTGCAGTTACAGGACACAGCTCGTGACTGAAAGCCCAGATGGTCGGACAATCCGTCAAACTTAAGAGCACGTTTTCAGTATAAACACAAACGCCTGATAATAATTTAATGCTGGATATTATAACCGCGGTTATGACTCGGACTGTATTTCAGCACTTCTGCATGGAATGTAACACAAGGGACTGAGCTGAACCAGGAGATATATTTGCCTGTCAGTGTTTAAATAACTACTGCATGTTTACATTATTATCCTTAATCAATGGGCTTCGCTAACTGACCGAGTTATACTGACAGTGATGAATGCAAACAAACCCGGACCCTTTATTTAACTGAATTTATGAACTGTATCCACCATCTGGTGGCTCTTCTCAGGTTTCATGTTTCTTGACTGGAGACAGTAAACTTAAGCCGTCCTCATATCAGATATTGAAACTGAAGCAGTACAATCATGACATGTGAATGTCTGAACGAGGAGCAATGTTTCTAAGGAGCTTACTAATGAAAAACTGGATTTTTTTTTTTAAAGCATGTTAAATCATTGTGCTGCTGAATTGATGTCACACGGAAGATGTCACAGATGGAGGAGAGTAGGGGAGAGCGGGGTGAGCTGTAATGGCTGTTTCAACTGGACGCAAAGTGTTAACTCTTGGCTAATAACGAGAATAAAGAAACAGTAAACCTTATTTTACACCGGACCCAGTGAACATGTGATGCCCCAGTTTGTACATTATGCATCGAAGTAGCGATGCACGCTCATAATAATCTGGTAGATATTTTGCAGAGGGGCGTTAAAGTCAAAACCGGGACTTTTGACAGAAAGTGCAGAATAACAGAGCATGGGCCTCCGAGTGGCACAGTGGTAAAGTGCTCGTCCTATCATCCGGAGATCGCTGGTTCGGTTCCCGGGTGATGCTGTAACCTCTCGGAGGTCTAGAGAGAGCTGATTGGCCGAGCTCTCTCAGAGGGGAGGGATGAGAGGTAGTGAGAGGGGCGTCTGTGAGCTCACGCAAGCGGAAGGAGCGGATAGCGCTGTCCTCCGAGTGTGTTACTCCGCCCCCAACGGTGCATGAGCGAGCAGTTCGAAAAGATGTGGTCACGTGGTTCGGAGGAAACACGTGATAGTCTTCAGCCCTCCCGACTGAGTGGTAGTAGGGGCCTTAATGTGGAGCCCCCTAGTGACAGGGAGGAATTGGATACAACGAAATAAGGGAGAAAATCTGTTAAAAATTTATAACAGAACATGTGAATAAAACGACTTTTTTTCCTCTGTATAACCCCCTGCTATACTAATGCACATGTCCAACATTTCACTAGTGCTTGGATACCATCAAGACAGAAATCTGCCAGAGCAGTGACTGCCTGCTTCATGTCTTAAGTGCTGGCCTCCCAGGAACTCCTTAAATGACCATTTCTTTTTATTAAGGAAAAAAAAAAAGCCTGATTTGATCACCAAAGGACAATACATGACCTCAAACTGTCCACCGCACCACTTGCACATTATCGGTTGTGAGTTGCTGCCACATACGGTCCTGACTTTCATTTCCACATGTTTAGGCCATTAAAGGATTTCCTGGGAGGCCAGCGTGTCGGACGTGAAGCAGAGAGCCTGATCATGACTGCGGCGTAATGAGAATCCTTCTATTTTTATGCTATCCAGGCACAGGCAGGTGAAACACTGGGATAACTGCATTAGTGTAGCAGGGGATTATACAGTGTAGAGAAATAAAGAAAGTTCTTACTCCCATAACTGTTATTCTATACAATCTGTCAATCCGATGCCCACAACCTGTGCTCGACTTGCTGTAGTGCCGCATCAATTATGGTGTAAAACTGGTTCAATTTACTGTAGTACCTGAGAAATTCAGTGTTATCACCCCGAAAGCCATGTCATTAAATTTGGACCTTTATTTCATTTAAAATAATTCATACAAATGCATACAGTCACAAACATTTCTTTTTTTTTCTGAGTTTTGTTTAACAAAAAATAATGATATCTCATAGTATATATAGTATGTATATTGCTAGCCTACCACTTTAACCAGGAAGGAAACTATGTAGGCAATGGAGCGCTGCAACTACCCCAGCAGCTCGGAGCTGCCTCGTAAAACACGGTACGGTCAAGTCACACAGAAACAGGCAAGCATGACGCCAGCTTTTCACAAGACAAACTGTTTTTTTTTTTCTTTTCCGTCAAAACCCAACGGATTTTTCTTCTTTTTTTTTTTTTTTTTTTTTTTTACCTTTAACACATAAGGTAGTACATGCTAAGTAACAAACAGAAAATAATGAACAATTATAAAACAAAAACAACAAAAAAAAACACTGAATATACTTTTTGAAAGTACTCTGCTAAATTAGACTACAAAAAGACACATGGATACAAAAAAAAAAAAAAAAAAAAAAAAATGCACTGTGTGGTTTAATTCCAAAGAGGGAGGAAGGAGGGGGAAATTATTTTCCTGAGAGGGTGTGCAAAACAGGCCTCTTTCGGGCACCTTTTTTTCTTTTCTTTTTTTTTTCATTAAATCAAACAAAAAATAAAACAAGCAATAATAAAAATGGGTCTATTAGTTGATGGTTACCTCCCTTGATGCTTTTTTTTTTCTTTCTTTTTTACAAACCACTGATCATATCCTAAAAACTGTACACAAACAGGTTACATTCAGAACTATTTTTAACTATGAAACCCATCGGACACAAAAGAAACGGGGGGAAAAAATTATAATAAATCGCCCACTGCACTTAGACAGACTACAATCTAAACCAGCAGGATTTGTTTTAGGAAGTCGTTTGTTGTTGTTTTTTGTGGTAAATCCGTAAGATTTTTTTCTCTCCACACCTAAAAAAAGAAAAGGGGAAGAAAAAAAAAAAAAAAAAGCGAAAGTGAGAGCGAACACAATCCACCACCTTCAGTTCAAATGGTTGGCTACTTCAGACAGTCACTGTTTGTTGTGTGTGTGTGTGTGTGTGTGTGTGTTTATTCCCCCCCAGCCTGTGGCGCTCCTCTTCTTTGGGGTAAAGAAGGACCAGGATAGTTCTCTAGTGGTATGGAAAACTCTGGATCAGGAGTGCGTGGCTACAATTGCTCGTTTGGGTGCTGCTCTCGATCGGGCTCGGCTTTGCCCGTCTGGCCCGGAGATGGCGCGTGAGGCGGCTGTGCTACAGGCGGAAGGCTGTGGCTCATCGGAACGGCGCTTGGCACTATTCCCTCCACTGGGGGCGGGAGACCACCGGATGCCAGGTTCCCCATGCCTGTAGGGTACCTGTAGAGAGAGGAGAGAAAGAAACAAGAATTTTAGTTGGACTTGTATGTATGTTACAGAACTTAATATTAAAGTCTATGGATTGTAGTATGAATTATATTATCTATGGATTAAAGTCTTATATTTACTAGACATATGAACAATTCCACGAGTATGTGTTCTTTGAATTTGGACCAAACAGCAAAAAAAAAAAAAAAAAAAAAAAGGTCAAAAGGAAAGTTGGTGTAAAACGTACACAATCCATGTTTAAAACCAGAACAGGGAAGTGACATATTTTGAATAAACATCACACAATCATGTGAGGATACGAATGCCAAAGTATCAGACGACCTGGCTGAGTACAACCGAATTCTTCTCTGCTTCCTGCAATGCTTTCCTTTTTTCTATTCGTTCTGTCAACTACAGCAAAATATTACACTTCCTTCTTCATGTGTTTTGGTACTGCACCAGAGTTCACATGTTAGCGCATTTCGGTGATGGTCAATTCAAACTGTTAGATTTCGGCCTCAAACGCATCAACAGTCAAGCATACAATTAAAAAGAATACAAACCCCGCTCAAAATATCTTTTTTTGCACAAATTTCTTTTGCACTTTTGATAAAAGTTCTTATTTCTCAGCTATTTTGCGATACTGCGCCTACAGGTGCTTTTAATTTTATTAAAAATAACAAAAACAAAAGAAAGTCCTGTACATGAGCGACTGTACATTCTTTGTACACAGTGATGAACGTGTTCATGATGAACTCATATTAACACATCTGGTATCTGGTGTTAGCCATGCAGCTGAACTTCATATATGAGAAAATTTGTTCAATATGTGTAAAACTGTATTTGAAAGAATATACAGCTCTGGGGCGGGGAAAAAGGGGGATTACTGCAAAATAATCAGCTTCTAATGTTTTTTTTCCTTACAGGTGCATGATTTGGTGAGATGAACAGTTTTGATAAAATTTTTGTGAACTGCTGACCATATTTCTCCTACATTCAAAATCTAACTATTGGAACAGTATTTAGCGTGTACAGTATATTTAAAGGAAATGACATCATCACAACACATTACAACAACCCATGATCATGCAGTATTAGCAGAGCTTTAATAAAACTAAATGCAAATAATCTGTAAACAAATTGTGTTTGGCTAAATAACATTAAGAAATCAGTATCTGATGAAATAATAAACCCGATTTGCAATTACATGCTTTCATGCATGTTTTTCACATTGCTGTTGGGCAAACCGTTTTTGCGTCATGGTTTGTGACCATACCAGAAGTTTTCTGGAGTAAATTGCAGTGGTCTCTTATTTTTTTCCCCCAGAGCTGTAATAAAATCTAGACATTTACAAACATAATTAATCATCCTACTTTATTGTTTAAATGTGTTTTATATGTTGTTTATACACTATTATTTAATAACACATAACATTTTATAACCCTTGTATGTAAATCAATTAAAGTTAATTCATTCATTCATTCATTCATTTTCTGCTTTATCCTGTTCAGGGTCGCGGGGGGCCTGGAGCCTATCCCAGGAGACTTCGGGCACTAGGCAGGGTACACCC
>JAOTQY010000001.1:24515909-24529292 GCA_026413445.1 Dolichallabes microphthalmus
AACATTCCCTCATAATCTAAGGAAACGACTTGCCTGTAGGCTAAACAAAATAAAAAAAGCATAATCAAACTCACCAGGCCATTATACAAGTATAAAGTAATAAAATGCAAAAAAAAAAGTCAACCATTTAAACAACCGCTCTCCTGTGGGTCTTAAAACAACATTGCGCTTGTGGCAGCTGTGTTTCTGTGCAAGTAAGGAGAGACGGGAGAAGGAAAAAAAAAAACGGGCTTCAAGGATAGACATAAACATTAAGACTCAAGGTTAATCTCACCGGGAAGATTCCTGAAATAATGTACACCCTCAAGAATAAACCCAGTACTTGACCTCCAGTGAGTTATTCACTCATCTCTGGGACGAACACGAAGAACCTTTGACAAAAACGCCGCTACCAATTACAGGGCACAGAACCGAGCATGCTGGGTAATTTTCTCACTTGCCACACTTGTGCTTCCTGAACATATTGCAGGGCAGATGCCTCCTGAAGAGGACGGTTAGATAGCCTGAGAACTTAGAAATATTAAACGCCAATCGCATCAAAGGACATGTCTACACACCCACACACAGCTCATAAGGAAGTGCAGGATAAGGAGGAAGCAGGTCACCTTCATGAGAACATCAAATTAAAGTGATGATTATTGCTATTATTATTTTTATTATTAAATCATTATTAGAATTTTCACCTGATAACGTGTGTGTGTGTGTGTTTAGTGTTTTAGTCAATTACAGAGATCAAATGGTTCATTCTGAACACTGTAATTGGTCCACTTAACATAAAGTAATTGAAAAGAAATAAAATTGTAACATTTATTTTAAAAACAAAAGAAAAAAATTCGAAATACATGGGACGTTCAAATCAAACCGGGACTATTATGAGATGAAAATTCTTGAGAATGAACTGACTGACATTTACAAAAGACTTCAAGCTCAGTACGGTGTTGAGACTCTTAGCCACAGTAAAATATCTGAAGAGTGCAAACCTTTTAAAGAATCCGTGAAAGACGATCCCGGCCGAGGTGACTCGAAGTGAACGTTTAGTGAGTAGAACGCTTGATCTCTGAAAATTGACGGATAACTTGTCGGCAACTTACAGAAGACACGAATCTGTCTGTGTATATATTGAATTATACACACAATCATTCACCAACACCACTGATGGAAGCTACTGCCACATCCCCCGTACAGTCCTGATCTCGCCCTGAGCCAGTTCCATATGTTTGGAGCTCCTGGGAGGCCAGCGTTTCAGATGTAAAGCAAGCGCACTGAGAAAACCTTCTACCTTGATGGTATCTGAGCACTAATGAAACTCCGGGATAAGTGCATTTGGTGTAGCAGGGGATTATATAGAGAAATAAAGGAAGTTTTTACTTTCAATTGTGTTCAGTTATTCTGCACAATCAAAAGTCAGAGTTTCATATATTGACTATGTTATATACTTACACCACTGATGAACTTCCTCTGGATTAATTTTCTATTATATAGTCAGTGTTCATTAACAGTGACCTGTATGACAGTGGTCTCACTCTCATTTAGGGCTATACCTGTATAGTTATAACGTTCTTGGTGGTGGTTGTTTCGGCTGATACCATTGAGGGGTCGCCACAGAGGACCAATCGATCCACACACACACACACACACAACTTAAATTGGCACAGGTTTTTCACAAGATTCCCTTCCTGGGGCAACCCTCCTAATTTACCCGGGCTAAAATTTTCACAAAAAGTGAAAGTTTAAATTCTGGTCAGTCTTTCGAAATTACGATCTTAAAGTCTATGATAAAGAAAATCAGGAAGGTTTCAATTTGGGTGAATCCTCAGTATGCCAAATTTGTACTTTCAGTTTTTTGCAGTAATGTGATAAGATGTGGAACTTTAAAATTGCACATTAATCTAAAATTAAACATTAATATAAGCAGTTAAAAAAATGTATGTGTGCGTGTTCATTAACAACGTAAAAATTGTCATCACTGGCAAACTACTGTGCTATAAAAGGAATACACCAAGTAAGTGTGTGCTTCTTTTTCCACTTAGTAAACATGCACAT
The DNA here is from genome assembly GCA_026413445.1 of Dolichallabes microphthalmus. Classification (NCBI taxonomy): domain Eukaryota; kingdom Metazoa; phylum Chordata; class Actinopteri; order Siluriformes; family Clariidae; genus Dolichallabes; species Dolichallabes microphthalmus. The sequence goes on from JAOTQY010000001.1 coordinate 24,517,953, forward strand.
TAAAAGTTTTGTTTTGCACAAAATCCATGAAAATGTGCCTTAGTAACGGTGATTGCACAGACTTGTTGGCACAGTTGTAGTGCTATTTTGTAGTGTATACTGTATATATGCTGGGTAAAAGTTCACATGTGCATGTGTGTGCTGAAGTTTAGTCAGTAAATGCCACCATTCCTGTTTGTTCTCTAATATGATAAGAGATGCTGATAACGGCTGGATAAACGCACAAACGATGTCTGTTAGACAGAAAAAGAAAACACGATCTGAGTCTCAGTTCGGTCTTCAGTCTGTCTGCTCGGTTTCTTATACTGTTAAAGTTTCTCCGCCTTTTAAGGTCAATATGTGTGTTGTTGGACAGGTGTGTGTGTGTGTGTGTCACAAAGGTGACGATAATATATTAACGGACTATTCGGTAATTAATTTTTTATCAACATCTGGGCACAATCAGACACATTTATTCAGTCAGACACATTTACCCCTGCTTTTACCTCTGTAAAAGTTTATTAGTGTATTCAGGGTGTATTCCCGCTTAACACACTCAGCGGTACTCCGTACCCAACAACCTTGCTGAGGATAAGCGAGTAAACAGGTACTCCTATTGAATACCGTTATGCTTATTGCATATTAAATTTTTTTTTTAAGCAGTATACTATACTACTATTCTGATGTAATCCTCATTCTACATCACCTGAACCAGAGTCAGCCGCGTTCCTCTGTAACGTATGCAATTAAAATGCAAGATGGTGTACAAACACTTCAATGGCACGCACGGTTTAGTCGTATGACATAACATATTACGCTACTATGTGTGAATTAGACATGCCTGATCCGTGTATACTGAGGCTAATCTGGCATGTGCAGACATGACGTGACTGTTTTCCCCGACATCCCTTCCACACTCACACCCAGATGCGGGTCTCCTCCCTCCACACACGTACACAAAGTTGGCTACCATTATTTACGTTGGCTATTACTTTGACGAACCCACACGTCCCCAATGTCATACACACTTACATTTTAGTCCATTTCTCTACCCTGGTTAACGTTCCTCTCATAAACCTCTATATGCTCATGCAGTGTGACGTCTAGCAGTGTCTAGCTTTCTAGACTAATACCTCCTCCTCACTCACACACACACACACACACTCTTCAATATTCTTTTAAAGAATACAAACTGCCGGCGTGATTACAGTATGAGTGTACCTAATTTGTGTCATGCGTGCAATCGGACCAAATAAGGACTGAACAGAACAATGTTAACTCTGGGATCTGTTTTTTTTTTTTTTTACAGAACAGGTGAACCATACCGTATCATGGAAATAAAAATACGTACATGTGTTGCATGGATCTGTGTGAACACTGCAGTGTGTGTGTGCTCAATGCCTGGCCTCTGGGGATGTGTATGGGATCTGTTTGAATTAGCCACTTCATAGCAACGAGACACGGTCTACCTCCTAAGCTGTCCACGGGCGATGTTTCCAACCGACACCGCTCGCCAACAACCCGGCCCTTGATCACACACTTACACACATGAGGTCTGAAAACCCTAGATGTGGTTTTATTGGGTGCACAGTGCAGTGAGGATGAAATTGTGGCTTGAGTAGGGTCAATGAGGCGAGAAAAGACAAGATGAGATTTCTTTATGCATCTGTAATTAATGCATAATAATAGAAAGAAGAAAAAAAATTCTCATTTCTTGAGCTCTTCCTGTTCCTCCCTTTCGAAAGGGAGTAAAAAAAAAAATTAGGAAGCGAGTCAAGGCCGGGGACTGGAAGCCACATTTCCACTGTACAACATGTTGGGAGGACTCCCAAATGTGAGAGGCACCATGTCCTTGCCAAAACCCTCTCTGATTTTCCACACAGGAGGACAGACAGAGAGACAGACAGCATGGAATGAGGGAGAACCTCACATTGCATCTGCACACACACACACAAAGCAGAGAAAGCATGAGGTATTGTGTGCAGGATGAATGGAGAGCAAGAAAGATAATAGAAAAGGACAGAGAGAGAGAGAGAGAGGGAGAGACTAAAGGAAAGGAAAAGCATGAGAAAAAGGAGGAGGGAAGAAAGAGGGGGGAGGGGGAGACACGCGCGCGCGCACACACACACATTGCTTTACCGCTCAACGCCCAAATAATCGCCGCGCGCCCGCGCACACACACACACACAATCACGCGCTTACAACCGTTTTCTTCACGTGCGGGGCTCGCGCAATGAAAGCGAAACGCTTTACCTACCTAAAGGCAGGCCTTTGTTCAGCAAGTGTGAGCTCCCCATGGTGTACGGTCCACAACGAACAGCGAAACATTCACCAAACCCCTCAGCATATGGCGGCTAGCTCAGAATTTCTTATTCCCTTTTTTCCCTCCTCCGTCTCCGCTGTAGTGTAGCTGCACACACACACACACACACACACATACACACGCGCGCGCATATGCGCACGCTCGCCCCGCCACTCGGCCTCCTCTCTCTCTCTCTCTCTCTCTTCCTCCTTGCTCCCTCACTTTCTATTTCAACACACAGAATGGCAGCGCAAGTGTCAGTGCATTTGTGTGTCTGTGTCAGATAGAGAGAGAGAGAGAGAGAGAGAGGAATGGGGTGGAGCCTGGCCGCTCGCGCAAAATTGATCTTTTGTTTCCTGAGAAGAAGAAAGAAATAAAGAAGGGGGGGGGGGAACAGGACAGAGAGGAGAGAGAGTGAGAGAACATTGCATGTGATGTAATTATACATCTGATCAGATATGCTGCTTTACCATATGAGACTTAAAAGTAAAAAAAAAAAAAAAAAAACTCAATAAACTAATAGATTATAAACTACACTCATTCATCTAATCATTATACCGCTTCATACTGTATGGAAAGAAACCGGAGTACCCAGAGGAAACCCACCAAGCCCAGGAAGAACATGCAAACTCCACACACAAAGAATCGGACCCGGGCCCTGGACGTGCAAGGCCACAATGATAACCACTAAGCCACTGTGATATGTACAAAAATTTAATAGCTTTATCTTATTTATGTATAAGATAAAGATACTTTATTGTCATTGTAGTGATGCAATGGCAATATAATGTGTGTGTGTGTGTGTGTGTGTGTACATGAATACATTATACACACATACATACACATCTAAAATGTATTATCAAAAATTAAGGTCCTTGTATTCCTAATTAGGGAAATTATGAAAAATTAGAGAAAGGTTCTTAATTTTTCTCTACTGATCCTTGTCTAACCTTTGGTTCTCATCTTAACCTAGAAAGTACCTTTTAAGCTGTCCTCGAAAAGGAAATCATTATTAAATAATGATTAATAAACCATCTTTAAATCCACACACTATAACTATATATGTAATCCTGTGAAAGATATATATTAAAGATTTTTATTAATTTTAAGTTTAAACGATAATTAAAACACTCAGGTTTAAACTATTTGATAAGTATACTATAAGATAAATAATCTTATTAAGAGAAAGTTTGCCAATACATATTTATCACAAAAGTTTTAATAATAATAATAATCATCATAAAATTTTTAATTATTCAATAATTTTTTTGCACCAACTGACATCTGACAAGTGCAGATACACTCAAATACATTATATTTCTCCGAAGACATTGTACATGCATTGTACAGGCAAAGTGTCTTTTCTTCACACTCATTCTGCAAAGTCTCTACCTGCCAATGGTGTGATGATGGGATACTATTTATACTACAGACAGCGGCTAGCTGCTAAGTTTCCTGGCTAACGAGCCAATCTGGGAAGCTGAGCAAACGAGTCACGTGTGCAGAAATCCAGGCAGATTTGTACTAAAACGGAAGATCCCTTTAAAAAGAAGCAAGTTTTTACCCCTCATTTAAAACATCCATTTCAATGATAAGGATTTCATTCTGCTCAGTAAACACATTTATTACAAATGCATTATCTGTTATTAAATCCAAGAGTCAAAGTACCTTCATCTTAAATGCCTGATTAAATATATAACTAATCGAAATGGCCCAAATGTCACATTTAAATAAAAAAAAAAGTGAACATGACTTAATGAACTTTTTTGAAGCCACAAAGTATGTTTAACCAATCAGCATTTAGTTGATTTAATACTTAATACCGTTATGCAAAAACTCCTCATGACATCTTATTTAAAGAAGATGTCAATTTAATTCAGGATGGCCTACTGCTTTAAAACCTTTAGCCAAAGAGCCTCCTTGTGGTGAGTTTATATTGATTAAAATAAAAGGTAGAAGATTTGATAATGATCTTACCTACGATACTTCAGGACAGTGAAGCAATTTCCATGATGCAAATTGGGCTTGGTTAAAAAATGCAATAAAATGAAATAAATGTTTCAATGTTGCGTTTTTGACTTGAATTAAATGTCGACATTGATATTAATTTTAAACATTGAAAGGTTTATTAGGTGAAAAAATATTTTTATGAAAAACATTGTGAAAAACAATCATTTTCAGCACATTCAGAGCTTGTGAATGTTTTTCACTCAAGAAGATAAAAAGATTCTATCAAGTGAAATCATCACAATATCAATCTCATATTCATCATACTGCCTGTATAAACTATAAATCCCAGCTTAACACTGACCTATAAGAAATGTCATCGTTAAATAGTCAGCTAGCTACTGTATGTCGGAGGGTAGGAGGATTTGTGGGCGATTTCAAACTACATACTCATAGAATTTCTAAAAGGGGTAAAGTTGAGAGACTTGCATGCAATTTATAGTTACTTGGTCAATTAAAGAATGAAAACGTCTTTAAATAAGAGACTCAAGATCATATTTAAAAGTGGTAAAAGCATTGAACCCTGCATTTCATTACAACCCAAGCTTTAAGCGTATAAATCCGGTCAATACGCATGTCAGCGGTACTTTCCGTCATGTCTGTTTCCACTGTGAAAATAGCAAAGCTATAACGATTTGGTGACACTTTCCACCCACACCGGTCTGATCAATCAAGTTGATAGGAAGAAAGAAAGACAGCGGAGGAAGAATGCTGTCAGATGACTGTGACAGCTGGACGGCTTAAAACAACAACGTGCCATTGTGGAATGGAACTGGGGGAAGGAAAAAAAAAAGACGTGTGAGGAAAGGAGAAGCCCCTGAGAAAGAAAGATTTAACTGTCTGAGGCATGCACGGCTGCTGGCTCGCTGACACAAACACATTCACACACACTCACACATAAACACACACAGCCACAGCATGGAGAATTGTTAAAACTCAACCCTCCCTCTCTGTGCTGCACGCCTCCTATTCAACTCAGCCCGTAAGAAACACAGAGCCTGTGGTTATGAGGCAGTTGTGCTAAAAATGACGCTGCACTCCTCCACCATTACAGTAAAGCCCATTTGATCCAAACGATCCCCACGGCGGTAACGCTATCCCTACAGCCGAGGTTGCAATTCCCTGAAAGCAATCCTCCTTTTTCTGAAGATTTGAGGTGCTTAATGTTGACAGAACTCTAGTTCAACTTGACCTTTGGACAATGTTCCATAGCTGAAGATCTCGCCCAAGACTAGAGCGATGACTAAACATGAAACCAGAAAGAGCAGTACTTAAGAAAACAGACCAGTAGGAATATTCACCCACCACATCTGTAGTTTGGCCTGGTTTATAAGAAATGTACCGTGATGATGTCATGTTTGAGGTTTGCTCGAGGTGTCGTCTATGATCTGTGGATGAATTTCAGTAGCAGTCAAAAGTTTGGACACACCTACCTTCTAATTATTTGTAGTTTTACTGATTCATTCTCTGCATTCTGGAACAATACTGGAGATTTTCGGTCACAATGAAATTAAATAACACATGGAATTCAGTTAGAATCACCAGCCTCAGAAATCACCAATTAACAAACAGCACCTCAGAGCCGTTATGAAGTTGGAACAACCTTTAAATATTTACAGCCCTGGAATATTCCCCATGGAAAAGACTAAAAGGCAAATGCCGTAAATACTTTATGCTTCAATCCCTTGTTACCCAAATAAGCTGCTACCTTTACATGTGACAAATGACTTATGACCTATATTTTTTTTTTTTAACTACCGCATGATGGCATGCAATGTTGATAAAAGGCGAGTGAGAAAAGAAGCTCCTGCTCTTTTGTTTACAGGAGGGAAAGACAAAATCTTGCCGTTACACAGACACGGACTTTGTTACTTCTTCACTACATTAGCCTCAGAACTGTGGGGCAAAACTATGAGGAGAAAAATTCAGACCAAACATGTCTTAGCTAATCGCTAATACGCTTGAGATAAGGTTAAATGCTGTTTGTTTGGGGTTTTTTCCCCCCCCTTCATTTTCATTTTGTTGGGTTAGCTATGCTAGGTTCATTTGGGTTTGTTCTGCCTTTCAGTAAAACGACATGATAATTCACGCTGAAAGAAACATGAGCATGCTAAAACGTGCTTCTGTTTAAATGTTAAAATACTCATACATATTCATAAACGTTCTACTATAATAAATCTTATACAGAGATATTGTGTCATTCACCGAGAAGGGATAAAGCCTTAAACATCCACAGGACCTCTCGTTAAATCCAGCATGAAATTGCTCCGTAGCTACGATTTCATTCTGTATCAGACAATAAGAGAAATTGAAGGCATGTTGAAGTAGACTGACTTATACACAATCAAATAGTATTTCAGCCATCCCACACCCCTAATGGATCAATTTTGAGGCACTGCGATTTTCAATTTGATGTTTATTGTCTATTTCATCTCATGCAGCCATATTTATTCCAATTTCTTTTATAATATCTTAATATCATAATATCTGAACATTTAAATGCTATTGTCACCTTCATGCTGTTCACAATGACTACTATTTGAACTGGTATAACTTTGTCATAAATACAATTGCATATCAAGCAATTTCACTTCATTCCATTTCGTATTATTAATTTACGCTTTTTAAAATTATTATTATTATTACTTGTGACTTATATGCTTTATTTATATTCTTTTTATACATCTTGTAACTTTCTGTTCTTAGTATTGCACAAGTAACTTTTTATCAGCTTACGTGTGTCTACTGACTATCTACAAAATATACAACCTTGTGTTACTGTCTATTGCTGAGCTCAATAAAGTATCTATCTATCTATCTATCTATCTATCTATCTATCTACAGTATATAGTGTAAAATTTGTCTTCTTGCCCGTTTAACTGTCATGTTTCTTACAAAGTTATCGACTTTTTTCCTTGCAATCCATGCATAAACTCAACATTTGAAGAAGCTATGCTCTCGCAAAATACAGTTATTTCCGGAAGATGGAAGTGGCTTGTATTTTTCTGAGAAAGCAGTGGTATATTTTTCAGGGAGCTACCTAAGTTTTCTTAAATAAAATGTGAACAGATGCCTTTTTTATTATTATTATTATTATTATAGTTGTTTTTCCTGGGATTTCCCCAAAAAAATTTCAATAGAAATGATAAGTGATTAAATTGTGTGGCTCTACAGCTTAATATAAGAACAACACCGAGCATAAACGGTTTTCATCTGTGAACGTTTTCTTATCTTACCTTCTGATTCCACCCCCTTTCAGTGATTACTGGTGTCATGTTGTTTAGGACACTTTGGCTTTCACACTAAAATGTGTAACCTTATACACCTTTCAGATTACACTCTTCTTTCCGTATCATTTCATTTTTAGGAAAGCAAGCCAGTGCAATTCCAACTTTCACACATTTAGTACGGGGGCGAAAGTCACATACAGAGACATGCTGTAAGGAAAAAAAATGCCTTGAAAAGTAATGAATATTTTTCTACAGCTTAATATAAGGAACAACAACGCGTTTATAAAATGTTTTTCAACAATGAACATCTTCGCCTTTATTTAGATGTGTCCACTTTTATCAAGAACATTCTATCCATATATTCTATCCAATCATATCCGAGGGGCGGGACAAATATATTGTGGAAAGCATTTAATTGGTTGAACACAAGTCTAGTACAGGACGAGTCATCAAAATGCTTTTTTTTTTTTCATTTTCCCAGTTTAAACAACTATTACAATAAATAAACAAATATTCTTTTGCATTTCAACCTGGTTATGCTCTCATAAGGTCAAAACACTCACTTTGATTTTAAGTACCAAATGGATTAAATATGTTTAATTAAAATAAATGATCGACATGCTTGGTTAGAAATCAAAGCAGAAATGTAACTTCAAGTTGTCTACCATAAATATGAGTTAACACATTTAGACACACCAAATCAAGTGCAGTGTGTTTATTAGCTAGAAAGCTGGCCGCCACTAAACCAAGTCCCTTCTACCTGCCTCTCCCTGCCTGTGGGGAAAAACAAGAAAAGCCTGTGTCAATGCACATGACGAGCCAGCTGGCTCCAGCACACAGGAAGTAGGAGAAAAGGGGGGCAAAAACAATCACAAACCTTGCATATCGCTCGCTTTCAGAGCCTCAATCAGTCCCTCGGCGTGCCTGGGATTCGGGGATCCATTGCAGAAAAAATCTGACCAATCACAGACGAGGAAACGCGACCCAGCCAATCGGAGACGCCCTACCTTTGGGAACGCGCCAATCGGAACACGCCTTGTTGCCGCCGTTGTTTCAAACTCCTCCAGACTTCCTACTTAGGTACACTTCTCAATAGTGATTTCTGCACAATGTGGAGTGCCCTTTGTAGCGCAAAACTGTGCGATTTGGGATTGAAGCACTCTCGTCTCATTAGGGAGGGGTCACTCTCACTTGCTCGGACAGGAAACCGAAATCTGAGTACTGGGTGGAGAAGGAGGGGAAAGAGGGAAGAAGGTGAATGTGTGTGTGTGTGTGTGAGAGAGAGAGAATGTGTATAGGGGGTGTTGTTTCACCAGGGATGAACAGAGAATGAGGTGAAATGGCCAAGCTAACATGAATTGTTTTTGCTGGCCGAGGATGAAAGGTTTGAATGAGTTTTGAGTATAAAAAAGTGAAAAGCTTTTCCATTATTTCAGTGTAATAGTGTTTCCCCTGGCTGGCTATGGATTATTAAATGAGATCCATTTCGAACAAACACACTGTCATCTAAAGCAGACTATTTTTACAAACTACCAGACTCACTAATGGTGCAATAAACTTTTTTTTTTGTACTTCAAACTCATACAAATAACATGGAAGACATGTCAAACACGATCGAATAGAAACATCTAAGCTGTAACCACAGCAAAAGCATATAAAATGGCTGAGAAAACCCATCGGGAAACCTGAGGGAAACGGTTGTGTTTGGACCTGCCTCCTTCACCACTTTCACACCTGGTATCAAAATCCAGACTCAAGCGATCAGATCACAAGTGGACACCCGAGACGCATATCCGTTCACACCTGGTGTCAGTGTAATAGTGTTTCCCCTGGCCGGCTATGGATTATTTAATGAGATCCATTTTGAACACTGTCATCTAAGGCAAATGTTACCATTTTACGAACTCCCAGACGCATTAAAGGTGCAATAAACATTTTTTTCTACTTCATATTTGTACAATTAACATGGATGTCATGTCAAACACGATCAAACAGAAAGATTTAAGCTGTAGCCTGGGCAAAAGTGTATAAAATGGTTGAGAAAACTGGAGTGCATGGTTGGGTTTGGACGTGTCACCTTCACCACTTTCACACCTGGTAAGAATCCAGACTCAAGTGATCAGATCACAAGTCGACACCTGAGACGCAGAGCCATTCACACATGGCATTAAACCCTTAAAAACCAAGCGGCACATATACAGTACATGCTCATAGTAATAACCTGAAAACAAACAGAAAAACATGTGATCATGTGTAATCATTTGATCATTTCTTTGCCTCTGTGACCCCTTTTTTGCTCATTCATGTTTGTATAGTTGGTTAAAATGTAATAACATTCAGTTCATCATATTGTCTAGGTTGTGCAGAAGAAAAAGATTGTCAATCTATAACTCACAAAACAAAAAAAATGGTTAAAATGCCCCGAGTTTTAAGAGCTACAATGTGTCTCCTGTTCAATGTTCAGATTTCATACATTGTTTATGAAAAAAGGAAAGACACAGTCGTGTACATTTATTACATCGTCTCTGTGATGCATTTCTTTTCAAGTAGAGATGTACAGCAAATCCTACTTTATCTAACTTTATGGACAGCTTCAAACCGTTTAGAGTATTTGCATGGTCTGGTAATGAAACACGTTATGAGATCCTGGAACAAACTATGAGAAGCACCTCCTTTAGTCTCTGCCGTTATAGCATTTGTTTTATCCATTATCCCAGCAGTGGAGAGCTTTACATTTCAGCATGACTTCTACATTGCTTCCACATGTCTCGCCATGATGATATATTTACAGCTTTCTGATTCCACTCTTTTCCAGCGATGACATATTTTATGTTGTTTATGACTCTTTGGGCTTTGCACCTTTCAGATTACACTATTTGTTTCCATATATGTCGTTTCATTTTTAGAAAAACATGTTCACATTCGGTACTGAGCAAAAGACCTGCTATAAACCAAAGATCCCTTCAAAAATAATGAATATTTTACTACATAACAGAAAATACTATAAAGTGCAGTTAATAGAAATAACCCTAAGACAGTAAGAGTTTGCCATGTTTTGTTCTTTTTTTCTATTTCCCTGTTTTAATAGTCATCTGGTGCTATTTGTCCCATTTCATACTGATTTCGGAACATTTTGACTATAAATCTGCATTTATATAACATGGAAGGTGGGTTTGATTCCTGCCTCTGGTCTGTGTGCATGGAGGACGCAGGTTCCAATCTAGGTTCTCCCTGTGCTTGGTGGGTTTCCTCCGGGTACTCTGGTTTCCTCCCACAGTCCAAAGACATGCAGATGAGGCTGATTTGCCGTTCCCAAATTGCCTGTAATGTGTGAATAAGTGTGTGTGTGTGTGTTTGTGTGTGTGTGTGTGTGTGCCCTGATAGATTGTCACCCTGTCCATCCAGGGGGTACCCCGTCTCGTGCCCTAAGTCTTCTGGAATAGGCTCCCGGCCCCCCACAACCCTGTTTACAGGATAAAGCAGTACAGACGATGACGGGGTGGGTGTAAGACATTTTGGGAACATTTGCATTTGGTTTCTGAAACATCCTGAGATGTTTGGGTTTCCAAAAACATTATATTTTACATGTAGTACAATGGATTATGGTTCAGAGATAATTCCTCTAAGATTGCCATAATTAAGGGCACTTTAAGTATTTAATAATAATAATAATAATAATAATAATAATAATAATAATAATTGCCCTGCGATGGATTGGCACCCTGTCCAGGGTGTGCCCCGCCTGGTGCCCGAAGTCTCCTGGGATGGGCTCCAGGCCCCCCGCGACCCTGAACAGGATAAAGCGGTATAGAAAATGAATGA
>JAOTQY010000001.1:24583958-24607906 GCA_026413445.1 Dolichallabes microphthalmus
CACAACCCTCTGCATTTATCCAGACTTGGGACTGGCACAAGAAGACACTGGATTGCGCCCCCCCATGGTTGCATTGCGGAATCCTGAATGCATATTTTGCCGAGTACTATCTATATACAGGGTGTCCAAAAAGTCAAGAACCAATAAAAGTAAAATTACATCCATTTACGTTAATATTTATTACCAGCGTCATCCCCAGTCATTGACGGGAAAAGAGGTTGTAAGAAACAGTCGAAAGGTTAAATGCTGCACAGAAAAAATAAGCTGATCAGGTTTAATGTAATCAATAATATTATTTCAAGTGCATTTCCGTCTGTCTTTCAGTACGGCAAAACTTCCAGGCTAACTTTTAATAAGGTTGAGTATCTCACGCCTTGTTTACTGCTAAATTGTACTTCTTTCATCGTCAGCCAAATACACTTCCTGTTCGGTAATCGGCGAGTGAATTCACAGATGAGAAATAAAAACAGTAGATCGGATAAAGATCACTTATACCCCGTCAGCGCTGTTATTTCAGCAGTGAAAATATGAACTTATCCCAGTTAAAGTATTCAGTTCAGCTTATCTGATTAATATCTATTGGTGCAGGTGTTTGTGTACACTGAGCAGGTAGCGGATTAGTACCTTATTTTGAGTTAGATTATTAAATCCGGCACATAACTGTTCATAACATCGCTTTTACTCATTTCAGGAAGATATCCAAGTATGGCATAAGTTTCAATTTCGTTTAGCCAGTTTTGCGTGATGCTGTGACATAATCCGGCTGGACAGACATGCAAACAATTTTTCTTAGACTGGTTTCGTGTCCTCCAAATGTATTGAATGTAAAGATGTCCATTCATCTACTCTCCTTTTATTTTGTATAGGCCGTATAGGTACTTTCGTTTCGGCATCCTGAGGATATTGGTAGCTTTTGGTGTACATGTTCTCCTTTATATCCTGTGCATCTCCATCTACTCAGCTACCATTTTATTTTATGGATTTGTCTCACTATTTGTCTCCCATTTTTCCCTCAATATCTTTAAAACCTTATTTATTTACTTGTTCATATTTATTTATTTTTAAGATCCTATGCTTTCCAGCTAAAAATTCCAGAATTTCTGAGGTCAGGCAGAAAGAAGGAAGCAGGAAACAGACGGTCATACCCTCTGAGAGGAAGTTGTGAGCACACTGTGGACGGAGTACTCCGGGGGACTGCAGGGCAAACCGTCATCCTCCGAAACCACCCCTCCGTCCTCACTCTTCTTCATGGAAATCACAGCTGGAGGAGAGCCGAGTCGGATCGCCTGCTTCAGCTGCATCTGTACAGCAAATTTTAACATCAATGAAAAACATTGGGGAAAATAAATAGAAATTCAGACCCCTAAAAATGGCATGAAAAGTTTGCTAACACTTTTTAACATTATGTTATACAAGATCTAAGAATGTGGACTTAATCTGGTATAAAGCATTCTTTAAGCATTGTGCACATTGTTGTAATTGGTAATGAAGATCTGTTGGATGAAAATATGATACTTTATATACATTTGCAATACTGATCATTTGTATTAAAAACATTTTAATTATAAATATGGTTATTATTTATATTGTTTATATTAAGAGCTTAAAAATACTATTTAGAAATTACTATTAATATATACCACATGCAATAATACCTTAATACAAGTGCATGATATAATGTAGTACACTATGGAATTAGAGGCACTGTGTTACAGCACATACACACAAATAGTGTGTGTGTGTGTGTGTTTGTGTGTGTGTGTACTATAACACAGTGCCAATTCTATATTGTACTACATTCAATCATATACTATTATTAAGGTATTACTGCATGTGATGTATGGGACAATCCATATAATCCTATATCAAGTGTTATGAATGTAGTTATGTGATCACCGATAGGGGCTTTATAGAAAGCCAATTTACTCCCCAAAATATGACTTAAGTACAAGAACAGCACCACTACACCCACAACATTTATGGCTCAATGATAATAGCGTGTGCGTCACTGTGGCATAAATTTCAGGCAGAATCCAACCACAATGAGAAAAGTACAGTTCAATTTATTCCAACGTCAGCAGACATGATGGAGACTGAGGCACTAATTTAGCAGAAAAATAATGATTGGGGGGTATAAATGGGGGAAAAAAATTAAAGCACAGATAAAGGTAATGAACATGTGTATGTTGCAGCCTGGGAAAACCATTGAAATTTAATTTTATTGTTGGACTTTTTGTTTCTTAGACTGACTGATCCTAATCAGTTCAGTCTGTAATGTTTTACAGTATGGCATGTATTATTCCAACAACTTGATCTTGTTCACTGCCTGAGATAAATCTCACTTAATAATAATAATTAAAAAAAAAAAAGACATAGTGCCTGTGCTTTTGAACAGTACATGAAAGGAAAATAAGATGTCAAAAACTGAGTGTCACCTTCCTGTGTCTGGGGGTTTATGTTCAGACTTGCTAATTTAACACCAGGTCCCTATGAGATGCCAACCTCAATATTAATCGAACTGAACATGAGGATAGAAGAAACTCATATACTGGAGTCCTCTACCTGCTTTAGATAAGCTTGCATACAGAAATTGATGATGAATTATTAGAAACATTAACACAAAACGGCAACAAGTCAAACTCTAAAGCTTTTGTAATACCTGCAGGGATTTGACTTTGCCGTGAATGTTGTCGTGTGATGACTGGAGAGGTTCGTTCGTCTCAGGAGAAGGTGGATCGGAGGTGAAGACACTGTCCTGTGACAAGGCCTTGCTTCCCACATTGACGTTGGAACTATGAAAAAGGAGACAGATGGATGGTAGGATGTGCTGAGAGAAATGCTGTTGCATAATTGTATTTTTATAAGCTTTGAAGCAGTAAACCTCACTAATTCAAACTTGCTTAGAATGGAAGCCCATGGGTTGCTGTTGAACTTCATAAATAAATAACCATAGTGTAATTCTTATACAACGCAGTGGAGGTTTATGCAACTTTCCAAAACTCTACATAATTTACATGTTAACTAATGTTATGTTGTATCAGATGCGCACAGCCAGTTTAATAAAACAATCCACGTATTCTGCACCTGAAATCTAATTACAAAAGTAGGACCACACCCACCCTTGTCCATAATTCAAATCACTGAATCATCCGGCAAAGCATTCTTCAAAACATGTGTTGCACAAGAATTCAAATATGTGCAGTCTGGCGTTACTGTTATCACCCAGAAGGTGATTATTTTGCAATAACAAGAATGCCCTGAAGGGTTTCCCTCCCACAGTGAAAACTGAAGATTCTTACCTTAAATGTTTAATAAATCTCCTTACTAAAGAACTGTCCTACTAAATATTATCATTTTTATCTTCATAAATAATTTTTTTTACACTATTTATTATTCGCTCCAGATACTATCATATCTGGTATTATTATTAGTATTATGATTACTGTCAATAATAATAATAATAATAATAATAATATATCGAACACTACAAGGGCATTCAAGTCAAACCAGCACTAGAAAGATGAAAGTAGAGTGTTTCTTAGTACGCTGAAGCATGATTGGACTGCCTGTTGCACATAATAATCATTACTGAAATGCTGGCCTCCCACAACGTTCTCCATTAGACCTTTTCTTTAATGGGGGAAAAAAAACCCCAGTCTGGTTGGATCACCAAAGGCATTCTGTTTCTACAGGAAACCACACATCCTCATACTGCCAGCTGCACCACTTGCATATTACAGGAACTCTGTTGGAAGTTAATTCCACGTGATTTCCACATGTCAGTTAAAAGAGTTCCTGGGAGGCCAGTGCTTTAGATGTGAAGCACACAGTTTGATTATGACTCCAGTGTATTAAGAACCTTGATGGTATCCAAGCATTTGTGAAACTCTGGGATAAGTGCATTAGTGTAGAAGAGAATTATATAGAGAAGTAAAGGCATAACTCTATACTGTTATTCTGCACCCCAGTTTAACTCGAACACCTCATAATTCTTTATTTTTTGTTATTAGTTTCAAACGTGCTATGCTAATCCATGGGACTAATTTACTACTAAAGAAACTCTTAGACATATTATATAATTCCAACATTAAAATTATACTGTAGCTTTAAAACACCTTTCCACCAATCAGAATTGGGAATCCAAAAGCTCAACAACTGCCCTTTAGTCTTCATTAAGGGAATTTCAAGTTCTTTTCATACTTTATAGAAAAGTGTCATTTTTTAAAAAGCCTGTTGTAATCACACACATGCTACAGACATCATGGATCACGATTTGTTTGGAATTTCCTGGAGTATTACTTTAAATTGCATCTTCGACTATTACAACAGTCATTGCCTTATATGATAAAAAGTGAAATGTGTTTTCATGCATGGTTTATTTTTGTGTGTATCTTTGGCCTGATATTTAGTGTGTGGGATGCGATGTGCATTCTCCCCCGTTCCTCTGCTGGCTTCCTTGGCTTTTAAAAACCATCCACTTTGCCTCCTCTCACATGCAGGAAAACACTGTGTTTATTACACAGCTGATCATGCCAGGGGAAATCCTGGCTAATTTCCTGCAACATGTCTGAACTCGGTACAGAAATAAACTGGAGGCGTCTCGGCAGCAGCAGCAGAGCAGATAATTCCAGTTTCGGTGTGGAGCGACAGTATGAAACCCTGTGCTAATCCATGTCCTGATATCTAATTGCTGTTTTGGTGTGTGTGTTTCCAGCAGGATAAACGGTTTTAAATATCGTTGTGTGTGTTGACTTTGTGTGTGTGCTGCAGAGGCAAGCAATAGCTTGGGATAGAGAGAGACAGAGTGCAATGTTAAATACCACATTACTTATGTAATATAAGAAGACGACGCTCTATAGGAGGCCTCACCTCCAGCTGTGTTTATCCAAACGTGCAAATTAAAACACAACACACAGCTTGTTGCCCCAAAACCCTGCCAAAAATAGCAATCTAAATTAAGAGACAACGGATTTAGTGGTTTTAATAACGCTAATCTGTTTGATTGAAAATAACCAACGTCACATTAACAAAGGAAAATAAATAGCTACATTCTTATTTTGTGACATTAGCTAAGCTAGGAGGCTGTGTAAACAAAGTTGTCGGCTAAGTAGCTCACTTTAGCTAACAAATAACTCAGCACCAGTAGCTATTTCATTTAAGTTTGCTAACAAATTAGTTAAAACTAAAACTTTAAGAAGTATGATCAATTAAGTTTTAATTTAATTTATTTGATTTGATTTTTATTACAGAATGTTCCTGAAGTTGTTTAAAAAAGGTAGCTCATTTGAGCTAACAATCACTCAGCACCAGTAGCTAATTCATTTAAGGATATCAAGTTGGCTAACAAATTAGTTAAAACTAAAACTATTAGACTTATGATCAATTAAGTTAAATATTATTTATTTGATTTGATTTTTATTACAGAATGTTCCTGAAGTTGCTTAAAAAAGGTCACTAGCAAGCTAGCAAACATTAGTGAAACTACAATGTCATTAAAATATTTAGCCAGGATACCTAGCATACTAGATAACATTATGCTAGTTATTTAAAATAGTAGCCAAAATAATCAGCAAGCTAGCATCCTTTAGGCTAACTATTATTTATTATCGCTTTTGATTTCCACCCAATTTTTTACCTAATTTAGTCGTGTCCAATTCCTCCCCGTCACTAGGGGGCTCCCACATTAAGGCTACTACTACCACTCAGTCTGGAGGGCCGAAGACTATCACGTGTTTCCTCCGAACCACGTGGCGCCATAGGCTAACTATTTTATTATGAAAAAAAAATCCTTTTTTTTTTTTAAACAAGGTGTCACAGTGGCATAGTGGTTAGCACTGTTGTCTTCCAACTCCTTCATGTCCTCCCCGTGCTTGTTGGGTTTCCTCTGGGTACTCCGGTTTCCGCCCACATTTCGAAGACATGCAGATTAGGCTAACTGGTGTACCCAAATTGCCCGCAATAGTATGCATTTCTTTTTTCACCAACATTTAGATAAATATGGCAGGATTGGATTATTTATCCTGCTCCTACCTTGAGTCAACGTCTCTGTCGGTGTGGAAGGAAGTCGAGTCAGCAGTGTTTACATCTTCAATGGACTGACTGGACTTCAACTGGACTTCGCTCTCTGCCCCTGGACCTCCGACCTCCTTCCTCTTTTTCTTCGCAAAAAAGTTCTTAAACGTCTGGAACCTGGATTTCTTTTTTCCTGCTGTGAAAAAATCCCCAAGACAAAACATTTCATTTCATTTCATTTACTGCATGCTAACTTTGCAGGAAGGCATATTCCATTGACTAGCATGTTTTATGAAATGCTGAGATGTACTCATTCTTGCTTTAGAAAACGTTTTCTCAAACATTCAATAGCAAACGTGTGTAAGTCTATTGGAATCCATTTATAATGAGTACACTGAGAAAGTCAAATAAAGAAAACCAGCCCTTTTTGCATGCATACCGTTTATAAGAGGACCACACAGCCACAAGACAAAGACAAAACATACAAATATTTTTGTACTGATTGTGACTGTACTTAATATTTTTACCAGGAAAGCAAAATTAAATATTCCTCTCAGTAGTTGTAAGATCGTTTGGCTGATGAGAAGGGCGTTCAAGTCAAACCAGGATTTTTGATGATTATGTCATGAGAGTAAAAACTCCCTTTATTTCTCTATTCAATCCTACACTAATGACCCTATCCCAATGTTTCACTAGTGACTGGACACCATTAAGATACAAAGTTTTTTTAGGACGCCGGACTCATGATCAGACTGTCTGCTTCATGTCTGAAACATTGGCCTCCCAGGAACTCCTTTAATAGTCCAAACATGTGGTAATATCATGGTGTGAGTTCAGGACTGTATGGGGGATATTGAAATAACTCCCAACTGAGTTCCTGTAATGTGCATTTGGTGTTCAGGAATGATTGTGTGTACAGATCCCACAGACTGAAAGTTTCCATCCATCAATTTTCAGGTGTTCCACTTGTTGAAATGTTCAAAGGAGTGACTACAGTGGGCTCCGTCTGACCTCAGCCGGAATCGCCGTTCATGGAGGTCAATCGGTTTTCCTAGCATACTAGGTGGCATTGTTTAAAATAGTAGCCAAAGTCATCAACAAGCTAAATGTTAAGTGTACTTTTTTTTACCTCGTTATAAAACCTCGTGGATGTTCGTATAACTTACGGTATATTTCTTGTGATGAAACCATCTGCTTTGCCCAATTTGCTTATCTTCACTTAACTTTCCGAAGTTTATCACTCTAGTTTAAGACTGAACGTTAAACCTACGCTGGATTTCGTACACTCTCATGTACACATTCTGAACTGAATTAATTAATTACTCATCTAGTTGACCCTTACACAAAAACAATGTGTTATTCATAACAAAGATTATGATCCCAAGTCCTTAAATGTCAGTACCTTCCTAAAAACCTTTCCTCCTATTCAATCAAAATAACATTAAAGTATAGTGTAGACAATCATAGCACACACAGGGACCTTTAAAAGTGGGTGGCTCCCTCCTGGACATGATGCATAGACAGATACACCAAGATCCTGGTGACAGGAGATGTAATTAAACACTAGATACCTCACCAAGACTCTAATCAACAACTTATATTTAATTACACACTCAGGCAATGGCTTAGTTATAGTTTGGAAACCAGGGCTGTCGTTTAACCTTTCAATCCAGCTGGTATAGCTGTTTACAAACCAAAGGATTTTCACTAGTTAATCCTAGATTAAGACTATAAAGGTACTTAATCAATTCATCATCATTTCGATCCGTATATTGGTGCGTTATTTAGCCACAACTGAATGCCAATGTGGGTTTCTTCCTAAAAACCACACCTGTAGTAGGACTGGTTATGTAAAATAATTGCCCCAAGGTGTGTGTGTGCGCGCGCACGGTCTGCTTTGATAGATTTGCATCTTGCTCAGGGTATGTTCCTTCCTAACACCCAAGGTTCCTTGGATAGTCTTTGGATCCACAACAACCCTGACCTACCCTGAAATGCTCACTGAAGACGAATGAAGGAAATGTCAAGACTTTCCCATAATCTCAGTGCTGTAAGATAAACTGACTTGACTAATCTTACAGGAATGCTTCAGTGGTTTTACAGTAACTTTGGCACAAGTGCAAATAACACAAAACTTTCATGTATTTCAGAACTGCTTATTCTCTCCATCATATTTCCAGATCGTATATTTTTACTTTTTCTAGACATTTCTGTACATTTTTCTAAATATTTGTTTATATTTAGTTACAATTTATTTTAAAGTCAATGTATTTAATCATACTTGGATATTACCAATTTTTTCTAATTGAGCTGGTCACCAAATATTATATATAAATATTACTGCAATGAAGTGCTGGATCACACACTACGGCCACTTTGGGGGAAAAAAACAATTAGTCCAATCTGCATGTCTTTGGACTGTGGGAGAAAACCGGAGCACCCGGAGGAAACCCACCAAGCACAGGGAGAACATGCAAACTCCATGCACACAGACCAAGGATGGGAATCGAACCCGGACCCTGGAGGTACAACGCGGCCGTGCTAAGAACTAAGCCACCGTTAGACTGATTGACTAAATTAGAATTTTGCATTTACTAAGGATCATCGGACAACATTTTTACTGACGTGGACATACCTAGATTGAAAAGACAAAACCAAACGATCTTGAAACGGCTCCATAAACATGTTAGACTGAAAGAATTAGGATCAAAGTGTGTGTTTTGCATAAATTTCAATTCAATAACCGAGTTCAACGACTTTGAGTTGTGAGACTGTTCTTTTGTAAATACAGAAAAAAAAACATGTTGACATTATTCTTTGTGGTAACTGTAGTAACTGCATGTATCACACAGTAACTTAACTCGATCCACTGCATATTCCTTAAGCTCCGCAAACTGATATACAAGAGTATTCCTTTATCAACACTTCAAAATATTTACTCAAGACATCCGCATTTCTAATAGAGTTCCCTTTTTGTTTTGACTCTCTCTCTCTCTCTCTCACACACCACATGCTGCAGTCATGTTGGCAGAGTCTGTAGCATCCAGCTGTGGCCTGTCGAACAACAGTAAACAACAGACAAAGAAGGAGTGCTCTATCTCTCCCATCACTCAATGCTCAATCGTCTAATTATTCTACAATGAGCACTATATATATATATATATATATATACACACACACACACACACATACATACACATATATGGCCTTATAAGGACAAACTTTGTGAACATAGATGCTTAGTGAAAGAGGGAAGATGAGTTGTCTAAATGTGTATCCACTCAGGAATGCATGTAACTGTGTAGTGTTTTACTGTGGATATATTTTCCAAAAGATCTAATGATACCACATCACATTATTTGGATGGTTTTGAACTCAGTAAAAAAAAATTTGTTGATATGATTTCCCCGTAATTGTCAAAAGTTCAAGTAAAACTGGGACTTTTGATCATGTAGAATGATAGAACACAGTGATGAGAGTTAAAATCTCCCTTTATTACTCCTTACAATCTCCTGCTACACCGATGCACTTAATCCCAGCGTTTCACTAGTAAACAATCAAAGTAGAATGATTTCAGTACGCCAGAGCCATGATGTTTCATCTCTGAAACGCTGGCCTCCCAGGAACTCCCATAACGACTCAAACATGTGGAAATGGCTTGGCGCGATGTCTGGACTGTACACTGGATGTGGCAATAATGCTCAAGCAGTGTTCAAGCATGATTGTCTGTAGACAGATGTGTCTCTTCCGCAAGTTGGTGACAAGTTTTCAAAGAATCAGGCGTTCCACTTGCTAGATGTTCATGGGAACGACTGCAGCCACCTTGGACCGAAATCGCCTTTCACAGATGCACGTCCTTTACCATGACAAAGAGTATCATCAGTTTACTGTGCTTATTGGCCAATGGTGATGTGATACACAGGAACAGAAAGAGTATGCCATCACTCCCACTGAGACAGCACCACCAACTATGCTCAGTTGTCTTACTGTGCCATTGTTGGGATCCAAACTTGGGATCCAAACTTGGCATCTGTTGACGATATCCTTTCTTCCGGTCCCTTGCGCCTACCTATAGCATCACTGTAAATCTTCCTTTTTGTTTTCTCATACAAAGGATCACATTAGGATGCCAATGAACAATCTGACAACTTCTTTAAAGTCTCTGGGGCCTCCTGATTAATGATTTCTCAACTCTAACCTATTCCGCTACATGCCCAAAGGATTAGTTACCTGGATTGCTGCCAATCCGCCCAGCTGCCGTCTCTCTTAACCTTGACATATTCCACATGCGTTTACTTACCTTTTCAGCGTTGCCCATTCTGTTAGGAAACGGCTAACCCATGCTTTCGCACACAAACGCTGGTGGATCGGACGCTAGTACTGCAGTCTGGGACTTCCTTCTTCCCACACTACCCTGGAGGAAAGGGTCAAGTGTGGGGTAGCAGAAAGCTTATTCTTGTGGGAGATGAAAAAAAAAGAAGAAAAAACACTGCCTTTGTCTCTAAGCAACTTGACTTCCTGCCAATGAGAACAAGTACCTCGTGCGTATTCTCAAAGGCCAGCTCGGGGTAATCCTCCATTTGTAAATGATTCATGTGCTGAGTGGTTTCAGAGTAACTGACTGAAGTTACCGGTGTAATTCTTTTCCAATTAGCATTGTTTTAGGTGCAGTTGTGATTTAAAATACACACAATAAAGGGTATTACCTGGACATTCCTCTGATGCATCTGATGATTCGGGGGCTGCGGCGGCGTCTGAAGATCCTGAAGCCATAATGCCGCAATCGTTGCTGAAAAGTGGGAAAAAAAACAAGGCATTAGTGACTGGACTTTTTGTATAAACGCTGTTTTTTTAGTATTACAAGAGCAAAGAATGTTGGTTGGAAGGAAACAGGAAGTTAAATCTATGTATTCAGACATGACATACAGGAAAAAAAAAACAGAAAGTCCTTTTTGTTCTTGTCTTATTTAATTCAATGATGGGAAAATGAGGAATTTATCGACCGAGCCAAATAGCAAATCACAAGGAAATAGTCTTCCTGATGAAGACTTTAAGCTTGTCCTTTGTCATGTTCTGACTGGCCATTACAACACGGTGACTAAACTGATGGCAGAGGCTTAACACCGCCCAGACCTTGGCACGAAGCTCGGCCCTGATAAGCAGATGCTGCCTCTTACAGATTACAGGCTGCGAAACCCGGCCTCGCCAAACAATGACACAGGCTCGGCAGCCTAGTGTTGTCTATTCCTGATCAACTGAACCCGTCGACTACATCCTGAACCTAATGAGGACGAGGGATTGGATCGGGGGGGCTGTTCCTAATTAAGCTCACGGTGGAGATCCTCCAGTGCTCTGTGGGGAAGCTGGCAGCCGGGCCTGTGACAGGAAAAGCTAAACAGGATGCGAAGACAATTTGCAGCCCTGCTTGACATGTCGACACGTGCTCGGTGGCTCCTTGCAGCAGGGATGCATCCACACAGATGATTGCACTCAGAATGGGAGAAATGGCATCACTGCCGCCGGATGCCTAGAATAATGACGAGTACTCATTTACGTCTCGTGTTGGCTCGTTATTCCTGAAGAGTTCCTGAAGGCGAACCTATCCATGAATTCAGGCCCAAAAAAATCCTGCATGTCGAGTCTACTCAAACATCCATTAACAGTCATGGAATCTACCTCCTCCCTAATCCTTCTCAATCATCACTTAACAGGAAAACCAATGTTCGCCTCCATCCACCTACATCCTGTACAGGATGACCTGCCATCACGTTAACCCCACAGTCCGCTGCATTTTCGATGGCTCTGTACATTTATGGCTCTTGGGAGGTTCAGAACAGCGCCAGCCATCAGCTTTTCTTGTGACGCCAATATCAGAGTCTTGAATATTGATAAATACCCCATGCATCATTGATCAGTCAGCTCAGTGGAAATCCAATTCATTATCAATCAACTGCGGTCGACCAGTATCGGCTCCAACGTCGATACTCGGCAGTAGGAAACAGAATCGCTTAAAAGTTAGAGCGACGGAAAACAAAGACATGGCTTTAAACCAACAACAACAACAACAAAAAAAGGCTGCCGGCTTGCGATAGCTCTGCTATAAAGCTGGCACATCTCAAGTGTTTGTCTAGCAAATATACCAAGCTGAGTCAGCAACAGCGGCAAGTTTCACCCCTCAAGCAAACACCGTTATCAGATCTGACATGTTTACAACCAGGCTGGGGCATTTTCGTTAACCTTGCGAAAACCTGGTGAACACCTTCCTCATTCTCTCTCTGGTTGACCAGTACAGTAACCCGGTTACAACTTTCAGTTTCCTTGAAATCTATCCCAAAGTTTAAGGGTATGTTTAGCTTAGAAAGCACTCTTCTGAAATGCCTGCCAAATACATCAAGCTTATTATGCTTCATAATCCTGACATAACAAAGCGAAAACGGTGATTTATTCACAAAGTACAATTACAGTTTACATAACGAGGCATTTTGAGTGAGTGAGAACATTCCACTCTGATCATCCTAGACTAGATTTACTCCATCATCAGATAAGACATGAGGAATGGTTTCCCTTTTTTTTGCTGTACTTTTGTTGCTTTTTTTTTTATTTTTATAAAGTTTGGGATAAATTAGATTGAACCCAGAACAAAAGGGCAAATTATACCCCTAGACATCAGATCTACTCTCCCAAAGGAAATGCCTGACATCTGCTTCACAGATGGGCATCAACGTCCCATGAGCAAATAAAATGATGATGAACTACACATCAGTGCATCGCATGATGCCCGGCACTGCTGAGAGTGCTTCATGTCACATCTGCTTATCATCGAAATAAGGATATGACGAAATTAAATCGCCGCAATCTTAATTCTGGAGAATAAACAGTGTCAAATTAAGCAAGGACCTTATTGCAATCAGGAATGTTATTAACAGCTTGAGATACTTATGACTACACTACAGATCACTAGTTTTCAAAAGCAGTACGGCCTCCCCCCCACCACCCCCCATATCCTCTCCACATATACACTAGAGTGTGGTCACTGTGGTCAAGATGTTATGTGAACGTCCGCAAGAGCACGACTATGTGACATCCTGTTATATTTAACATATCGGTCACTTTCACACTAATATCGTCCCTTCTTAAACTCGTCAGTCAGTCGCTTTACTTAAACTTCTGACACTACCCATGTATCCGAGAGGGCGTTCCCATGACTGAACGAAACATGCAAGTTGTGGCTCAGAATCACGTTAGAGCTCGTTTCCCCACACTGACCTTGGAGAGCCTCCAGTGCTAGAGCTGGCTGATGACGTCCGCCGTTTCATCTCTTATCTCATGGAGTCAGAGGAACAAAGGGAAAGAGAAAGAAGAGGGGGGAAAAAGAAAGAAAGAAAAAGGAGAACACCACAAAGGGGGGGAAAGTGTGGGAATGAATATGGAAAGGAAGGAAAGAGGAGAAGATCGTACAGTCGTTAATCGTGTTAGGGAACAGGAGGAGAGTAGAACAAAGGTGAACAGTTAATCCTGGATTCTTTTTTTTTGGAAATTCAAAGGAAATTCTGAAAATGTAGACATTTTAACATTATTTCTATTATTATAAATCAAGGGTGGCCGAAAAAAAACCTATCCTCTGTGCCCAAGACAAAACGATTGCGAACTAGCTTTTTATTTTTCATACTTTTTCTTAGATATGGAGATCATATCCGCATTTCCTATCCGCATTTGTATCTGTATTAACCAGCTCAACATAATTATATATACAGTATATATGAATAACTTGTCCACAATTCGGCCTGAACCTTTTTCTACTTTCTAGATCAGGTGACTGAAGGCCAAAGACCGAAGGGCATAAAACTCATTACCATGCTCGTGAAACCATTTTACATGAACATGTTACGAGTAGCCATTAGATGGTGGGTAAATCCTGGCCATGAAGGAATGCACATGGTACTGTACTATAATAATACTCATATAGGCTGCGGTGTTCGATTAATTGATTAGTATTACGTACAAAGCCAGAATGTTTGTTTCCCCACAAAATCACACCACCTCCACCAGCCTGGACAGGTTGAGATCCTGCCAAATTCTGACCGCACCGTCGTTGTGCTTCAGAAGAAGTCAAGATTCCTTAGACTTCTTCTACGTTTTACTAGGATTCATCTACCTAGTCCTCCTGATCCTGTGCCCATTGCAACCCCAGCTTTCTGTTCCTGCCTGATTTGGTCTTCTGCTGTTGTAGCTTATCTGGTATCTACATTTACATTTAGGCATTTGGCAGATGCTCTTATCCAGAGCGACTTACATTTTTTATCTCATTATACATCTGAGCAGTTGAGGGTTAAGGGTCTTGCTCAAGGGCCCAACAGTGGCAACTTGGTGGTTGTGGGGTTTGAACCTGGGATCTTCTGAACCGTAGTCCAACGCCTTAACCACTGAGCTACCCCTGGCCCTGATCAAGATACATGACATGTTGTGCATTCTGTTTTCTTTCCTGCTCACCAGAGTAATTATCTTACATACTGCAGCCTCTCTGTCAGCCCGAACCATGTTTGTACGCGGACCTGGGAATGTTGACGGCGGTCTTATTAGTGTCGCATTTTGATGGTTGATGTGGACCAGAAGCTCCGGCCCTGTAGCTGAATGTTCATGAGCTGATAACACTATTGGGCGATTTGGTCAATCAGTCAGCAAACTACACGCTCTCAATATCTAAATTCGCAACCATCCCCAATACAGAGCCAAGGATGCTGGGACTGGGATATACAAAAAAGTAGGAGTAAAGAGCTCTCGTTTAACGTTCACTATGCTGCTCTTATGTTCACATAAGAAACCTGATGTTGCTTATAGTCGTTGTACGAATCAGTGTAGGTGACGAGTGTCTGATTTGGGTCAGTTAGATACTTGGGTCAGTGAGCCGCTATTAAACACAAAAGAAGAAGAGAACAAGGACGCCAACTTTCACACTATGAATGTTGTTAGTGATATTACGGAAAAAATGTCAAGAATAACTCTCTCGTGTGTCTTGCTACTTTAGCCGACGGCACTGATGACGTCGCATCTAAACAGCAATCTTCTTCCGTTCTCAGGCACGGCTGCTTCCAAGTTTGATTTGATACGCGCCCAGATACGCTGTTGGTTCCCGAGACCACCTTTAGGAGCAGACTTGGGGACGGTTCCCAAGCACAGAATGATTGCGTTCTCACTAATCAAAATGAATAGAACTTTGGGGTCCAGTATTCTCGGAACGATCCTGGGGCTCTAATGTGAAACCGTCCATACTGTAATAGCATTAACAAGGCACTGACAATCTCTGTTACTTCCTTCCAAACTGCAATTCTCTTCCTATTGTCTCTAAGCGCTAGAGAAATCTACACATTGTAATGTTTACTTCGATTTGACAATTTCACTCACTCATCGTCTATACCGCTTTATCCTGTATTCAGGGTCGCGGGGACCTGGAGCCTATCCCCGGAGGCTTAGGGCACACCCTGGACAGGGTGCCAATCCATCGCAGGGCACACACACATACACACACACACCTATTCACACACCACAGGCAATTTGGGAACGCCAATTAGCCTAACCTGCATATCTTTGGACTGTGGGAGGAAACCGGAGTACGCGGAGGAAACCCACCAAGCACGGGGAGAACATGCAAACTCCATGCAGACGGGAATCGAGCCTGGCCGGGAATCGAACCCGGACCCTGGAGGTGCAAGGCGACAGACTACACCACCGTGCCGCCCCGATTTGATTCAAAAGCATCAAAATATATTGTCCAATTTGTCTCGATCAGCTCCATTTCTTACAAGTTTCGAAATATTATGATGATTTTTTTTTTCAGAAACATTGAAACGCTGTGTAACTGCTGTGGTGCTGATTGTTTAAATGTCATTTCTCTTAGAATGCGATATCTTTACTTCCTGCTAATCTTGTTTCACACTCCGGTCCAGTAAGTTGCAGTACAGCACCAACCACCCATAAACGTAAAAGGAGAAGAAGTGACATCACAAAACTAGAGGATTTTAACGGGGATGGTGAAGATGTAGGCAGTCTGTATTGTCTGCAAAATCCTTTAAAATACACCACAGATTTAATGCTTTTAAATTTACAGAAATACTTTTTAAGTGTGAACGATTCAATACATTTCAATTGAAATCACTGATCTACATAAAAGACCAATTAGACTTAATAAACTATTTTATGGCGCTGCTCCACTAAGCTGATTTAACATAAGGTGTGTTACGACAGGAATCAGAGGTTAGAACTTTTTCTAACTAGCAGGTCCACTGGTATATGGTTGGTCTTAAGTTAATAGTTGAGAAAAGTGAATTGCTGCTTTACCACGTTATAACTAATATGTACAGAATGGAAAGGTTGGGTTGTAATGCTGCTTTGCTGCGCTGTTACTTTTAAAAACATGGAAATGAACAGTTGCATAAAAGGAAACAAGTTAAGTCAGCTTACGGGCACCATACCCAACTTATCTAGCCACTATTTACAGTTCTGTACAGCCTTTCAGTTAAATGCTGAGATCTCATCTGACCTTTCGGCTATCCAAGCCAAACCAGGTTATTTTTTTGCTCACGGGCCCATCTCCAGGCCAGAGGTTACTGCAGTTACTCTATAATTTAAGAGGCTTTACAGAGTGTTTTGCCATTTCAAATTGCATATCTTACATCATGCACAAGTCATGCATCATGTGCAACAGAATCGGATGGTGTCTTTGAACGGGTTTACAGAACGTGGCAGCTCTGTACGA
Source organism: Dolichallabes microphthalmus (assembly GCA_026413445.1). NCBI lineage: Eukaryota > Metazoa > Chordata > Actinopteri > Siluriformes > Clariidae > Dolichallabes > Dolichallabes microphthalmus. The sequence continues at coordinate 24,600,724 of JAOTQY010000001.1, forward strand.
GTCTGGCTGTGAGAACGTTGTTGTTGGATTTTAGGCCTCAAAGGAAGCAACACATCAAAAGAGCAGACACTTGTCTTTTTTTAATAACAACCCCCAGGATCCGGGTTCGATTCCCATCTCGGGCTCGTGTGCATGAAGTTTGCATGTTCTTCCCATACTCCGGGTACCCTGGTTTCCTCCCAAATTCCAAAGACATGCAGTGTCGGCTAATAGGTGTTACCAAATTGCCTGTATTGTGAGAATGTCCGGATGTGACTGTTTGTGTGTGCCCTGCGATGGACTGGCACCCCGTCCAGGGTGTACAACGCTTCGTGCCCCAAGTCTCCTGGGATAGGCTCCAGGACCCCCGCAACCCTGTATACTGTACACGATAAAGCGGTATACATGATGAGTGATGTTATATAATTAGTAATAATAATAATAATAATAAATATTGTGGGATGAACAGCTTAAGGGTTCATCCTGGTTTTGAAAACTGAAATCTTTGAATTATGTGTGTTTAAAAATGTTGTCACCATGTTGGACTTGAATCTAAGGACCAGCCATTGACCACAGGGGAAGAAAAAGAAAACTTTTTAAAGCCATGTGTAAACCATATTATCTTTCTCTCTTTCCATCTTCCCGGTCCATTAGTATGTGGTTTTGGCGCCGCCCGTGCTGGACGCCACCAAGTTGATGAAAAGCATCAGCATTGATACAGTGCAGACGCTAAAGCTGAGAACTTTTGACGTTGTTCCAGAAGATGTTTTTTACACCACCGTGCCAAACTGGGCATGATGTGAGACAGTCGAGCCGTAACTTTATGGCGACGACCATAAAAGGCAGAGGCAGAAGGTGAGGTGTCGTTTCACACCCAAGTCGAAGGAACACTCAAAGGGAACACGCAACAGAAGGCCCAACTTTTCGTTGCCTATTATTTTAGGCACTGCAATAAAAACAACTGATCTGCAGAAACAAATGATAAGTGCTGACATGCTTTCAGTTTGATAAACAAGACGTTCTCTCAGAGGCCGTTTGGCGACTGAGCAGGACTGAAGGACAGAGTTGTGCTTGTTTCACGGGCTACAAAACCATTAGATCGAGTCTGAAGAAAGGCACTCTTATTGAACTAATTAATCCACGGCTCTGTTCTAGCACACAGCGGTGCTCTCTTCATACACAAGCACATGTCTGGGGGCTCCTCTTCCATAAGGCTTCATTGTGGTTTATGCAAAACTGTACATTAATTTTTTATTACGCCTATACATTTTGGTGTGAAATCATGCATGAAAGCAAGCGGTCAAGATGATCTAAACTTCCTGGACAAACCCCCTAGACAAGACCAGCATTCAGAAATGAATATAGAAATTAATAGACACTCTGCTTTGCCCTTTTAACCTAAGGAACTTACTTCTTTCCTCGCAGGCAGCTGTAAAACGAAGCCATGGTGTCGATGGATGGCAAGACACTGCGGTTATCCTTATTGCATCCTTTGTGTTAAAAAGAAGAAGAAAGAAACAAAAAGAAAGAAAGAAAATCCTTTTTGGATGTCGCAAAAAAAGAACGGCTCGCAATCCTTAAATCTGCCTTGCCGGATTAATAATCCTGTTTGCATGCATAATCTAGAGCAATAGGGATGAGAGATTACTTTGAGAGGAATCTCCCTCCACAAAGAATGCAATATCCTTGTAGGGCAAGGTAAAAGTGTGCACCAAGAAACTGCCTCCAGTTAGTGAGCATGCTCCTTCTCTCTCTCTCTCTCTCTCTCGCTCCCTCACGGTTCCTCTTTCTCTCCACCCCTAGCTGCCGTCACCTAATCCCCACGGCCCGCTGCTATTGTTTTAACCGAGCAAAGCCTTTAAAGCCAAGTTGACGAGTGAGTTCTGTATTAATTAGGTGGGGGGAGAGAGACACACACCATCGTCCTGTCTATAAAATCATTAGAATCCTGCTACAACTGTGAGAACACACTAAGCGCCTGGATCTCAAGTGCATCACACTATGTATATTTCTTTTCTTCTGAATGAAAATCTAATCATCATCAAAGACCCCTTCTCATGTTTACTGAGCATACCTGGCGAGTCACAGCTTTGCATCTTGCAGTCTGTTTAAAAAGTCTTCCTCCATTTTCCTGGGATTTCTGGCACCAACTGAGACGGAGGTGACCAGATCTTCTAGGCAGTTGTCCAACTGTCCCCGTTTACTAGGAAAGAAAAATAATACGTAGGGCGCAAAACCACAAAATACAAGTCTCTAATCCTTAAACATAACAGCACAGGTCTTTTTTTTCCTCCAGTTTTCTCAGGCAGGTTTTTTTTTTCCTTCTTTCAGACCTGAAAGTGAAAATTCTTCTTGTATCCTCCTTACGCTCATCAATTACACTAAAAGAGAATGGAGAGGAGAAAAGTGATCCGGGCTAGCCGACACTTCTCCTCTTTCTCACCGAAGACATCTGGCGAACATGAATTGAGCACCTCGGTGAAACTTAAGTATATATCCTGCTAATACTTTTTCTTTTTTCAGCTTGGTGGAATGTTGGTCAGCTCTGAAAAAAAAAAGGTTGGTATTTCCTGGAAGGTTTCCCCCACCTCGAAAAAAAGAAAAAAAAAATCCATATATGCTTTTATTCAGAGGTTCATGTCTTTGGGAGTGTGTCCAAGAAATGCAATAAAATAAGATACTCTCTGAGGTACTGAGCAGAGTTTGTCTTCACTTTAAGAATACATTATTCATGCAAAAATAACAAGTAGGCTGAACTTCACAAGTAGGTATGGCTTAAATACGTTTGACGACTACTCACAACTGTTCAGACATTTTATTGCAAAACTATTAAGCGTTTTCTTTAAATTAGAGTTTCTATGAACTCTTCCACAACCTCATATACAATGCCATTTCCATTTGAAATCTTGGTGTGATGGAGTCCCACTGGACTCGGTGTGAGGCCCCTCTTCATTTACTTCTGTCAAATCCCCCCTATCCTTTCGAGACTTTTCACTGCCTCGAGTTTCTCGAGTACACCCCTGCAGAGAGCTGTTTCTTTTCCTTCGCAAACCTCTCGGCATTCCAGTTCACATCTGGAACACATCTTCGAAGGCCGCGCTTGAGCCTGGGCTCTAATTAAGGCCGTGTATCTCGAACTGTAAATAACTGACAAAAAAAACAGAGAGTAGGAAAGACAAGGAATAATGCACGACTGTCCACCAAGCAGATGAAAACAGTCGTCATAGTCACAAATCATGAACTGAAGGTTTAAACATTATGTTCTGTCCTTCTACTTGTAAGCCTACTGTAAGAACACATCGCCATTAAAACAACCTGAGAACAGGCCAAAAGCAGTTTGTGTGTGTGTGTGTATGTATCTGGGTCAAGTCCTTCTTCTGCATAAAAAAGGGACCCTGCTGAGTTTGCACAGCTTGATCAATCACCCCAGCCCCCTTTCGCTCTGCGTGTGAGCCTTTAACTTCACCTCCCCCTTTTCGGCAGACCCTTTAACACTCTGTGTGTGGCACTTTCTGAAAGTACTCTCCCCAAATTTTACAGGATGACAATGCTATGATAATTGTGCCCCAAGTTTTACAATGCAGCACCCTCTTTTGCAAGGCTCACAAAGGGTTATTAAAGACAAGTGGTCAAATAAAGTTAGTTAGCGAAACAACAGGTTTTATCGACTGAAAACAGGCGTATGTGTATTTAATAAACTTTAAACTAGTGCCATGCATATTTGGTGGAACTAAATCAACAGGATAGCTTAAGTATATCGCACAACTATTTTTTTATTGTAGATTACAAAATACAACTTTTTACTGCTTAGGATTTTCCTTCAATTTAAAACTTTAAGACTTATAAATAAGGGGAAAAAAACATGATTTGCTGTTGCTCAGAAAATTGGGTGCAGGTACCCCTTAATGCCACTTTTTAATAACAACTAGTTGGATCAGAGTTGTACACCTAAATGTTTAACCTAATCTCCAGTAACTAAAAACAATTAGAAATAACCCTTTTTAACTGTATTTTTAAAAATTTATAAATTCACATGATGATGATGATATAAATACAGCACACACTCACACATCTTCTATACTGCTTCATCCTGTACACAGGTTGGCAGGGGACTTGGAGCCTATAGGGCACACGGTACACACTACCTGATCTGCATGTCTTTGGACTGTGTGAGGAAACGGTAGCACCCGGAGGAAACCCACCAAGCATGGGGGGAACATGAAACTCCATACACACAGACAAACCCAACCCTTGAAATGTGAGGCTAACGAGTTAAGCACATTCACAACATTTATACAGCACATTCAGTAATAAAATGCACAATTCATAAATTCATATAATGAAACGATTTTACACACAAAGTCATCCCTGGCTAAAAAATGTTTGTGATCTACTGTATCTACATGATATGCAGGTTTTATATCCTTTATAATCATAATTAGTATGATGGTGGAGCAAAACTTTGGATGACTGATATATTTTACTTCATACCCAAAATAGCTTCGAACAATAAAAGATTTGGCCCAGAACGGTTGACAAATTAAATTGCATTATCTGTGTGTGGAACATCATTACATAATAGTAAATAATATTCAGCATTGTCAGATACCATTAGCTTGCACGTTTGTTGTAATTTATACTCACTCAACATCTTTACTGCTTTGTATGGGGGGGGTGCTGGAGCCTAGCCCAAGTGACTTAGGACTTAGAGCGGTGTACATCCTGGTTGGTGTGCACCAGGGCGCACACATACACACACTCAATTCACACACACTGGGCAATTTGGGGACGCCAATTAACTAATCTTCATGTTTTTGGAATGTGGGAGAAAACCGGAGTACCTGGAGGAAACTCACCAAGCACAGAGAGAACAGGCAACCTCTATGCAAACGGTCCCGAGACGGGATTCGAGCCCAGACCATGGAGGTGCACAGCGACAGTACTAACCCCTATGCCACCTATAATTTATGCTTACATCGGAAATACGTTTGTGCCTACAGATCCAGACTTTTGGGCCACCCTTAGTATCAGGCAACACCCTGATGATGCAAATAAAGTGATACTGTATGTTGCAACGGATTGTTTAGTATTATCTTCTTGATGTAAATAAAAACCGCGATATTGTTATAGGAGTATGTGGGGCAAATTCAAGCTCTATAGAATGGAATAAGTGAAGTCATTTACATCATAAGCAAAGAACAGTACAATAATCTGTCATTTTAACTTTTTTAGTCGATTAATCGATTCGAAGTTAGCCAAAAGATAACAGCCACCACCACCACCACAAACAAACACACGTGTGTTTGAGAGCACTTCACTAGACCTAGACTAGAAAGTTTTTTGTTTTACATTGTTACTGAACAAAACGTCCAAACACTCAGGAAGTTGGTAAATAGTCCAAGCAACATTTGATACATTTTGATACATTTATACTAAGTACGTTAATTTAAATTACACGTACACGCGAAAACCGACTCTTTGACAGTTTTGACGGTTTAACAGCTGTTTGTCGGGTGTATTGGACGCGCGTGCTGCTGGTCACATATCGCGCGAGACAACCAATTAAAAAACTCCGCACGTGAGGAACTTCACCAGACGCTCACAAAGATTTCCAACCCAAAACCCGTCTCCTCTCCGTGCTGGCAGTGTTTGTTATACATACAGAAAGTCTCCCAGTGGAACATAAAGGAACCAAAACGTTAAAGGGGTCAAACTAAACATACAATCACGCTACTTACATGATCAACAAGGCGGCAGGATCGAGCTGTTATCCATCAAAACCTGAAAGACGACTGATTTGCTCCAATTAGACAGCATGGAGCCGGATAACTGTTTAAATTAAATATACTAAGGCCTAACAGCGCCATCTGCCGGTTAGAATGCATTTCACTCACTCGTCGTCTGTATGTTGTATACAAGGTTGGTGTGACGCCTGGAGCCTAGGAGTATACTTTACCCTTAGCCTAATCTCTCTGGCAGAACTGTGGGAGGAAACTGGAGTACCTGGATGAAACCCTTCAAGCACCGTGAGAACATGCAATCTCCATGCACACAGATTCAAAGGCGGGAATCGAACCAAGACCCTGGAAGTGCTAATCACTAAGCCACCATGTCACACACATTTCAAAATTGATAAATTGTTTTACTGACCAGGCAATTTTTTTATTCAATAGCCCAGTCCTTTCCCTAAAGCATGTATTTTTTTAATCAGTTAAAATTGTGGAAATCACAAATAAATTTGATCATGGTGTTGTTGTTAAGTCTTTTGTCTGCCACCATCAAGGGGTCACCACTTTACACAAGATGCCCATTCTGACGCACCCCTCTTATTTTATCCAGGCTTGTGACCCGCACTGCACTGGGAATTGAACCTGGGCCTTCCACATGGCAGGTAAGAATCAATGCCCCCTATTTTCATCATGGTGTATAATTCTAAAAGGGTGTGCATGTTTAAATGCCCAGCAAAAATGGCATTTAAACTGGTCCTTTATGGCCCATTCTTTCTATATTTTGCATAGATGAAAATGCTTAAGTGAAAACAGACTTGTTTGTTTCACATATTCACTGGAGGTTACCTGTAACTCCGCCCATGTGCAGACCTTGACACCCACATGCTGCCATTACCTGTGAACCTCCAACTCGCTGCCATTCCTCACGCTGTTCCAATGTTTCAGTAGATATATTATTACCTCACAATATGACTTGCAAAGATGTTGCTGTCTTACATTTGTCATACTCCCTACTGTTACATGGCATGAGAAGCCTGCTGCTATGTCGGCTGCTATGTGGCATGCCAAGCAGAATTTGTTTATATATATATACCTACCTTTGGCCAAAAAGAAGACTATAGATAGAGTAGCAGAAGGATAGGAGGATACGTATATATATATATCGTCATTATTGCCCATCTATGACAAAATGGTGAAAGTGTAAAAGTGTTACCTATTATATATTTGTGAAAGTTCTTATTCTAATATACAACAGAAACTGACCATAGATGCATAAATTAACATAATTTATGTGACTAATTTAATTCTAAAACCAACTTTTACCAACAGTAGTTGGTAGTACATAATATAGTTTTTACTGTCACATATAGTATATACTGTACATATAGTCACATATAGACAGTGGTGTGAAAAACTATTTGCCCCCTCCTGATTTCTTATTCTTTTGCATGTTTGTCACACAAAATGTTTCTGAT
>JAOTQY010000001.1:24631347-24641576 GCA_026413445.1 Dolichallabes microphthalmus
GAAAGGTCCACTTACCAAATTTCTATACAGTTCGGGGTCCAAATTCAAGTACAAAAAAAGTTAAACTCAAATCATGTTACCAGAGGGATGGAGGGGGGTGCGCGAGAGTTATTGTTTGTTTGTTGTGCATGTTTGTTTTGGCCGCGGTCCAGATTTAACCGTATTTGGGTCCGGACGCGGACCGGAGTCCGCCTATTGAGTACCCCGGCTATAGAGTCTACAGGTATTCTATTGTATAGAATAAGGGGCAAAAAACAATAAGTACTTGAGACTAATGAGAGCTTGTAGATAAAAAAAGAGCAGAGAAAATAGAAATTCTCTTTATTGCTGCCGATGAGCTACCAAACAAATCAGGTGTATCCTCCCTTTCGCACTCGGCGGTATCTGTCTAACATGTGCTTCTTACATCACTGCCACCTACTGGTAAAAAGAAGTAACAATTACCGTAAGTATGCACAAGATGAATCGGACCACAAGACGTATCGCAATACCAGGCCATATATTTTGTATATTTTTTGTATCGCGATATATTGAATTTTGTGAAATACATTTTCCAGTTCCTACCATCATGAGATCATGATGCCTCATCCCCAGTGATATTATCAGGATTGTGGTAGACTTTTATCTAGAGGGCTTGATCGTTCACCCCGCTATAGGTCATATTAGAGTCGATATATGTAGGTTTTACATTCTTTTCGCAGAAAGAACTTGTTTTTATTTCATTCAATGACATTTTCACTGAATCTCTGATATGTGCACCAGAATTGCCTGTGTGTCCAGCTGATGAGGGATTTTATGCAAAACACTAAATAGGAATTAATGTTAGTACTTTAAAGTGTTGATTTTTTTTTTTTGCACTGTTGATGCATAAAAAATTTGACAGAAAAGCATTGCACAGGTTTAGTGCAATGAAATCTAAACCTCAATAGCAAAGTAGCACGGTGGCAGAGCGATACAGCTAGACCGAATAAGAGCTGAGAAGCTTGCGTAGTTTAATGCTAAGTAATAATGCACTACATATAATGTGCTGCAATAATATGTCAGGTTTTTTTTTTTTGCAGTGTTGTGATTATCTGCATGATTTCTGTGCTGTCGTCTTTGGATTATGATGACGATAACTATGTGTCAAATATTCATCCAGAGTGTTTTCCACTCTCATCACCTTATTAGTAGGCGACAGAAAAGTCAAGGATGATTATGTAACTGGGTTATATAATATTATACTAACAGGACATTTTGATGGAGTTTAACAGGCAAAAATCACAACCTCCCCCCCCCCACCCCTAAATACATCTTCATTTTGCATTCTAGAGCATTCTGTCATTCACTCTGGTTTTTATTTAACCAGTATAACGTATGACCTCCAGGGATTTTTGTAGACATGTGACATGTGGGTATGTTCCATTCCTGTCTTCAAAACTCAATTCTGCTTTCAGGTTTGCAAGAACAAAGACGGCACACTTCACAGTAACTTGCTGTGCCCGGTGAATGTTTCAGAGATGCCCTTGAAGACGCTGCCCGACCTGGAGAATTCAGCAGAAGCCATAAGGCTGCTCAAAGCCATGAAAGATGCAGAAAGTCCTTTCTTCTTAGCAGTGGGTTTTTACAAGCCTCACATTCCCTTCAGAATACCAGAGGTACGTAGAATACGTTATTTAACACCAAAAAAAAAAAGTGCTAGCATTTACAAATTAAAACACAGGGTGTTACTGTGTCGCAGGAATACCTCAAGCTGTATCCTCTTGAGAACATGACACTGGCTCCAGACCCAGATGTCCCTAAGAAGCTTCCCGAAGTGGCCTACAACCCCTGGGCTGACATCCGAAAAAGAGAGGACGTCCAGGCTCTGAATGTCAGCTTCCCGTATGGACCAATCCCGAAAGACTTTCAGGTGTATATCAGTTAGTGCGATTTTAAAACTAATTATAATTTTATTTTTTTTTTATTGTCTTTTTTGTTTGTTTTCTAGTTGCGTATTCGTCAGCACTATTTTGCAGCCGTGTCGTACGTGGACGCTCAGGTTGGGAAGATCCTGCAGACCCTCGATGATCTGGACTTGGCCAAGAATACCATTGTGGTCTTCACTTCAGACCATGGTTTGTGCTTTTTTTTTAAAACATGTATACAAATACACACACAACTGTATATACTGTCTGGCTAAAAACAAAACCTCCGTAGATGTAATAATCTAGTTAGTCATTGCATTCAATTTTATTGCCGCATAACGTTGCTGAGCCTAGACCTGAGCAACTAGAGCAACTCATCTGGATGTCATCACATCTGGATGTCTCCAGAGGCTTGTACAGTGGCCACTGTCTAATGATGTGTACATCGCTTCTTGCACTACCCTTCTTACCCTGACACGCCCATCGTTTTGGAATAGGGTCAATCTGAACTCATCAAAGTCAGATTCAAAGGCCAATTTATATGCCTCTTAGCATCATAATTCATGCAATGTTCCTGATTAGTCTCACTAACAAGTGGTTTATCATGGCAACGCTACTGTTTAGTATCAGTATTGTGTGTTCTTATTACAATGTGTGCATATGGAAATGCTCTTAGGTTCAATATTGAACATAACTATGTTTTTTTCCCGTGACCCTGAATACAGGATAAAACGGTATAGATGATGAGTGAGCGCTATGGTTTTTTAATGTTGTTTTAAAAAATTTTTTTAACCATTCAACTTCAAGTGTTTAATTGATCTCCAATCCGATCAGATTTCTTCCACAAAGTTTATTGCCCAGCATTTCCTTTCAGGTCTTAATAATGTGTTGAAAGTGTTTTTCCAGTTCCAGTAATTTCAAATCTCCTTAGTTGTTTTCATTGCTTGATGCAGCAAAACAATTTGACCCTTCTGAAATGACAATTTTGACTATGCTGTGTATATACTGTGTGTGTGTGTGTGTGTGTGTGTGTGTGTGTGTGTATAATGTTTTGCACCTACTTGCATGCATTTATTTATATAACAAGTTTTTTCTCCACTAGATGGCAGTTTTGAACCATCGAACATCTCTGATCTGTCCCTGTTTTAGTCACAAACTAATTCGATCCTTTCCAGACACATAAGTGCACTGTATATGAGAAACCTCAGTCATGAATCTCAGCATGCCGATGTCTATCCTCCACCGCCGTAATGTTTAGCGTAAGGTGGGGCAAAAAAGTATTTAGTCAGCCACCAACACACCACCCAAACACACCCACCCGGGCAATGAAGTTCTCCCGCTTAACAAGATGAGAGAGGCCTGTAATTTTTCATCATAGGTATATCTCAACTATGAGAGACAAAATATGAAAAAAAATCCAGAAAACCACATTGTAGGATTTATAAAGTATTTATTTGCAAATTATGGTGGAAAAAGTATTTGGTCAAAAAAAAAGTTTTTCATCTCAATACTTTGTTATACTGTATACACATTGTTATATACACTTTGTTATATACACTTTGTTGGCAATGACTGAGGTCAAAGGTTTTCTGTAAGTCTTCACAAGGTTTTCACACACTGTTGCTGGTATTTTGGCCCATTCCTCCATGCAGATCTCCTCTAGAGCAGTGATGTCTTATGGCTGTCGCTGGGCAACACAGACTTTCAACTCCCTCCGTAGATTTTCTATGCGTTTGAGATCTGGACACTGGCTAGGCCACTCCAGGACCTTGAAATGCTTCTTATGAAGCCACACCTTCATTGCCCGCTTGGTGTGTTTGGGATCATTGTCATGCTGAAAGACCCAGACATGTTTCATCTTCAATGCCCTTGCTGATGGAAGGAGGTTTTCACTCAAAATCTCACTATACATGGCCCCATTCATTCTTTCCTTTACATGGATCAGTCGTCCTGGTCCCTTAACAGTAAAAACTGTGAATGTGACTGTTTGAGGTTGTGGACACGTGTCTTGTATACTGATAACAGATGCCATTAATACAGGTAACGAGTGGAGGACAGAGGAGCCTCTTAAAGAAGAAGTTACCGGTCTGTAAGAGCCAGAAATCTTGCTTGTTTGTAGGGGAACAAATACTTATTTTACAGAGCAATTTACCAATAAATTATTTAAAAATCCTACAATGTGATTTTCTGGATTTCTTTTCTTATTTTGTCTCTCATAGTTGAGGTATACCTATGATGAAAATGACAGGCCGCTCTCATCTTTTTCAGAACTTGCACAATTGGTGGCTGACTGAATACTTTTTTGCCCCACTGTACTTGACAATATTGTTCTTGCAAGAACTGTTCCAGAACAGCTGACCATCATGTCTTAAAATAATAACTGACTATTGCTGTTGTTACTTAAGCGATATGTGTTATTTCATAGGCCTGAAATCTCCTTTAATAGGCGGTACAGTGGATTAGTGGTTAGCACTGTGGCCTCGCAACTCCAGGGTCCGGGTTCAGTTCCCACCTCAAGGTCTGTGTGCATGGAGTGTGCATGTTTTCCCTGTGCTTGGTGGGTTTCCTCCGGGTACTCCGGTTTCCTCCCACAGTTCAAAAACATGTAGATTAGGCTAATTGGCATTCCCAAATTGCCCGTAGTGTGTGAATGCGTGTGTGTATGTGTGTGCCCTGTTTTGGATTGTCCAGGGTGTACCCTCGCCTCATGCGCTGATTCTCCATTATTGTTTTAGAATGTAGAAAATAAATCACTAAACATAAAAACATTCATTTAGCAGGGGTGTCCAAACTATTGGTTGGTACTGTACACGACTTGTTTTAGAGGTAGTGTGTAAGCATTTAGAAACTTGGCAAACTCTAGAATCAACGCTCTTAATATTCATATTTCAGTGAGACAGGAATTTGGTGGAATAAAAAGATAAACTTTCTAATATGTAAATATAAAGATGCTATTATTCTGCATTTTGTTCGTAAGTATTCCCAGGAGTTTCGCAGCATGAGTGTTATCAACCCAATAAATAGCATTTCTCATGCCGTTTTTCGGTCACTCTTAACAAGTGTGTGTGTGTGTGTGTGTGGTGTTTGTGTGGCACTAGGAGAGGAATCGATTGCCTTCACACTCGAGTGCTCTCTCGCTCTCTTCATTTTTACTCGTTCTCTCAATCTCAAGCCACTTCTTCCCTCTTTTCCAATCATCCCCTCTCCCCTCTTCAGCCTGTTCTGCTTTTCCATTTCCTCAGTCTGGCCTCTCTGCTCATCTGTATGGAATGAAAATGCCTTTGATGAAAAATGAAACAACGCTTTAGTGGATTAATGCTGGCAAAGGCCATAAATGCTTTAAGAAAAAAAAAAAAAAGGCAAAATATCCTCCGAGCGTAAATTCAGTTATGTGTCGTTTTGCTAGCGTTTGTTTTTTATTTATACTGTCTCTTCAAGCAGGCAGATGTCTACAGGGCATGAGCACAATCCCATTTATAAGAGCGACGATGAGAGAGAGAGAGAGAGAATGAAATGAAATGTAGTGCACTATTGCCCCCTTCTGATCATGTTGGAACCAGTACAAAGTTCATTCTCACCCTGAAATCCACTGGACCCCACTGTTTCCCTTCACAGCAGACAAAAAGATTGCTAATTATTAATTAACTTGTCATATACTGTACTTTTTTTTTTTATCAGGTTGTAGTTATATGTTGTCTCATGTCCGCTAGAGCTGTGTGGTTCAATATATTATGTCTTTCATTTGTCGATTCAATTAATACAATTAATAGATTCACACTTATAAATTATTTAATTGGAAATGATAAATGATCCCAAATTAACAGATTCCTTTAAAATATATACTTCAGCTTTGGCATAAAATATATCTTTTACAACTTTTATAGGATTATCACATTATTTTAAGTTTATGGAGAGGGTGTGTTACCGCCACCTGCTGGACTGGAGGATTGGCAGAAAAATAAAGATATAATTTTTTTTTTTTTTATGAGACATGAGCATTAATCAAGGACACAGAGGCTAGTTTTTACTTGTTAATTTGCTGTCTTAGCTAGTCAGCTAATTGGGTGTGTTAGCTAGTTTTGTTGTATGTACTGTTACTGTAGTACTTTGGTCCAGGAGGAACGTTGTTTCGCTTTACTGTGTACTGAACAGTATATGATTCCAATGACAATAAAAGCTTTGACTAGACTTGACAAGTAGTTTTTAATATCTCAAAACCTGTAATAAATATTTCTGTTTCAGACAAACCAGACAACAAACATAAGTGCTACTGAGCTGAATCAAATCAAAAAATGTTATTGAATCGACCTATTATTCACAGCTCTAGCTTCCACACGCCTAGTTATACTAAGTAGCATTAGCCTCACATTTTTTCTCTCTGCAAATCCAGCATGTCATGTTACCAAAATTACTTCACAGTTTCGGTTTCTTATAACATCAATGGTTTTTTTTATTATTATTAATGATAATCCTTGTTTATCTCAGCTATCGTTTATAGAAGATGTTACTATGGAAACGACATATTAAAACAAGTGCGAACATATAAACCTACACTACTACAAACGATTTGGTCAAACCTGCAATGACATTGTATCCAAACAGCTATACTTCAATATGGAGTTGGTCCCCCTTTTGCAACTACAGCTCTTCTTGGAAGGATGTGCGCAAGATTTCGGGGTGTTTCTGTGAGAATTCGTGCCCATTCGTTCTGTAGAGCGTTTATGAGGTGAGACACTGATGTTGGACGAGAAAGTCTGGCTCACAATCTCCGATCCAGTTCATCTCAAAGGTGCTCGATAGGGTTAAGAGCTCTGCGGGGTCAATCAAGTTCTTCCACACAGAGCTCATCAAACTAAGTCTTTATAGTCCTTGCTTTGTGCACTGTGGTACAGTCATGTTGGAATAGATAAGGGCCTTCACCCAACTGGTGCCGCAAAGTTGGACGTATACCATTGTCCAAGATGTCTTGGTATGCTGAAGCATTAAGATTGACCTTCACTGCGGATTGTAACACCGGAATTCAATAATTAACATGTTTGGCCCGAATACTTTTGTCTATAAACTGTATGTTTTGCCTTGTAGCCATGAATTCGGATATTAGAAGGTTATCTTCTGTCCAATCATAATTCATTAGTGTTTTTTTATAGATGTATGAATAATATTCATATGTTAAAATTATGATATAGATGTTTAACTTTCCTGCCCATCTCTAACCGCAATCTGGACTGATTTTCCTCCAGCACTTTTTCCCACTGACTCCCAAAGGAGTCTGTTTTCTCTATATAAAATTATCAGTCAGATTTCTTCACTTCCTACTCTTCAGTGATGCACTGTGCAATGCTCAGCCTCATAAATTGACAGTCCGGCAGCTGCTCCTTCTACCAAACACAGCTCACACCTATCAAATCACGCCTCGTTCTTACAGTCCTGCTGCCGAATCCAACACTTCCTGTTCACTTTAAATGGAGTGCTATCAAGTGTTCATGAACTTCATACCATCATACTCCATTGATTCCCTTTGCGGACAAAGAGAAAACAGTTTAAGCGACAGCTAATCAACAAAAGCTAATTTAGGTGTCGACCAATCAAATCGTGCTATGCAAATTTTCAGAGACAACGAAATGAGAAGCTAGTGTTCAAAATCTAAATGGAGGAAAAGTGCATCATGTTTTTTTCAACATCAATGCACCATCGTCATCATCATCATCATCATCATGCCAAATCGTCCATGATCAATGAAAATGAACCAACTTTGAAGAACTGAGGACCAAACACAGGTTTTGGATGTGTCAATCTTACTATGTGGATCATCATAAGAGACTTGCTCCACCATGTGGTCATTTCATAAAATTTCAGCAGAGAGGTTTTGCAAACTTTAGTATTTTGACTATTTTCGTTTCGTTTTAAATTAATCTGGATTGTTTGGCTGAATCCCAAGGAATAAATCTCTGCTTTTTTATGTAGACTTCTCATTCATTCATTCATTCATTCATCTCCTATACCGTTTTATCCTCGCAGGGGGGCCTGGGTAATTTGGGCACGACAATTAGCCAACCTGCATGTCTTTGGACTGAAAGCGGAAACCAGAGTACCTAGAGAAAACCCACTAAGCACGGGGAAAACATGCTCCTTGCACACAGACCTGAGGCATAAATCGAACCCAGACCTTGAAGGAACAAGGCAACAGTGCTAATCACTAAGCCACTGTGCAGCCATAGCCATCTCAATTATAATAAACATCTGGATGCAGCTACTGAACACTGTCACATAATAATTACGTAAAGACTTTCTTTTTGTCGGTCAAGGCAAGGTGCAGAATATAAAGAAGGACATTGAACAAGTATGTGATGTGTCTAGGGTTATGCTTCTCATAACTAACCTCTAGTAGCATGTTATGACAGGACAGACAGGGACAGCAACCTGGACATCAGGAACAAGCCGATCTGGGCACATGAGCAGGTACCCTGTCAGGTCCACCAACCATATGTGTTTTAATATAACTCTGTATGACTGTCAGTTCCGTCACTTCCCCTGTCAATATATGCGTACAGATGGAGCACTGTTTTTTCTTGGTTGCTCATTGTTCTGTTCTATAAACCGTGCCAAAGATGGTGGCTGTATCTGGTATTTGACAGTGAAAGTGCCACTATTGTAGGAATATATTTTTATCTCATATCTGATGTTGGCCTGCATGCACACACCGTGGATCTCTGTGTCCAAGTACCACAAATGATAGAAATAAAAAAATGAAAAAATATATATCATTACGGGCCGAGAGGACAGTTGTCACTGGTGCTATAATGACCAATCAATAAATTCAGGCCTGATAAAAGTAGTAGCTGATGAATTTTATTATGGATTAGCTGGACCACATGCTTGAGCACCATTCTAAATAAACGTTTAGTTTTGGGGTGAGGTTGATTCATGACTGATACAATCATCCATAGCCTGGTGCATCGAGTGATTGGATTGGCCGTGCTCTGTCAGGGGGAGGGATGGCACACAAGCATACTCCCACATCAATCACAACTACAGTAATCAGTCACAGCCGTCTGTGAGCCGTGAGTGGATGGGATCAGAAAGCACTTTCCTGGTGCGGGTTAAAAAAAGTTCAACTCTTTATTAAAGACCTATTACTCATTTTGGTTCAAAACGGTCACTTATTTTAATTTTTGTTGCAGCTTTCTAACCTAACCTGCATATATGTGGAAGGAAACCGGAGTATCCGGAGGAAACCCACCAAGCACGGGGAGAACATGCAAACTCCATGCACACAGAGAGGAGGGGAGTTGAGCCTGGCCGGGAATCAAACCCGGACCCTGGAGGTGCAAGGCGACAGTGCTAACCACTACACCACCGTGCCATCTGGTATATAATATATACTTGCTGAATGTTTGCTAACTCAAACATACAGTACCAGTCAAAAGTTTGGACACAAGTTTGGATTTATTTTCTACATTATACAGCAATACTGATTTTTTATTTTTTTCAAAACTATGAAATAACACATATGGCTTTAGGTAATTACGTTACTACAGCAACAGCCATTGTTATTTTAAGACATGAATGTCAGCTGTTCTGGAATAGTTCTTGCAAAAAGTTTTTGTCAAGTGCATTTGCAAAACCCATCAAGCACCATGATGAAACTGGCTCTCATGAAGACCATGCCAGGAAAGCAAGACCAAAACTTACCTCTGCGGCAGAATTTAGTTGGAGTTACCAGCCTCAGAAATCACCAATTAACAAACAGCACCTCAGATTAGAGGCGTTATGAAGGATTTACAGAGCCTTTAAAGTAGCAGATACAGCTCAATATCAGCTGTATACTGTATACTGGATGTTGGACGCCTTCAGTGTTTTACAGTGTCAGAATAAATAAAAATCATGAAAGACCATGGAATTAGAAGAACGAACTTGTGACTGGTACTGTATGTTTATTTCACATTAAAGTATCCTCTATTAAGCTTGACAGAAAGCAAGGTTGCAGCTGTGAAGCGTAAAATCAAGTAAATCAGGCTTTGGGGATTTTAATGCAACTTTTTGGGAAATTCACTGAATATTTCATCATGGTAGCTGTCTGTTCTGTGTGTGTGTTAAAAAATAACCTGGTGCTCATACATAGGTCTGGTTCTCTAGAAGTAAAAAAGGCCAAACGGCACTGGGACCCGAGTGTTTCTTTGGCTGTTGGTTCAAACATCAACAATCATTCATGAGAATATCTGTCTATTGCTTTAATGCAGTGGGTCTCAACCCTTTTTATGCAGTGATATGACGTCATCAACGCTCAATAACCAGATATTATGCATCTAAAATTATTACAATTAGATGTATTATTATCATTAG
>JAOTQY010000001.1:24820418-24830550 GCA_026413445.1 Dolichallabes microphthalmus
AGACGAACACCCCGCCTCACAAATGTTCTTCTTACGAACTGAAATCTTGCAAACTTGCCTTGGTATACGACCCTGTCATCTGGGGATCGTGAGATCGGGAGTAGGGTGATGACACAGTCATAGATTGGTCGCACTCTCTCAGAGGGGAGGGGTCGCGTACCTACACTCTTGCATCAATCATGGCGACACAAGCCAATCACAGGTGTCTGTGAGCATCCGCAACACTGTTTGTGCAGCAGTTGTGTCTCAGAAGAAGCATGTGACAGTCTTCACCCTCTGACGAGAGTGCCCTAACAGAGAGGCTACGACTAAATTAGGGAGAAAAGATATCTGATGAAAAGTAAGTGATAAATTAACCAGGGACAGAGCCAGCAGCAATAAAGTGCAGGGCATTAAAGATAAGGATTGCATTAGAACGGCAAACATCTGTCTCCTATAATCGCATAAATCCTGTACATTTCAGAATAACTCTGTTTGACGAGTGTTTAAGTCAAACCAGGATGTTTGACTGTGTAGAAACTAGCTTAAACCATAAGCATCTAAGTGTCCTCATAGACAATATGCTAGATTGGGCTAAAAACACAGATTTTTATGTTTTTTTGTATATGAAAGGTTAGAGCTGCTTGTACTTTCTTAGAAGACTAAGATGTCTGCAGAACCATGCTGCAGATGTTTTTTGACTCAGGGTAACCAGCGCCTTGTTCTATGCCGTAGTGTGCTTGGGAAGCAGAGTGAAGATGCCAACAGACTCAACAAGCTTATTAGGAGAGCTGGCTCTATCATTGGCGTGGAGCTGGCAGAGGTGTCTGAGAGGAGAAGAAACTTCCCAGGATTCTGAACGATGCGCCCCATCCGCTGCCTGGCACACTGGTGTCCTACAGGAGCACATTCGTAGATTGTGACCATGGAGAAGCACCAGAAGGTCTTTCCTGCCTGTAGATCATCCGACTTAAAACTCCTATAGCAATTTGCATCCCTAAATATCATGCACAATATCAATATCAATATTACTTGATTTCAATGGCACAAGAATTTCCTCCAGTATTAATAAAGTTTTATCTTATGTTATGTTATGTTATCTTATCTTATCGCTCTGCTACACTAATGCACTTATCTCACCATTCCACCAGTGTTTGGATACCATCAAGGAAGTAAAAGTTTTCAGTACGACGAAGCCATGCCTGGCCTCCCAGCAACCCCTTTAATAACCCAAACATGTGGAAATGGCTTGAAGCGAGGTCAGGACTGTACATGGGATGTGGAACATCAAATGGTGTCTGTGAATGTAAATGATTAGCTACAGTTTCTTTGGACAGATGCGCCTCTTTTGCAAGTTGGCGACAAGTTATGAAAGACAATTTTTTTTTTTTTTTATGTATAAAATTGGGTATCAAGAGCTACAGCCATAACTATTTTCAGAGGTTTGTTCAAGAATACAAATAGTTGGATTTAAACTGAATTTAAAAGGCCCTAAAGGACCAATTAATAAAATGTTCATTTTGATCGCTTTGTACATAAAAAAAAAATAGTTTGTTCACCCTACTTACACACAGAGTCATTATTCAAGACCTGGAAGTGGTTTTCATAGTATTTCACACTTAAAAAAAAAAATCAATCACTTTCTGCATCGAAAAAGCCAAAAGTGACAGAAAAAGAGCAAAATAAATGACCTTATAAGTCTGTAGCTGAAGGCGATTCTCCAGTTCTTGACCCAAGTGCTGGAATCATGTGTGCGTGCATGTATGTGTGTGTGAGACAGAGACCTACTGTATACATGTATATCAGGGCATCTTCTTCTCTCCTGCTTACTTGAACAATGTGCTGCGGGTGGGTGTGTAGATCTGGAGTGCGGATGTGTGTGTGGATGTGTGCTAATACGTGCTGACGGCTTGGCATCTCCTCACAGAGAGCCACGCTGCCCCTCTGCCAGCTCTGCTTACCCTGACACTAGCCATGAGGCCGAACGCGAGCTCAATGTGCATAGCACGGAGCGATTACCCAGCAGCCCGTCTGATTCCGGCTCTACCGTGGCACTGTACAGTAACGCGAGCAAGACGACTCGCTGATTAGGCAGGAAGAGTACGTAGCCTAACGCTTATTAGCAGGGAATTACGCGTGCCGTGGTGATGATGATGATGATGATGACCTAACACAACATGTGTGTTTATGAGTCAGTTCATAACGGCTGACGAGACGAACATGGCATTACGCCGCTTATGATTTCATTGTCGAGTGATGAAGGATGACTCTGCGGTTTTTGCTAATCATCCGGCTCTAAAAATGTCACCGCTGTTGACAGCAATGCTAACGGAAGATAATATGGCTGGCGTGGAATATGCTAATAATCCCGTTTGTGCTGTTACGCGAAAACAATGCTTCACAAATGACAATGAAAGAATAATTCATCTCTCCAGTCTAAAGAGTCAACAAATACAGAAACATTAAGATAGGGCTAAATAAGTCTTTAGTTTGCTACCACACACACACACACACACATACAAATGCTGCTTTTACGTCACTACTGCTGTTCAGACGAACAAAGGAACCTAATTACCATGCAGAGCACGACATTGCTCAGATGCTAGCAGAAGCGTGACTGCAAAAAAGAAAGAGAGAGTGAGAGAGAGAGAGCGGGTGAGAGAGAGGGAGAGATGGGACGGTTCCTGAGGACATTTTCCCAATATGACCATGCGAGAAGTCCACACTGCCACACTACCAAGTGATGAGACACTAAATCCCCACACAGCCGCCTTCGGGATAATGATCTGTACTTGCTAATCACTTAGCATGATCAGCAAATGTGGCCAAAAGGCCAGGCTATGCCAGAAGCCCAGAATTAATCAGCTTGAGACTGAGCAGGAGAACGAAAACTAAGAGGCATTACATGCTATCTCCACTGAATCTACTTTGGCGTGTGGATAAAGTTGAGATCTTGACGGGGAAAGTGACAGTTAGAATAAACCAGCAGGATTGGGATGTTTTACTGTAGCAAGCAAAGCTACCCCTCAAAAGCAGCACAAAAGGTTGCAGGTTGTATTTCCTTAATTTTTCATAGTGAGAAACGACGCCACTGTGGCGCGCGTGCATTTTAATGTTTAGAAAATTCAAGTTGTACATAGAGTCGAGTCACAGAATCGCCGCTTCAGTTTTTTTCGATTCATGCTTTAAAAGTTATGTAGATGACTTGTACTTGTAAAAAGAAAAAAACTTTAAACGCTTTACATTTTACGTAAAGTACTAGGAAAAAAAATTCTTGTGCTTGTTTTTTAAAGTTTATGGTTGGTTTAAATATGCATTACTGCCACCTAATGGGCTGGAGTGTGGAGCGCCGTAAATAGTTTTCAAAATCGCAAGACACTTAAGAATTAGCAGTTTAATACTGTAGTTTCAATGTTTATGAAGTACTTTTACTAGTCTTTAACTTTTTAGCTCTTACTAAAGTATATCAATGCTCAAAAATAGATTGAATCGAATCAAATCAGTCTACTGGTGATTCACAACTCTATTAATTTTAAAATAGCACTACGTTTATGCATAAATTGATTTGATATAATTCTATTTTATGTTGTTTAAAACAATATATTGGTGATCATGCATTATTTTTAACCTACCTCCAGGCTGATGGCTGATTGATTGATTGATTGATTGATTGATTGATTGATTGATTTGGTGGGGGGGATAAATCTCACAACCCTGGCAACCCCGTCAATCCAAAATCTCTACTGTGCTGCCTTTTTTAATAAAAGCATGTCTGAACAAATGTCATTTAAGTGAAAACAGTACAAATTTAATAATTTATTATTATGTTATTTATTCAATATAATAAATCCTCAAGTGGCTTTTATTGAACTTACTGAACTTCAGGTGAATAGGATAAAGAAACATGTTTATAACATAAGCTCTGTTCGCTTAGGTTAATACTTTTTGCCTCCAAAGTGAGGCACAAAGGCATTTTATGTGTATCTGTGAGTTATTTGGAAAACGTCCAATGTCTTAAAATGTTCTGAAGCACCCTCAATGATAGAGGTTATGAGGAAGGTTAATGATGTCTTAACACTTTTATTACAAAAGATTACTCCTCTGTAACGACTTGAAGGTGTGCTGAATTGAGCTCGGTTATTTAGCACGCTCTTTAATGCAGCCACTGAGATATAACTATAGATTTAATGTAAAACCACTAAATAACAGCCTGAACACCGTTCCAGTAGATCTGGTGAAAGTTTGCATTATTAAAGCACCATTACGTTATACAATTTGCCCATTATACTGTTAAGAACTTTTATTCCAAATATATGTGTGGATAAATCAGAAGAATGCCTCACACTTCCAGGGTTACTGGTTTGATCCTGTGCTCGGGGGTTACTGCCTATTTGTGTTCCCTTGTCCTTTTATTCTTCAAACGGATTTCTTTTGGGTTCAATGGTTTAGTCACACATTTCCTTGCAAAAAAAGATGAATCGTTCAAAATTGTATGTCTATGGTGCCCTGTGCCCAGTGGCACTTCTACAGATTCTGGGCCCCTTGAAAAATGATCATACCAGGCCCCCAACCTTGACAAAGCCAACCGTTTACAATTGCATGGCATTTTTATGGGCTACCTGGAAACTCAAGAGCTCTTGGAATTGCCCTTACTTATCCCACCCTTAACTGTACTGTACCCCTGCCTTGGCCATCCAGGGTGTACTCTTATCTCATAGCCATGGTTAATGGGAAATGCTGTATTTTCCATTGCTGTACTTTATCTTTATCCACCACTAAAGCTGTATGTAAGATGTAGCAGTCAAAATATTGAATGTATTTTATCTGTATTGAAAAAAAAAAAAGGTGAAGAGGAGTTGTTAAAGCTGAATTTGATGTAAGTGGTGAAGAATGTTTGTCGCCATCATGTTTGTGTTTTACTAGCAATGTGGAAATGTAGGTCTATTAAGAACGCATCTGAGAAAATTCCACTGTTTGAACACCAACCTGTAGATAGACTGTGACTATGATCGACATGTTCTAGGTTATATAGTTATGCAAGTATTATAAGAAATATTATTATGACACTCTGGAAGCCGGCCATTTTAGCCTACTTTGGAGCTCTATGACACATCAGGCACTGCTGAAGAAAATGTAGAATGTTTATTAGTTTCTTAATTACTAGCTGTGTCCGCGACTTTGTCCGCGTGAAATTTTAATAAGCATGTTTTTAAAAATCTGTTGAATTTTGGAATCAACTAAAACTTACGTGTTTAAGTGATGTAAGATCACATTTATTAAGCAGATTTCAATTGAACACTGAATAAAAAAATGTACAGCGACATCTGTTGAATTTTGAGATGAACTAATATTTTTTTCAAGGTAGGTTTTTTTTATACAGTATATATAAGGACGTTTTCCATTTGAATGTCAAATTTGCATATCTTCTCTTCCCGTGGGCCGATTGCAATGAAACAAAGCGTATATGTTGCATCAAGCTCGGCCAAATACACCTGTAAAAATGCCATTAACATTTTTTCAGGATTTTTTATGTAATGCGTGTACAAACAAACTGACAAACAGACAGACCATCTTGATGTGTTCTATTACTCATCTTAATTCCCACCAAAAAATTGATTAATATTAGTTAACATTACTTAAAAAATTGTCAGAAATGTGCATCGAATTTAAATAAAGAAAGTTTAAATAAAAAATGTGTTAAGTTGTACACTTAGTGATTTCTAAATATTCTACACAATTAGTTATTCCATCATTGGTGGGACACGAGGTTCTGGGGTATTATCTTTGCTACCATCAGTGCTAATGCTGCTTGTTAGTTTCTAGTTAAATACAAACCTGATTTTACTGCAGCAACACAACTTTGTAACTTCAATAATTACATTTTCGGTTCTCTCCAGAGTGTCCCTGTCCTCTGGTCAAACTCCCATCTGCTTGCTAATTAAAAGTTGAACCTGTAAATTTGGACTCCTGTGTTTCAGTTCTTTACTTTCCCACTGCTCCACAGGTCCTTTAAACTTTTCTGTCCTCACCAGCACAATGCCGTTCCCTCTCCCGTTTCATCAGAGGATCCTCTCCCTGGCCTGACCTCGTCCCCGTGCGCTCCACGTCTAATTAGCTAAAGCAGTATGTTTCGCATGCGCTGCAATTACGCGGCGGAAAACATCGGCCTAAGTTCTCGCTCTTATCCTAATTATCTGTTACTAATTTAAATTTTGGCTGCGTTGCGGCTCGGGAACACTGTTAATGTAAGTGTTCCTGTCTTTCGGAGGGTAATTTGATTTAGAGCGCGTCCACAGTCTAATTAAATATGCTATTTATGCACAGTATGCAAGTTCTAGGCCGAGGCCCATCTGCGTTTCATCACTGCGAGAGCATTAGGGAGCAACTGAGGGAGGGGGGGGAAGAGATAGGACGGGATTTCGAGTGCAGGAGAAAAGCTGTGTAACCTTTATCTTCTCTGAGAAGTCAACAAATGCTGAAGCTGCTTATGCTGTGGCCATTCGTTAAAGGCGACTTTATTTCACACGTGCTTCTTTGCTTTCTTTTTTTCCCCCGCACACATCGCTTTTAGCATTTACACTATGCAAACATTATGTTATCTGTGTTTGTCGTGGCTTATATTAATATCATTTTAGATTGCAAGAATTGCTTAATATACTCTCGTATCACACTTTTATTTATTTATTTATTTTTTTTTTTAGAATGACATGTTTACTTGTACCGTCCTCATCGTGAAGCATTTTTAGTGGATCTCATTTAGGTGTAAAACACATCTTCAGCTCTGTGGCGCTGTATAACATGAATAATTGCTCGCTAATGTTTGATTATAGATAATTATGATGAGTGATAGTCACGTTCATTTTTAATCTCTATAGTATTAGGAAGGTGGGGTATAACCTAGATTTGATCATCTTAGAGCGCAGACACACACATTAACATATCCATTCATACGCTATGGGAAATTTAACAAAACTCCAATCAACCTACCAAAAACCAAATCCCAGTTTATCTGGCGGTGCGAGGTGACGGTGCGAACCATTAAGCCATCATGCCACCACTGTAAAATCACTTTCTACATTGGGCATGTGATTAGTGAATAGACGATTCTTAGAAAATGTACTACCTACCACTGTGCATAGTGGATGTAGATTATTTGCACTCTCTGGCAACCCAGCAAACTGTTACCAGTTACCACAGTGGCACAGAATTGAGTATTTTAGGAAATGTCCTTAAACCGACATGCAACCAAAAGCAAGCAATATATTTCATCCACCTATTTATTCTGAATAAAAATAAAGCTAAATAAGTGACTTGCTGGCGGCATGGTGGTGTAGTGGTTAGCACTGTCGCCTTGCACCTTCAGGGTCTGGGTTCGATTCCCGGCCAGGCTCGATTCCCGTCTCTGTGTGAATGGAGTTTGCATGTTCTCCCCGTGCTTGGTGGGTTTCATCCGGGTACTCCGGTTTCCTCCCACAATCCAAAGATATGTAGATGAGGCTAATAGGAGTTCCCAAACTTCCCGTAGTGTGTGAATGAGTGTGTGTGCCCTGTGATGGATTGGCACCCTGTCCAGGGTGTACCCCACCTCGTGCCCTAAGCCTGCTGGGATAGGCTTCAGGCCCCCCGTGACCCTGAATGCAAGATAAGTGGTATAGAAGATGAGTGAGTGAGTGAGTAAATGACTTGCTTGATAGTAGCAAAAAATGCCGTTGTCCACTTTAAATCCAAATTAAAAATAATGAAAAAGATTTCCTCCAAAAATGGCATTATGCAAGAGGTACATATACTGTATATAAATAGAAGCAGTACTTTCCCCCCCAATGTTAGACTCACCAGTTGTTATTTCTGAGCAAAATCAAATTGAGTCATGAGATGTACTCATCTGTTGAAAACTGTTTAAAAAAAAAAAAAAAAAAAAAAGATGAAGATGAAGATGAAAAAAAAGGCATGCCTGCGACAAATCATCTCCTCTGGATATATTTTCAGCCAAGCAAATTGAAAAGATCATTTGCTTTGAGCATGTTCTTCACAGAAATGATGTGATAAACAATAGTGCATATGGGAAAGAAAGGCAAAACAAAAACCTTTTTAAAACCAGATATCAGAAACAAGACTATAAATAGATCTTTGTGAGGTTTTGTGATGGGAGACAGAGGGCGAGATTTGTGACCAAATTGAGACCTCATTCCCATGCGGTGAAAACAATGAGAAACACACATGAAAAAAACAATGTAGTACATACTGTAACAGTTGCAGTAACCCGAAATCACAAGGGGATTTAACAGAATTCTTATAGTCTAACATCTCCAACACACGAGTAATTATACAGTATAGTCTTACAGTATATACGAGAAACAATTAGTTAAAGCCGTAAATGATGTCATCTTCTTCCACGGTATATAAAAGTGCAGGTAGTAACTTCATCAGAATACTTTAGTAGTAAGATAGGTATAGTACCCCGAGTTTCCAGAGAAACAAGATGTTTTTGAAGAAAAGTCATTCATCATCTGTGTAAACTGCTTCTGATACTGAAGGAGGTGATGATGATGAGGCCAGATGATGTTTGAAATGTTTCATGATGTTCCAGTTCTCGAAACGTAACTTTTCTTCAAGACTGTGGCGGCTTTATTCCGTGTGAAAAAGAGCCAATTTAAGTCAAGGAGCTTCCATGAAATGCCTATGATTATGAAGAAAAATGCATTCTGTGAGGGTTGTTCAAGTCAAACCAGGACTTTTAATTGTGCAGAATAACAGAACTCACTAATCCTGCTTACTAACCCCATGTTACTCAAATGCAGCACTTATGGTGCTTGGATACCATCGAGGTAGAACGTTTTATCAGTACGACAGGGCCACGACAGGGATCGGACTCATTGCTTCAAGAATGAAATGCCGGCCTCCCAGGAACTCCTTGGAAATGGCTTGGAGCAAGGTCAGGACTGAGTGGAGCTCCGGTAACGTGCAAGTGGTGCTGGTGAACGATTGTGGATCATCTCAGGTGTTCGAGCTTTTCTTGACGTCCTGTGACGCAGTCAAAAAAGGTGTTTGTGCGGTAGCTTGTACATGGTTGCTAGTTGTCGTATAACTAAGAAGACGTTTCTGGTTTCTGGAGATCTTATCAATCTCTCCATTGAGCTGCTCCATTAACAATAGGACAGAATTTAAAGTGATTAGAGGGATTTTAATATTCCGATTAATATAATCTATTACTTTATTACTCACAACACAAATGTAAACTTTAAAGCTTCATTGAGTCGTAGAAAAAACTTAAGCGTCCAGATTCATCTGCATTATTCGTCTCGCATGCGCTTTTCTGAATTCCAGTCAGCCCTCATTCGATGACCTTTGCATGTGGTGTAATTTAACATTTTCCTACAGTTTCTTAGCTCAGCGGTGCATACTCTGTACTATTGACCGTAAGCTTGTGAGTTTAAATGCCATTGTGGGGCTCTGGAGTGGTAGGTGTAGACTGGATTTTGCATTACTTTGAATAAAAGCATCTGCTTTATAAATAAATGTATTCGCCAAGATTACATCAGAAACTACTTTACTAAGAAAATACATCCATACATCCATACATACAGCCATTATCTATAACGCTTAATCCCGTGCAGGGTCACAGGGGTTGGGGGCTATGGGGCTGGAAACTATCCCAGGCTTACACACACTCACAAAACCATTAATACACTACAGGCAATTTGGACACTGGAGGAAACACATGAAGCACCGGGAGAACGTGCAAACTCCATGCACACAGAACGAGATTCAACCCCCTGACCCTGGAGGTGTGAGGCGAAGAAAAGCTGCACTTATTTACACGAACCCTGGAACCTTATGTAAATGTTAATGCAAATGTTCTCAATGTTCGATCTTTTTTTTTTTGTTTGTTTTATCATGAGAAACTGATTGGAAGCAGCTGAGACCGAATCTTTTTTACATTTTTTTTTTGTTGCAGAAAATAGACTAAAATAAAATAATTCATCCCAGGTGTTCCACAAAGTAATAAAAAATTTTTTTTGATTGATTGATTGATTGATTGATTGATGCAATATATTGGTTTTGGTAGATGAAGATGATATTTCCATCACATAATTCACTTTTATTAATAGTTTTTAAGCAAAAAAGAAATCAAAACACCAAGCAAATCAAACAT
>JAOTQY010000001.1:24848325-24860853 GCA_026413445.1 Dolichallabes microphthalmus
ATAATTTGCTCAAGCCACCCAAACATACAGGTATTACTATTACCAATTTTCAACACTATAATCATAGTTTTGCCTTTAAAACAATCAAAACATTTAGAAAAGATATGTAAATAAAGTAAAATATGAAATAAATAGACATTAAACCTCACATAACCTTAATTTATGATTCCTCTTGGCACCAGCTGCTTTAAAACCCAAAATGAAAGTGGCTCCCTTTTCTTCTTGCTACCGTCCTTGCTAACATTCGTTGGGACACATGGTGATTTTTTTTCACTAAATCTTGCAAAAAATGAAGGGAAAAAAAATGTACATTTCATGAACTTGCTTTCCAAACGAATTTAAAGTTATATATAATGTTATTACTATATTGTATATAACTATAGTTACATTTATTTTATGACAACTTGAGTCAGGAGGTCTTGACCACCGCCGTTCTGCCAGACTAATGCTCTTCATGTTACACAATATCTCACAGACGATCGCGAACTTCAGGAGGGATGTTGAGACGCGGATATATGACTCGCTGGATTTGGTATCGGGGTGAAATTGTGCTGTAGGTGCAGTCATAAACCACAATGCTATACCTGATTACAGTCCTAGAGTCAATGCTGTAATCTACTGTATGGCACTTTTTTAAAAGAAGTCTACTTTTTTTTATAATTTGTGCATTGTCTTGCAAATGCATTTGTACAAATTAATGGCACCCTAAAAAAATAATAATGAATAAATGTTTATAATAAAGGTCACTGAATTTTTTTATTTGCATTTTTAGAGACTCTATATTTTACACAAACAAAGGAAAAAAACAAAGCATCTCATCTTACTGAAAAAAGAAACTTTATTAGAAACAGTTAATTATCTCTACTGTTAAGTATGTGCATACCACATCAATGTTTATACTGAATATTTTATATTTGTCTATATTTAGCTCATTTTGATGTAGGGTGCCAATAATGATAACAATATATATTTTTTTGTATTTTCATGCTTTGTTCATTCATTCATTCATTCATTCATTCATTCATTCATTCATTCATTTATTCATTTATTTATTTATTCATGCATTGATCTTACTGTATTTATCGTGGGCACACTTGTGGATCCGAAGTCTACATTGGGAAGAATGTAGATTAACCAATAACCTCTAGGCACGTTTTTTGAAGGTGGAAGGAAACAACAGAACCTGTCAGAAACCCACATGGACCCCAAGAGAAGACGCAAAACAGGGATGCTTTATTAAAAGTACTTAACCTGTTATATGGCGGCACGGTGGTTTAATAATTAGCACAGTCTCCTTGCACCTCCAGGCTCTGGGTTTGATTGCATAGAGTTTGCATGTCCTTCCCATGCTCAGTGGGTTTCCTTCAGGTACTCCGGTTTCCTCCCACAGTCCAAACACTTTCCCAAATTGCCCGTAGTATGTGAAAGTGAGTATGACTGTTGACTCGAGGTTCTACCACGGTTAGAAAAATGGGAATAAATGCAATAGTAACTATTGGCCTCCATGGATCCTAGTTGGACTACAGAGGTTCCTAGATGGATGGATGGAACCTATTATATACAGTACTGTATATCTTCTGTAATATAAGTCTGTAACATTAGACCTGTTCAGTTGACCATAATGCCATTTGGATCAGTCGTGGCTCCACAAAACTGACTTTGTTCCACGGCTCTGGTTCCGTCTCGCGGTTCTATCCCACTTTGCCAAGACTCTGTAACTGAAGCTGAGGAGAGCTGGACTTTGGCTGGCGCTCCTTCCTGTTGATAATCTGCAATGACGAGCACAAGTCCAGGCGGTAACAAAGCCTTTTTTTTTACTCTTCACACACACACAAACACCTATCACCCTGCCTGGAGGAGCCAGACAGCTCCATGTGGACGGATGCGAACCAGTTCACCTGTCAGACTACGCAATCTGTCACTGTTCCGATGGATTCTATGGATGAACGTACATGAGACATTTTAGCCGAGCTGTGATAGCGTGATTGAGACACGTCCAGGCCTGAGTTGATGGATGCTTATATGCCTGGCATTTTGAACTGACGCCAGCGAGAGTAAGAGAAGCGTGCGTGATTTGTTTGCTGAGGAAATGACTCTCGTGTGCATTTTCAGTGTGCAGTAAGGCGCTTGCAGTGGGCCGCCCTCTGTCAGAGCTGTCATTTTCCACTGAGATCTAAAGCACATAACCAGAACCTTCTGGCACAAACAGCTTCCTTTGCGAGGGCCAACATTTTACAACACCATGCCTGTTTCTTCTCTCTCTCTCTCTCTCTCTCTCTCTCTCACACACACACCCTCTTCATGTCCTCTCTCCTCTTCCTGGAGATTTACATCCTAATCCTTTATCATTAATTAGCTGGAGTAACTGGTAAACAATCATCCGTTAATGTATACAGATGACACTGAATGACGTCCCTGGCTAAGAAAAATGGCGTAACCTTGAAACGAATTTATGGCGTCGAGCAAGTGTTCGTGCTGTATGTCTGATTAGACGACGCCATTTCCGTGTGGCTCTTAATGCGAGCGTTATCTCAGAGCCGGGATGTGCACGGCTAATCAGCATTCGGCGAGTGGAGACGAAGCCACATGCCGGGACTAATGGATGGGTTTGTCATTTTATATTCCTGCCATCATTAAAGAGCTGTGCACTGCCTCACATTACCTCAGGACTTCATAAATACGGCCAGGAAAAACACACATACACCCAGACACACACACACACTCAAACCCCCACACAGACCACGTGCACGCAAGTACAAAGTTATAGTCATTTTTAGAGAATAAAAATATTCAGTAATTTGGAAATAAGAAAAAAAGAGAGAGAAGAAAAAAAAACAAGACATAAAGAACTGGTAGAAATGTGTGAGATTGGACTCAAGCACTGTGGTGTGTGGGCTTTTCTTTGTGCTAAAGGAATCAACAAGCAGTTTTTACAAACTCATTAATAATAATAATACTTTATAATAATAATTATGAATTTATATTTCAATTTAAAGTTATGGAAGGCCAGTGAAACAAGTTAGTTTGTTATTTGTTATTTAAGCAATATCTCACGAGAAGGAGTGCTGTTGTACTGAATATCCGCACGGCTGTGATATCATCAGCGCTCATGAAGATGTACAGTAACAGCCGTGCTGATATCCAGCACAACAGCAAGATCTTGAGTGTGATATTGCCTTTATACAAACGTTCTACATTCTACAAACACCATTTATTATCAACAGATTATCAACAGATTATGATTTGTTTGTTTATTTAACCAGTTAACCAGTGTCTAGTTTTGAATGTGGGTTTTGGTAGGCAGTTGCTCTCCCCTATTTCTAGTACTGAGGACCGTACAGACCTGCTTACTAGTTATTTTGGTAACTCACATTTCTATTGTTATAACAGTTGTGATATAATGATACTGAATATATATATATAGTTAAATGTCCCAGTGCTGTTATGCTCTATATCATCACTTGTGGAATTATTTGTGGAACTAACTGTTGTGTAATGAAAGTTAGATCTTTGCATGACTGGACTCTGGACACTCTTTATGTCTACTGGACAGTTAAGTTGCTAAACAGAAACTTCACCATATCACCCACTAATCAGATTTAAGCAAATAAAACAGAGCCGTGAATCATAGCTAGACTGTCGACTCAAACCGATTCAATTCAATCGTATTAAAGTTTATCGTCTGATTTGTCTCAAGCAGTCATATTTTTTACAGGTTTTAAAGCATTAAAAACTACTGAAAGTATTTAATCAACAAAGTTCAAATGCTGTGCAACTTGTGTTGTTACTGTTTAAATGTTGTTCCTCGAAGAGCTCATCTTTTTTCCTGCTAATTTTCTCCTCCACGCTCCTGTCCTCTAGGTGGGGGTGTTGCACCAACTGTCCATAAACTCAAAAGAAGAGAACAGAAGAAGATGCGATGACTTCACAAAACAGGAATATTTTGCAGGTAGTTTGCGGAATACAGAAGCTGTTTGTAGTTTCTGCAAAGGCTGTGCTATATTATCAAAGAATTTATCAATTCTACAACATTTTATGTTTGTAAGTTTCCCTAAATAATTTATGTGAATTATTATGTACAGGTTTAATGTAAATTTTATATATTAAAAAAAATAGAATTAACTCATATTTTAGAACTAATAAAATCACTAGCTAGCATGTCGTACAGTATATGCTAGGTTACTTTTTGTTGAATTAATAAAGCATGGAAATTTCCGGACACACAAATACAAATATAGTCGTTAAAGTGTTAAAGGCTTGTAAGTTTCCCTGTATATTTCCACTAATATCAGATATATTAACTTCCAGGTTCCAAGGTTGAATCCAAAATAGCATTAAATGTAAAGCTAGTGCGCTACAGTATGTGCGGTGTATAATCCTAAGTAATGCCCTTGATCATCAAATATAGCTGTTAATGGTTAAAGCTTAAAGCTTATTTATCAGTCTTTTTATAAAAGTTGTGTATCATTGTTTTTGGTAGATGCTAAACTGAACAAATATATAAAAAGTAGATTATTTGCATACTCGAGTAATCATCTTGATGAATGCCAAACACGTATAAATGATCAGATACTGTACGTGCAACACCGCAGCTCATTTGCATTGAGTGACGCCATCAAAACTTCATAAAAGGCAAATCGGACTAAAAGAATTGAAGCGATTTAAAAAGTTTCAACTTTACACACCATGATTTCTTCTTAATTAAATGATTACTCTTAATTTGGGCTCATTCAGGCTCATTCGTGTTGGCTCGCCTTTCTTAAATTTGTTCATAGTTAATTTGTATGTAGTTAATGCAATTAATATGAAATGACTGGGCTTAATCC
Source organism: Dolichallabes microphthalmus (assembly GCA_026413445.1). Taxonomy (NCBI): domain Eukaryota; kingdom Metazoa; phylum Chordata; class Actinopteri; order Siluriformes; family Clariidae; genus Dolichallabes; species Dolichallabes microphthalmus. The sequence goes on from JAOTQY010000001.1 coordinate 24,853,152, forward strand.
AAATTATCAGAGAAACTGTACAGTGTGTGTGTGTGTGTTTGAATTAAAGAAGGACAAGCCTGAGTAGGAGATGATTGTTATTTTAAGAAATTTCTAATTTCTTGCATGTGACAAAATTTCGAATAAATCTGTTTTCAGTTTCATAAATGAAGCCTGATATTAATAAAAAGTGACATTAATTAACTGTTTTTTTTTATCACAGTTGTCAAAGACATTTACAATCATTGTACTGTAAGTGTGTTTCACACTTTTTTCTTCTTCAAAATCTTCAGCAAGTGCGGATGAAGAGACAGGCGACGCTGGGAAAGGCCTGGTGTCAGCACATGACAGCGTGGACCCCTGTTCCACACCACAACCTGACGCTGTGTGCATACAGTATGTGTGTGTGAGTGCGTGTGAGTGCGCAGGCCGGCCGGCTGGTATTTCACACCAGGCTTTCCACAGTGTTGCTGCAGACATATTGGACTACAGGGAGGAGAGGGTGAAAAGGGTTAGACATCCACACGCCTTAAGCAAAGAGACACGCTGCTGACAAGGTGGTGACCTCTCAGTGACGCGCTGATCCACGAGAACCCTGTTGCTCCTGAAGCCCTGAGCTCAGAGCAGCTATTAACAGTGGAGAGGTATGAAAAATTCATGTCGTGATAACCGTACAAGCTGATAGCGCAGTTTGCGGTATAACACAGGATCTGCTTGGAGCGTTCTCGAAGGTGTGGACAGTAAAGGATCAGAAGCTTTTTTAATCAAGGAAGTACTCAGATATAGATAGTTTTCTATAAGGAGATAACATTTGTAGACATAGTCTTTAGCGTAATTCACTTTCTTCGGGAAAAAAAAAAGTTTTTATTTCCAATTTCTCCTTATAGAAACTGGCATTGTTTTTTGTCATTTTTTTTTAACTAAGAGAAATAGATAAAGATGGGCTGCATCCTGATTGGCTAGTAGTTACAGTACAGTATAGTAGTTCTTAATTAAGATTCTAAACCACAGGAAGCTCAATTCAGACGGATCTGTGAACAGCGTAGAGTCATTCAGTCATTGCACCTTGCTGGGGTGCAAAAAACTCACGGATCACATAATACTGAGGATGACATAATATTACTATTATAATTCTAATAAGTATTATTACCATTATAATAATTATAACTTGTGATCTACACACCACACACACTACAGGAAATTGGGGAACGCCAATCAACCCCAAATCTGCATGTCTTTGGACTGTGGGAAACTCACCAAGCATGGGGTAAACACCATGCACACATACCCCAAGGCGGGAATCAAACCCAGACTCTGGAGTTGCAAGGCGATTATTTATGTATCATGTTTTTTTTAAACGTATAAATAATGTTTTATTTCATTATTGTGAATTTTAGGGTATTTAAGGTAACGCACTGAAGACATTAGAGGAAAGGAAAGTTCCCTTAACCGGCATTCCCTTAACAGGGACAGGAGGTACAGGTAGGAGAGTTTAAAGTACAGTTTGTAGAATTCAGTCATTCATCTGCTATAGTGCTTATCCTGTCCAGGGTCAACCGGGTCCTGGAGCTTATCCCAGGAGACTTTGGGCACAAGGGCAGGGTACATCCTGAACAGAATGCCATTCAATCACAGGGCAATTTGGGAATACCAACGAGGAATGTGGGAGGACACCGAAGTGCCCAAAGGATACCCACCAAGTGACAATCGAACCCTCAACCCTGGAGGTGCGAGGCCACAGTGATAAATATGCCATGTGCTGCTACTTTGTAACAGAACAATAAAATATAATAGAAATTAAATGGACAAAATGAATAAGTTGAATAGTTTTTATTATGTTAGAAGTCAAAAACAAGGCTAACGTTCTAGTGAATTCTAGTGCAGATTAAATTTTTTGGCCTGTTTAGTTTTCTTCGTATGGCATGTGTTAGTCTATAGCACTGTATATGGGGATTTTTGGTGTCATCTGGCAACAAAACTGCATGGGCAAGGGAGAGATCCTGTGAGCGAAAATATCATTAATTAATGAGAAAGTGTTTGAATGAGTAAAATTATGTTTTTTGTATGCAGAAAAACTGATTTTATCTATCAGAAATGGGCCCAAGTATAACACCATACAGTAGATACTGCGACAGTAGTAAAATTTCATTTCGCACTATGACGAGTAAACTTTGGGAATTAGTTTCCGGTCCGTTACACCACTTGCCGTAACATCAATAATTTGGTCGTGCTTTCTGAATGGGAGGGGCATACACTCACTGTCCTGTCAATCAAACTAATAACAGCCAATCCCAAGCATCTGCGAGCTCGTCGATGAGGAAGACGGATGAATTCCTATTCGCACTTTCAATCCTAATGAAAATACAATTCAGTCTCTTTAACAGGGATACATTTCCAAGGTCAGGATTGAATTTGTTTTTCAAATCTGATACACATGGCAAAACTTCACACACCACAGAACTAATTCAAGGAGACCCAAAGACTTATTTTACAATTCTTTATTTACTGAAGCTTCATAAATAAGCTTGCAAATTTTTCCTAACGTCTTGAACTCTCCGAAAATAATTACTGCGTAGTGTTTTGAGAGGAAGCCTAGAAAAACAGGAATCTAGGAGAGAGCTGATCATGCGGTGCGGCAGAGACAGAGGTGACCTGAGTCACAGCTAAAGGTGTGTGTCTTTGAGTGTGTGTGCGTGGGTGTGTTTACAGCAGCTGTGCCAGGGTGCCATGTCCAGAGAGTGCAGCTCTGAAGTGAACAGTGACACGCTAATTAGTGTCATCAATCACGCCTGAGCTCTGGGCCTGAGAGAAGCGCCGGCCTGTTTACTTGACTCATCAGCACCTGCTCCTGCACTTTCTAACGACGCCCGCTTCTAGTCGAGATCGTGATACATGTATATACATACATCTACAGCTGTACATTACGTCATCTCTTTTCTTTATGCTCGATCCCAGCGCATGCGTCCGTAGGGTTACGCGCTAAATAACGGGTTCTGACTTCCACCTTTCGACATAAATTAGCTTATTACTGTAGTTTGAGATTTCATGGGCAGCAAGTGTGTTGGAGGTTGCAATCAGTGTGAAGTGGGTAGAAATGTTGGACGTGATTAGGGACGGAGGGAATCGTACGGAGAACATACTGTATGTGAGACACAAGGACCTCCTCTGTCTCTTAGCCGGAGACACTTGAAATGACTTGACAGTGTTTGCACAGCCGGTAAATAGGGATCGCTGCCTGGCTTGGTCACCCCCGATTATATATGCATTGATTCTAAAACCAAAAGATCTCCAAAATTCCACTTTGTATTACATTTGCATATCTGGTCATGCTCCACTTGACACACTTGCAAATGTGCACAGCGGGTATTTCATTACAAAGCGCTGCAGATATCCGACGACGGCACGGGCGCATCCGAAATAAATTAAAAAGACTAAAGACCTAACCGGGAGGCTGCGTTGCATATTGTCTTGTAACGCCCAGAGCGCCTCTTTTCCACATGAAAACAGACTCGACTGAAAAGGCTGTCAAAGTTTCACAACATTGATTTTTCCTGCTATTAAATTGGACTCCACAAATAGCCTAAATGCAAAATTCAGGCCGCAGAACCAAAGACGGAGCAACGTCTGAACATCTGATATTTAAATCAGTGCTGAAGTCACACCCGAATCCGAGCATTTTTTTTTTGGAAGAAGGGAAATGTATTCGAGGCTGCGAGGTAGGCCATCCATCAGGAAGGTTTTGTAGCTGGTGCTGTGTGGTGACAGAGACAAATGGAGGCGAGATAACGCAGCCGTGACCTTACGCGCGGCCGTGGGAGGAGAGGGGCCGGCGTGATCCATGGGAAAGTCTTTACATTTTTACCGTGGTCCCCTGCCGCAGTAAATCTGAACCGTAACTGGACAGGTAGTTCATGCACGCGTATTTATTGCCGACAGAAACTGAAACCATGTGTCGGAGTCCAGGGCTGACGAGTGGCCGAAAGTGTGCTACAGGTTACCGGATATAATATATAACTACACGTAGGCAGAGCCAACAGTGGGCTTTGAGGGGATTATTCTTCCGTCTGTAAAACAAAAAAAAGTACTGTATATGGAAATAAATTATAGTTAGCTTTACTAAATGATTATTTATATAATATTTCCTAAATCCCCCACCCCCCTTTAAATAAAAATAAACACAACCAGTAGTTCATATTAAAAAGCTGTTGTTTTTGGCTTGATAAAGATAAATAAGATATTTTGTTAATATAAAATTTTTTTACAGTCTATATTTTATAATTTAGATTAAAAAATTTGTTAACATTATGTTTTTACATTGTGTTTTTTTACATGAGGGGATTGAAAGAAAAATATATTTTTATATAAAATAAAGTTTTATATATCTTATAAGTTATGTATGTGTGTGTGTGTGTATGCTTATTACAGTACTGCATGTACTACAATATTCTACGTGATAAAATATTCTAAAAACAAATCAACCCAGTTCCACATTTAAACACAAATTGCAAAATTTCTAATTATAAAGATTTCAAATCCTTAAAATCCAAAATAGCATTAGCTCCATATGTTAGTGTACAAATACCGCTGAGAGATTTTTTTTTTTTCAACCCCAGTGTGCAAACTGCACTAATCGTAAAGCTTTTAGAGAAGCACGGAAGCTCTAATGAACAGTATTTTGTATTAAGGTTTTTTTTTTTACCCATCATGCTTTGACAAGCAGCCCGAGAAAATGACTTTTGATGGGTATTATGCAAATGATACCAGCTGTTACTTCCAATGGAAAAGACTCCTAATAATTTTCTCTCTTGATTTCCATCTTGCCTCTTCAACCTTGTCTCTTTCCTTCTTTCTTACTTTCTTTCTGGCACATCTGCCTGTTCCACTCGGCTTTGAGGGTCAGACATCTGTGAGTAGTGGCACTGGTCTGATTAGCGTACATGGGTGTCCTCACTGCTCCCGGTCGAGCTCGTGATGAAGCTCTGCCGTGTATATAGAGCAGAACTGAGCTCATTAGCTCCCATTCCCACATACACACACACTCGCGCACACGCACGCGCACACACACTTGCTGGCCTTTATTCAGCAGTTACATGCACGTGAACAGGTTCCTCAAGGTCAGTGCGAAGAGCTGAATGAAGCCGACTTACGGTAGGAGACGGTACATCATCATGTAGCCCTGGCCTCAGCATACAAATCACACGCACATCCAGAGTTTCACCTTCTTTTTAAATCGTTTTTGCAAGGCATTTCTATTGCAGAATAACTATGAATAAATATGAGAGGCCATAGTGCAGGTTTCTGGAACCGTGGCAATCTGAGAGTCATTTTTACAAGAAACATTGCCTAGAGGTGGAGGAGGAAAAATGAAACGGAACAAAACAAAAAAATTAAAAAAGGATCAAATTAAAGAGGAATCAAACAGAAAACCAACCAAAACAAAGCATAAAATAAATTAAAACAAATCGAACAAATAAAACAAAATAAAATAGAATATAGTTAAAAAAAACTAAATTTAAATGATAGGAAAAAATTGCAACTGTATAACATAAAGAGTAAAATAAGCAAAAAAAACACAAATAAATAAACGAATAAAAGAAACAAAGAAATAATTAAATGAAACAAAAAAACAGATATAACAATATAATATAACAATATAAAAAATGGTTAAATAAAAAAGAATAAAAACAGAATAAATTTTTTTTTAAATGTACACATTTAAAATAAAATATAAAAAGTAAAACAAGCAAACCAAAACCAATTTGAAAAAAAAGGAAACAAACAACAACAAAAAAAGACAAAATACAAACTAAATTAAATCTAAATTAGGTAAAATAAAGACCACAATGAAACAAAATAAAATAAAAATAAACATTAAATAATGAAACAATATAAATCAAAAAGTAAAAAGGCAAAAACAAACAAACAAATGAAAAAAAAAAGAAGCAAGGTAAAAAAGGGGGGAGAGGAATAATAAATATAAAATAACTAAGAATACAAAACAAAATTTAAAATAAATACATAAATGGTAAATAGAAAAGGACATAAAACTGAACACAAAATAAATAAAAAAATTAACAGAACAAAATAAAATAATTCAAATAAGACGAATCAAATAAAACAAAGTTTTGTATTACAATAATTTGAGGAGCTTTATATTATTTGCCCATATTTAGTAAACAAAAAAATGTCAAACTCTTAGGGAAATCCTGTTATGTGTTATTTTTAATTATACTGTGCAACAGTCACTACACAGACTAATATCTGTGCGAAATAAAGCTTGGGTAATTACAGCGCATCCAGATTAATCTGCCACGATTATTATAAATCACAATAGTTTTGCATCGACTGATTGAGTGGCGTTTAATAAATGGAGATTGTGAAATCCTTTTTTTTCCCCCCCAAACCGCAGCATTATCATTCCTCCCATGCTATCTCTCCTCTACCGTTGTGTCTGCTGGTGTTTGGGAGGCGTCTGCTGAGAGGAAGCTCTGGAGCACATCCTTTTATGTTTATTAGCCACATTACGGGCTATATCGGCACATTTGCAGAAAGGAGGCGCCTTAATGAGGCCAAATTAATTCTGCTGAGATATTAAACAAAAGCTGATGAGAACAGCTCATCAAGCATGACTAGGTGAAAAAGATGTGCGTGTTTGTATGTGAGAAAGAAATCTAAAGACAGACAGCGAGACACAGAGAGAGACACCGTGAGAGACAGAGAGAGAGATGCTGGTAAGCCACTGTGACCCAATTCAGAGTGCTGAACTGAGCTCTGTCAATTTCCTTGACATACACTCCCATTTCATCTAAACATTATAAATTACCGCATGAAAATGTGTTTTTTGTTTTTCAGATCACAGATCCAAGTGCTTTCACTAATGCCGTCATTAGCTGAAAGCTTCTAAATGAATGCGCGTAAAAAGCTGAGCTGCAGCTTTAAGTCAAATACATCAAGGCTGTTTCTGAGACTAGACTCAGGCTCGGTCTCTATCTCTGTATAACATAAGCAGCCTCATGTCTCTAATCTGTATTCTCTTGTATTGAGTGGTTCAGTAAAGCTCTCTGACTCTGAACATGTTCAACATAATGGGAAACGAGCAAAGCAGCTCAAGTGGTATTAATAGAGTGACAGCATGTAAGCCTATTTGGGTAGGAAACTGAAACGCAGCTTTTTATTGATTTGTCTAACAATTTGATTTACACTCCTACGCACTTTTCCAGCATACAGGAACTTCCCCCAAAAAACGGTCCAGTAGCTGCTTGTTAGCTGACGTGAAGGACGGCATGGCTGTAATCTCGGTGCACTGCTCTGGTGTGGCGTAGCAAGTCCCAGTGCGCTGGCCTACATGCGCACGGTGTGTAAATACCACAGAGACAAAACAAGTGCTGGCTTTCATCCAGGAGAAAAGTCCCAAACGTCCAACTGACGCCCTCAGCGAACACGTCTATGCCAGAGCTTATCAAAACAAGAGCGTATAAAACGTCTCTTATTGAGCGAGTCAGCCATTTTATGGTGCTGTTATCAAGAAACTACCGTTAGATTGACATTAAGCGTAGACTCACAATCCAGCAGGTGATGATACGATCACCCAATTAAAACCTGAGCACACTATATACGGTATGTACAGATGTGTTTGGATATTTTACATACAGTACAGGCCAAAAGTTTGGACACACCTCATCTATCTGTCAATGTGTTTTCTTTATTTTCATGACCATTTACA
>JAOTQY010000001.1:24947318-24961004 GCA_026413445.1 Dolichallabes microphthalmus
CACGGGGAGAACATGCAAACTCCATGCACACAGAGACGGGAATCGAACCCGGACCCTGGAGGTGCAAGGCGACAGTGGTGTAGCAAAACAATAAGAAGAAGAAAATGTATTATTATTATTATTATTAGTTTAATATTATTATTATTAGTTTAATATTTAAATAAAAAACTTGTTTTTGTAAGTTGTCTTTCTTGGAATAAAGAAAAAATAAATGAAAAAAAATGATAAATAAGCAAGTAAATAAATAGGACATGTTCACTATGACCAATTCGTACCAGAGGTTTTGGAGTAAAAGTAAAGCTTTCGCTCATAGTTAAAAAAAAAAAAAAAAAAAAGAGGAAAGAAAGAAAGAAAATTATCTAAATGCTTCGACTCTTCCAGTTCCAAGTCGATCTCAGACATGCTAATTTGTCAAAATTCGCCCGAGCCAGCTCTCATGAAAAGGTAAGCTTAGGCTGAAGATCTGTTTAGCAGCTTATTCGAATGACTTCAGCGCTGCGAATGCCAACAAAATCATTCTTATGTGAATTTCGTCTGAGATCGGGTTGCGCATTCAGCACCTTGGACATTTTCACACGAGCACATAAAAATGAATTATTTTGCACACAAATCCCTGCTGAGAAGGGACAAGTCGGACAGAAGGGGGAATAAAAAAAAAAAAAAAGAAAGAAAAAAAGAAAGAAATTCGGCGCAATCGAGGCGTTCAATAATTCCTCCTGGAATTACTCTCAGGGCTGCCATAAAACACCTCCAAATGAAAAGCGAGGTGTAATAAACGACTGCACCTAATTGCATGGTCTTCTCTAACCGGTGATGGGGAATACCTATAAAACCAATATCACGAGTAATTAGACTTCAGTTACTCTGCTTTCAAACATCGGCACTGACAAGCGCGCCAAGCTCATATTCCAAAATCCTTAAATCAACTAATTACAGAACAACACCTAAAAAAAATGCATCCACCAACGCTGCCAGCGAGAGGGAGTAATTACCATCATGAAACGGGTTTCGCAAAAACACGTCTCAAACTGGGCCTCCGACGTCTGCCTGTGTGGAAAGCAGAAGTAATTGTGGTAGTCGCGCAATCAAGACGCCGTGTGTCAACACCGAGAAGCTCAGCCGGTCTCCTGCTTCCTCTGCGTGCTTTTTCAAATTCATCCGTGTCTTCCCGAGGCTTCGTTTTTGCACCTCGCTACACTTTGCACCCCACTGATTCTGCCTTGATTAAATTCAACACATGTTCGAGCACCGAGAAAAAAAACAACCAAGAAAAAAAAAAACACACTGACTGAGAATCAATAAAGCTGCTGAATTTTAGCCTTGGGCTCCGAAAGTAGGGCAGGATAATTATTAAATTCCAAAAAAAAAAAAAAAAAAACTCAATCAGAGTGAATAATTACCGCATGCACCGGGATCAGAAATATCACTGCACTTGAACTGGCAAAGTTAATAAAGAGTGTTGATTTTTTTTTTTTTTTTTTTTTTTTTACTCAGGCGTTCGAGTCAAACTGGGACTCGTGATCTTATCAAGGCCTAAACAAAAAAACATCTGAACGGTGCAGATGTTTCTCAAGAAGGCCGTTCGTCTGTGAGTCACAAGGTGGCTCGGAGCCCACTGTAGTCGTTCCTGTGAGCATTCAACGAGTGGAAAGTTTTCAGCCTGGTTTGATCACCAAATACTGCCCACCGCACCACTTGCACATCATCCACTAGTGAACCGCTGTGATAGGTGCATTAGTGTGGCAGGGGATTATATAGAGACATAAAGCAAGTATTTACTCTCATAACTGTGTTTTGTTATCCTGCACAAGCAAAAGTCCTGGTTTAACTTGAACGCCGCTTGTATATTCTTACAATACAATGGATTTTCGAACCTCTTGGAAAAAGACCAGTTCATGTTTTTATAAATGTCTTCATTCTATGAGATTTTTCTCTCTTGTTTTTTTTTCCAGTCCATTCTGAGATGCTTTTCTGCTCAACACGGTTGCACAGAGTGGTTAGTTGAGTTACCAGAATAGACCTCCGGTCAGTTTGAACCCGTGCAGTCGGTTTTTCTCTCACCTGTTTTATCAACAAGACTTTTCTGGCTGCAGAAATACTGTTTGCTTTTTTTTCCCCCCCACCATTCTGTGTAAACTCTAGAGACTGCTGTGTGTGAAAATTCCAGGAGATTTTCAAATACTCTATCCATCTGGCACCAACAACCATACCTCGAATGATGAATATGACAAGACGGTGAACACTGATAGCTAAAATTATAACAATAATAATAATAATAATAGTTATTATTATTATGAACTTTCATGTGGTTATTAATAGCCAATATTGTTACATTAACTCATACGAAGCCTTTTAATTCAATGTTTGATTTTTTTTTTTTTTTTTTTACATTTAATCTCCCAAAAATGCTCTCCCAGGCTATTCAAATGCAACACCGGTTCTCTACTAGGACTTTCTTTGCAATCCTTTACTTCATCATACGATATGTGTTGATGTTCCGATATTTTCGGACATATCGCCCTTGGAGTTTACAGGTGCCTGAGAGCTTTTAATTAAGGACTCTTCACCCTGCGCTCGAATTGGTTTGTGCCTTGTTTAAATGAATGCATCTGAATGTGTACAAGTAACAAACACACACACACACACACACAAATCCAGAAACTGAAAGGTGCTCCAACTCGGCTTGATCAAGACACACCGTTCCTCTCTTTTCAGACTGGTACTGCATGGCGTGGATCTAACCCCCAACCTGAAACACTCAACGCTTCTAAATTGCACAAAGACTCCGGAGCACAAAAGTCCAAATGAACTGGAGCTCTAAGACTGTGTCCTTTCTTCCGAACGGTCTGAACAGAGCTGCAACAGATACACCTTTCCAAACCATTTAAATCGTAAAATTAAATAAGAGTCACAAAAGGCTGAAAGGGACAAAGCAGAGAATCTTTAATTAACCCCCCTAAAAAATACAAAAAGCGCTGGCTCTGAAAGCTATCGGGCAGAGGTGAACAGCTTGAGGAGCGTAAGGAGGCACTCGGCGAGCTCGTTCCGCACCTCACAATGCAGGTGCTAAAAGCATGCTGATTTTCTACGATGACAACCAGGAGACACAAAGGAACAAGAGGATGAAACACAGGAGACGGCGAGGGAGAGAAGAAAGAGCCGCGAGTGAATGACGGAGACCAGAACGAGATTGTAAGGAAACTCGTGCTGACAATAGAGCATGCAGGAATGTGCTGATATTCAATTTTCTCACCACGATAATTGCCTTTTTTTAATTCGCTTTTACTATAAGATCATTATACCAGTTTTTTAAAATGACTACATGTTTAAAGACGTTTCAGTTTTTTTTCTTTTCAATTCTTTGTCCAAAATAGGTCTTTTTTAGTAAGAAATCCGCAGCCTGTTTCTGAATGAAACCTGGAATAGTTTCATATTTATGAAGCACATCATTGTTTTTTTTTTTAATGGATCTACATAGGCAGAATTCTAAACGTTACACTTTGCTTTTTTTAAGTTTTCCCCAAAAATTTTTTTAAAGGCAGTTTGTAAACTGAACCACACATGGGAGCTGTACTCCAGATTTTGGGATGCTTAAGGCCTACAGGCCCACTTATTATAGTTTACAACATCAATATTTTCATAACACAAGTTGGTTAATTCAGTTTTTTTGTTTGTTATTTAACAAATGCATGAACATGGGACATACAGGGAGCCTTTCTTGACTTTATTTTAATGCATATAAAGTTTCCACCCACAAACTAGAACCAAATTACTTGATGCTTGATTACAGCAATAGTCAGCACCTGATAAGCTTAGGATTATTATTATTATTATTATTATTATTATACAAATATTATTAAAGTTTATGAATCAAGGTTGTTTTCTGATTATTGGTTGATTATTGTTTTCATAACAATGTACTACAACTTGTACATTTTGTGCTACTATTTGGAAAACAAAGTCAGCTGTCACACACACACAAACGCACACGCGTGCACACGCGCGCACACGCGCGCTCGCTCGCTCGCGCTAACTTCAATGAAAGGCTCAGTTGATACAATGTTGCATCGGAACAGACTCTCACTTTAGAAATTGCAGCAGAGCAAAAACAAACCTCACAGCGGTGAAGTGGTTCAAAACCCCGACATTACTGGATTATAGCTGCACTTCTCATAGGAATTCTTCCAGACTCTCTCATTTTTCATGCGTTCACAAAAAAGCGTCAGCGCGGACATTTAGACACACTGTTGCTTTGGCACCGGGATAATAAATGATATGTTCGTACTGTACAGTATATGTTTTACTACAGAACAGCAACGCATCCGTGCAATATGCATGCCTGCATGCGTGTGGAGGGAGAAATGCAGCAGTAAGTCGAGTAACTACGTGGACAGCTCTGGAGAACTTGGAGCGCCGGTGTGAGGTGGCAGTGAGGCGAGCTTCAACCCGACACTTACCCCCCCCCCCCCGCCGCACTCCACGGAATCCCGCACATGCAACTCAGACTCACCCGTGCATCCCGATCGCTTTTATACCGAGCAGACATTTCTCATGCATGCCATAAGATAAAGACCTACGGACTGATCGCACGTCAGTTTTTGCACAAAGGCGCAGAACCGTGTCATTAAACGCGCTTACCATTGCTGCTCCAGCTCCCACTCCCTGAAGAAGTCCAGCTCGAATAGGTCCATTGTACCGATCGCGGAGGTTAACCGGAGCGTTTATGCGTCAGGCTGCGTGGAGAGACGGCGCGAGCGCCTGTGTGTGTGTGGATGTTGTGCGCGTGTGCGTGTGCGCGCGCACGCCTGTGTGCGTGAGTGAGAGAGAGAGAGCGAGAGAGCGTGCGCTTGCGCGTGCTTGTGTTTGCGCGCGCGCGTATGTGTGTGTATGTATATATGTGTGTGTGTGTGTGTATATATATATATATATATATATATAAATCGTCTGGCTGTGTTGTTCTCTCTCTTTTCAGCAACACACACGCACGCGCACGCACGCACGCATGCACCGCAGGAGAAAGCCCACACTGCCAGGCTCGCCGCGCAACCACACGCAGCCGCGCGGTGGGCGGAGTCTCGGCGCGCTGAGAGCAGCCGTCGGAGCGATTCAATTGGCAGTATTGACAGCCTGGCCCCGCCCACGCTGCTGTCAAACCGCGCGGCGCGTGCGGAGCGACGTCAGCGTTAATTGTCTGTCGGATTAGTTTATAAATAAACACAGAAATAAATAAATAATACTTACGCTATCTTACTAGAATAAAGAGCGCGTGTGCGTGCGTGTGACAGCTGAACTTGTGCAAGTTGCACTACATTGTCATGAAAACAGGCAGGAAAACTTTTAAATAAATAATAATAATAATAATAATACAGATATTATAAAAATACAGCTATTAATGTTTATTAATCAAGGGCGGTTTTGCCTTTTATATATATAATTATATATATTACGTTCCTGGACCCTAGACCTGGGGACGTAACATATAATAAGCCTTTGCATTATAATACATCATTGCATTATCATATATGATTATAATAATCTTTAGCTTATTATGTTCTGACAGTATTGCAGTAATCAAGCATCAAATAAGTTGCTATGCATTGACCTTAGTTACAGAATAAATTATTATTATTATTATTATTTAATTTTTTATATTATTATTATTATTATTATTATTATTATTATTATTATGTTTCCTCCAGGTATTCTGGTTTTCGCCAAGAAAAAAAGACATGCAGATTAGCTTAATTGGTGTGTGTGTGTGTGTGTGTGTGTGTGCGCGCTTGTGTCCTGTGATGGACTGGTACACCCTCCAAGGTGTACCCCGCCTATTACCCCGAGTCCCCTGAGATAGGCTCCAGGCCCCCAACGACCCTGTACAGAATAGGCCATATAAAATAACGAGCAAGTGAGAATAATAGTCTTAGTGCTGTATTATAAATACCTCCATCCTTTATCCTGTTCAGGGATGCAGTACATCCGAGCAAACTGGAACTGAGGTAGGAATATATGATGTGGGAATATCAGTCCAACGAATACAATCATGCACACACACACACACACACACACACAAAATCATACCCATTGATGCCCAGAGGCAATGTGTCACAGCCAATCCACCTACCATCGTCTTTTTGGACAGTGGGTGGAAACTAGAGATCCAAGTTGAAGCCCCAATTCTTTTCATATTATTAGTATGATGATTTTGATTACAATTATTATTATTATTTAAGTGCATTACAGCTGTAATTAAAGCCGTTATAGTAATTATCTAGCTATTAATTCTTTACTGTATATCCAACTTTTCTACATAACACTATGTACAGTAAGTGACAACAACAACAGTCAGGTGTTATTTTAAGACATGCATGTCAGCTATTCTGGAATGTTACTAGCAAGAACAGTATTGTGTCAAATGCGTTTGCAAAACTCATCAAGCACAATCATGAAACTGGGTCTAATGAAGATCTTCCCAGGAAAGCAAGACCAAAACATACTGTACCTCTGCTCCTATCAATATGATCCTTTTAGGAAGTTACAGGAAGCCTAATGTTCTAATCAATAACAAATTAAATGTCAGCTTGAACATGAGTGCATGCTTTAAAACGAAGGAGTCAGCATGTCTCATACAATTATTGTCAGATGCCACAGATACCTCCTCATGCTCTCCTATCTGTCCATTGTGTGTGTGTGGGCTGGAAAAAAATGTTGTCTTATGTTTGTACACAAAGTTTGTGAGAAACAAAGTAGCGCAGACCATACAATACCACACTACATTATTCTAACCAAGCAGCAACAGGAAGTCTTCATGCTCGATGATGCTTTATGTTTATATAGCAGCAGTTATTTTCTCCAGTATCACTGACACATTCTTTAAGTGTAAAACATTAGGTCATCTGTGTACAGTACGCGCACTGATATCAAAATGAAATATTCTCTTTTATATTTCACCTTGTCCGGTTAATTTTTTTGTTTCGTAAAGAAACTTTGGAAAATATTCTGCATCATTCAGTCAGTAGATTACGGCACATAATATATTGCAAAGCTTCTCACTCCCACTCATCGACACACTTGCTATTAATCTTCAGACTGTTTCGATATACACTCACCGAACACTTTATTAGGACACCCGTACACCTACTCATTCATGCAATTATCTAATCAGTATAAACATGCGGCAGCAGTGCAGCGCATAAAATCATGCAAATACAGGTAACGTTCATCCGGGAATGAGGGGAAAATGTGACCTCAGTGATTTTGACCTTGGCATTATTCCTGGTGCCAATCAGGCTGGTTTGAGTATTTCTATTTGAAACTGTTTATCTCCTGTGGATGTTAATAAGCAACAGTCTCGAGACTTTACTCAGAACATTGCACAAAAGAGAGAGAAAGAAAGAGAGGGGGAAAAAAAGAAAAACATCCAATGAGTGGCATTTTTTGGGGATGGAAACAACTTGTTGAAAAGTGTCAGTAGAGAATAGCGAGACTGGTTCGTCTAATAATACAACTCTGTAGTAGTAACTCTGATAGCTACTCTGTACTAATCTGCAGTGAGCAGGAAAGCATCTCAACACGTCATACGTTCAGGTAGATAAGCTACAGTACAGCGGGAGAAGACCACATCAGGTTCCATTTCTGTCAGCAATAAATAGAAAGCTGACTCAGCATACCTGGATGGATAAAGATTAGAAAAATGTAGCCTGGATTGACGGATCTGGATTTCTGGGTATGGTGGCACTCTGGCTTAGTGTTTAGCACCGTCACCTTGCATCGTCCGGGTTCAATTCCCACCTCGGAAGAGAGTTTGCATGTTCTCTCTGTGCTTGGCGGGTTTCCTCCCACAATTTAAAGGCATGCAGATTAAGCTCATTGGCATTCCCAAATTGCCTATAGTGTGTGAATGTTGAATGTTGAGGTCCTACCGCAGTCGTAAAATTGGAATAAATACAATGGTAATCACCATTGGCCTTCACAGTCCCTAGTTGGACTACAAATGGATGGATGGACACAAAGGGTAGGGTCATACAGTACTTCATGCATTCTCATTCATGTAATTATTCCATCATCAAGTGATGTGGCAGCAGTGCAGCACATAAAATCATTCAAATTATACTTAGTGCAAGTCAGGCTGGTTGGCACCAACAGCATGAATCCATGGAGGTGGAGGTGGTTCGATAGTGTGGGGCATTTTTTCTAAGCACAACTATATGAGTCTTGTTCCTGACCATGTGCATCCCTTCATGGCCATAATTTACCATCGTCTACTCCCTACTTCCAGCATGATAATTGACAAAGCAAAATCCATCTTCAAAAATGGTTTCTTGAATATCATATTAGGATTTTACGGGTCTTCTCGGTCACTGGATCTGAATCCTATGGAACACCGTTGGGATTGGGTTGAACGAGGGATTCGCAGCATGGACGCGCACCTGCCTGAAAAATCTGCCAGAACGACATGATGCAATCATCTGAACATGTGTCAGAATCCTAAAGGAATGTTTTTCCAAGATCTGATGGAATCCATGGCATGAAAAACTGACTCATGCACAATAACACGCTTCTTTTTATTATTATTAGAATTATTAAGGGTTTTTTCGACGTGCACGAACCTCCAAGCTGCACACGCTGTCTACCAGAATCAACAATTTCACCTAAACTCATTTCATTTTTAATACTGGTACGGCATTAAATAATGTAATACAATGCAATGCAATGCACTGATTTATTATTTTGAACATTTAACACAGCTGTAAATGTATTATGTAGCCTGTACAGTATGTAGCTGTTAATTCCTGTGACAGTCTATACACTGCTCGAGGAAAAACAGCCTAAAATAGCAAAGTCTTGAATCAGGTTTTCCTTTATTTACAAGTAAAACAATATATATATATTTTTTAAAGGCGTACTTTTTAAACTACTGGCCTATGGGTGAAATGATGAGCCATGCATTTATACGGTTTGGTTTTTACTAACGTTTTCTTCATGGGTCCTAAAAATGCTTTTTAAAAAAAGAACTTTTATTTGATATTTATACTTATACAGATATTTTCATATAGATTTACTTGTGATGATCAAACCACAGACAATATGACTTTGATCCCAGACAGCTGCACTTCTTTAATATGTCAGAGCAAAACACTTTTATGCAGTAATTTCCCTGAAGGCGTAACGGAAGCATTACACACGCGAACATGCTGTCAGGAACCTGTCTATTCCCTTTACTTCCCGATACAAACGTTCAGCTGGCTTTCATAAAGGGCCATGTTGCTGGAAAACAGGCCACAACACAAGCCTGCATATGTTTGTTGTTGACATCATAACAGTTCGCTGAGATACGTACAGTACATCGGTCACGGTTCACGAGGCATATTACAAAAAACACACACCTTGTTTTTTTTCTCTCTCTCTTTTGCATATTTCACATTGCCTGGGGATGCCCTGTTATAATTCACATCAGAGACTGCAAAGCTGATATTAATCTTGCCTTGAAATAACACCGAGCGCTTGGAGAGATAAATTTCTGAGGTGGAATGACTTCCTACACGTTACACGAATGGATGCTTCGCTGATGGATTTCACATTGGTCAGGTAGCAGCAGTATAGAGCATGCTGCTGTAGCTAACAATAGC
The DNA here is from genome assembly GCA_026413445.1 of Dolichallabes microphthalmus. Classification (NCBI taxonomy): domain Eukaryota; kingdom Metazoa; phylum Chordata; class Actinopteri; order Siluriformes; family Clariidae; genus Dolichallabes; species Dolichallabes microphthalmus. The sequence continues at coordinate 24,956,945 of JAOTQY010000001.1, forward strand.
TCACACTGATACACTGCCATGCCTGCCCTTGTCAGCTTGTTTTTGACGATAAAGAAACAGCGAAAAAAGCGGAAAATGTCACTTTTCACCTCCCGGAATTGGCACACAATAACAAATAAGATGTGCAAGGAATTTGTTTTACGGGCACTGCGAGTAGAAATATTTGTTGTGTGTGAATATTTCGATTTCAATCCCCAGTGAAGGGAAATCTTAATGCTGCACCAAGACAGCTTGGACAACGCTATACTAAGGCTCTTTTCTATTTCAACATGACTGTACCCCACTGCACAAAGCAAGGATTATAAAAACAGGGTTTTGATGAGTTCGGTGTGGAAGAACTTGACTGGCCCTAACATAGAACCCTGATCTCAACCCCATCGAGCAGTTTTGGGATGAACTGAAACAAACATTGCGAGCCAGGCTTTCTCGTCCAACACCAGTGACTGAGCTCATTAATGCTCTACAGAATGAATGGGCACGAATTCCTACAGAAACACTCCAAAATCTTGTGGACAGCCTTACAAGAAGAGTGGAAGCTGTTATAGCTGCAAAAGGGGGATCAACTCCATATTGAAGTATATGCATTTAGATATAATGTCATCGCAGGTTTCCTCTAATACTTTTGTCCATTTAGTATATTTTGCATCAATTTTTTAAAAAGATATGGAAAGAATATGAGCATGCAACTTTGATGAGGTCACCAGATAAAGAGTGTATTACTCAGAGAAGCTGGTAAATACCTATGCAAGACTTAAATAGTAAATAGTGTTTACGCTATAACATGACTGTAGAGCAGATTATCACAGTACGGTGATAATATGTTTTTTGTTTTTCTTTAAGTATATACAAGTTTATTGTTGCCTTACAATGCCTAGGCTCTTAAAAACTAGATCATTATCTAAACATGTAATGTGCACAGATTACACAAAACCAGGATTATGTGAGGATTACAGGAGAATACCACACCTGTCTCAGTACACTGTTTCACTGTTTTACACCTTTGCCGTTCTTAAAGCTTGTAATGCCTTGGCAACTTTATACACCTCTGAATGCCTGACAGGCTGTGTTCCAAATAGACTTTTAAGGTCATCAGTGATGGGTTACTGAATGTGCCAAAATGTGAAGAAAAAAAACAACAACGAGCAAAGCAGTGAAAAAACAGCTTGTTTCTGCGAAAAAATGCTCTTAAAATGTTTTTTTTTTTTCCCTGTAAGAGATTTTTGCTCTCACGACATCCTGACTTCTTCATGGAGCGGATTCCGCAAGGTGTCGGAAGCGTTCCCTAGAGATTATCGACCATGTTGACACGATTGCATTACATACATACTGTATAAGCTGGGATGTTTTTCTCTGCACCCAATTGTAAATATTGGTTATTCTGCATCCTGTACCTTTAATGAGTAAAGGCAATTCTGCTCATCAACAAGACATTTCCACCCGCAGATCTGCTTGTTTTTGGGCTTTCCTACTACTCTGTAAGATCACCAACAGCCATGATGCCAAAATCGTCCCGTATCTGATTTTTATCTGTTGCGCTGCTCTCACACGATTCCCTGACAGGATAAGCTCGTGAAAGTATTCCTAATAAAGTGGCCTTCCAGGAAAACCTTTGAATGCTTTAGAAGTATTGTAAACTCTTTCTTTCCCCCCTGCACACCAGTAAGCACTTTAGGTTTGAACGGTATTATATAAATAATTACAATCATTATGTGTAATTATAATGATTATAATTAGTCAGGATTACGGTTTGGATTATTTTTCTAGATCAGGGGTTCAATTATTGTATACAAGCCTGGATGAGATGTTGTGCTAACATGTACTGTACAATGAGTGCAAATCCGTGCCAGCTTAAATGGAAGGTTAAAAACAGTTCAGGTTAAAGTGAGAAAGCATTGGAGCCTCATGAAACACAATGAAATGACTCGTACACGGATAAAGGATAAACACAGACTTTGAATAAGACATTCAAATTTGGCATTTACGTCTGTCAGGGCTTATTTGCCCAGTGGCGTGTGGAGGTGGAGTGATGCATTCTGGGATTTTGTTTCACCCGGGTAAGAGGTTGGATAAGCCAGCAGCATGAGCAACTCTCTGAGGGCTAGTGTGTGTGTGTGTGTGTGTGTGTGTGTGTGTGTGTGTGTATGCATGTGGAATGGTGTAAACATGCAAGTGCTCAAGGCTCTAAGGTAGCATTGTGAAATCTGATTACACTAAACTATCAAAATAAGACGCAGTATTATTATTTGCTCAAGCTTGTTCAGGCAGAGCTACGTAATCATTGAAATATAATAAGTGTCATATTAAGTGTTGTGTTTCACACATTTCTATGTGGGTTCCCTCAGGGTTCTCCGGTTTCCTCCCACCACCCAAATCATGCCAGTAGGTAAACTGGCCAAGCTGGACTGCCCATAGTTGGAAATTTGTGTAAACATGGTGCCTGGCGATGGACAGACTATCCATTCAGGTTGTATTCACTTTGGAAATGGAGTTCCTGGGTTAGGGTAATGTTCTGTCAAAATGTGCTATCATGTCAAAAATGCTACTTTTGATCCATTTGATCTATTGATCCATGCTACTCTGTTAAAAAATAAAAAATGTTCAAAGGGTAAATGTACCCGCTGTTGGTGGGTTGCCACATCCCATAATACCCAGCCACTGCATGCATTGCGGGCATCCGGTGCCAAAGTGCGTGCCGATTGGATGGTCCGCTGTGGCGACCCCTTAATGGGCGCAGCCAAAAATAGTTAAATTACTATAAGTGTATTTTGATTATTAATTATAACATCGTTATTGGAGCATTTAGGGGTAGAATATTCTGACAAATATCCCCATCAGATAATGCCATATGTATGTAACCATTACATAATCAACAAAAACGAATGAAACAGTTCCCAAGCTTGTCACTTGTCAATCTTTGCATGAATTGTTAAGTAGAAAAATATATATACAGAGGACAGGTTGCATGTTTTGACAGAACAGACACTGAACCCATTGTGACCTTCACTAAGATAAACTGGGTATTAAAATGAACTATGGATGTCACTATGAAATCGCACCTAAGTCAAACTGGTTTTAGTCCCACATGCAATTTTATGACAGACATAAACAGGAGGAACAGGTTCACTCAAGATAAACAGTGGAAGAACTTTATGACCTGACATGTCTGTTTAACAAATTAAATGATGCATTATATAGTTATTTGTATTTATCCATGACATTGCCCTAGACCTAAAGTTGTAAGTAACATTTGAAATATACTGTATGTTCATTAATATATTTGCTTCCGAGGAAAATTGCCAGCCACTAAGCTCATTCAGAGTTTATTTGTTTATACAAGTCAAGCTCCCAAGTCACAGACCATTACATCTGCATACCATGGGATATACAAGCCCAAGCAATGATCCCTCACTTATATGTTCCAAAAGTATGTGAACACCTTGCCAAAACACCCATGTGAAGGTCTTGGTTGTGGTGTAATTGGTCCTGATCTTAACCCCATGATGAAGCCCATGGGAGCCCTATATTAACACTGGGCTTTCTTCAGACATCATCTGCTTTACTAGCTGAATGGGAATAAATTCCCACAGCCATGCTTCAAAATCAGAAAGAACATCTTAGGTTTGTGTTTGAAGCATAATGTAAGTTGCACAATATTATAATAAGTAAAGTTTAATTGTAATAATTAATATGGTGCTTTTCTGGGCATCCGAGTGGCGCAGTGGTAAAGTGCTCGCCCTATCATCCGGAGATCGCTGGTTCGGTTCCTGGGTGATGCTGTAACCTCTCGCAGCCGGAGGTCTAGAGGGAGCTGATTGGGTGAGCTCTCTCAGAGGGGAGGGATGAGAGGTACTTCGTGCTCCCACATTAATCACTGCTCTACTCTCAATCAGGGGTGTCTGTGAGCTCACGCAAACGGAAGGAGCGGATAGCGCTGTCCTCCGAGTGTGTAACGACGCCCCCTACGGTGTGTGAGCGAGCAGATGTACAGTACTAATATGAGGACATGGCATTTTATATTGAAGAAAAAGTGCAACATAAACAACAAAAGAGTCTGGGTCTC
>JAOTQY010000001.1:24984897-24995897 GCA_026413445.1 Dolichallabes microphthalmus
TGTGGAGGGAATTATGGTATTGAATGCAGAGCTGTAGTCGATGAAGAGCATTTTTACATAATTCCCCTTCCGAGTGTCCAGATGAGTGAGCGATGTAATTAGTGTGTTCTCAACATCATTTTACAAAATCTGCAACATTATAGAGACTAAATTTATTTCTTCGTGATAAAATACACGGGCCGTTCAATTTAAACCGGGACCTGTGATAAAATGTCTCATGAATGAAGGTATAAAACCGATTGACATTTACAGAAGACTTCAGGCACAGTACGGTGATGAGACTCTTAGCAGTGGTAAAACAGTTAAATACCGCCGCTGTTGACCATTGACCATGTGGAACGCCTGATCCTAGAAAATCAATGGTTAAATTTTCTCCAATTTGTAGAAGATCTGTACACGGAATCATTCATTCACAAATACCACTTGCACGTTACAGGAACTCGGCTGGATGTTATTGTCACATCCCTGTACAGTCCTGACCTCGCTCCAAGACATTTCCACATGTTTGGGCTGTTAAAGGAGTTCCTGGGAGGCCAGCATTTCAGACATGAAGCAGACAGTCTGATCATGGCTCCGGTGTACTGAGAAAAACGTTCTATCTTCATGGTGTCCAAGCACTAGTGAAACACTGGGATGAGTGCATTGGTGTCGTTTCTTTTTTTTTTTAACACTCATAACTGTGTTCTGTACAATGAAAAGTCCAGGTTTGACTAGCTGCGGAAATCTGAATGAATGAATCAATGACTGAATGAATGAATAAATAAATCACTGACCCAGTCTTTAATAAGACCTTAAACATATGATTATTATCACAACACTTATTACATTATTATTACACTATTGATCTTTAGCTGCCATACAATACAAGGTGCTGATCAGAAATCTTATATCGTGCACCGTAATTTCCTCCGTTATTCTGCTTTATAGGAAGCTTTTGTGTTTTTTGGGGATGTTTTTCCATCTGAGTGACTGATGCCTCGTTTGTCATACTGATAGCAGGGGGGGGGGGATCCGCAGATGTAAATCACTCATTCTGTGTCGCATCTCCGCGTAGATAAAAGCCGTGTTCGCCGTCATTGTTCCACCTTCAAAGCGATAAAGCTATCGGCTCGGTCAGACACCGTTCCCGATGCAGCATCTCATTAAGAGGAGGAGACTTCATACTCATCAAAATGCATTAGGAGACAAGCATCTGATGTGCACTTAGGGCACTGGTGGCTCAGTGGTAAGGTGTTTCGCCTGCCATGCAGAAGGCCTGGGTTCGATTCCAGCCAGTGCCCACACCCCAGCCACTGGATTCAGTGCCGGTCCCAAGCCCGGATAAAATGGGAGGGTTGCGTCAGGAAGGGCATCCGGCGTAAAACCTGTGCCGGGAGCAGCCGAAAGATCAACAACAACAACAACATCTGATGTGCACTTAAAAAAAAAAAGAAAGAAAAAAAAAAAACAATAATAATGGGGCGACACCGCCATGTGCTCGGCGAGTTGTTTTGTAGGCCCTAATGCCTCCTATCCTTCTCTATTTGTCTGGGAAAGCACGAAAATCAATAATTTAATTTCACTTTTGAATTAAGTGGACTAACAGAGGTTAGCTTTGGTGTTCTTTAGACATAAACTCTTTCTGTCTCATCCATCTGGATTAGCTTTCGTTAAATAAAAAATAAGAAGAAGAAGAAGAAGAAGAAGAAAAAAGGAATGAGAAAGCGGCTGTGTATTACTTCCAAATGTGAGATACTCAGTCAGGTAACATGGGCTGAGTAATGTTCATTAATACCACGCCTTTTGTATAACAAGCTTTTCCTATATTAATTTATTATGATTTATTGTGAGCTAGAGCAACTTGGCTCAATATCTGAGACCTGTTTTTTTTTCTTCCCTGAGAGCTAGACTCTTCTGCTATTTATTTATTGGACCCGGCTGCTCGCTTTCCAAGAAGGAAAATGGATAGTGGATACACGATACTGACAATTATATTCAGAGCTATTATGTCAGGTCTGTGTGACTGCAGCGTCACGTCATCGATTATAAAACAACTCCTCCAGGTGTTCATCTGATCTAATTGTAGCTAGTCATGCAAGAATAGTGGAATGTTTTGATATACAGTATATGAAACAGCTTTATCCTGGTCGTGATTGACATGGACTGTTATCCTTTTCCAGCATGCAAGGTGGGAGAATCCACTAATTATGTAAAATCAGTTTGAATATACAAAGTGAACTGTTTATAATATAGGTGGTGTAGTGGTTAGGACTGATGCCTCGAACCTTCCGGGTTCATGTGCATATGGAGTTTGCATGTCCTCTTCGTAGTTTCTGGGTTTCCTCCGGGTACTCCGGTTTCCTCCCACAGTCCAAAGACATGCAGATCAGGCTAATTGGTGTTCCCAAAGTGAACGAGCATATGAGTGTGTGTGTGTGTGTGTGTGTTCCCTGCAATAGATTGATACCCCTTTCAGTATTCTGGGATAGGCTCCAGGCCCACCGTGACTGTGGTAAAGCACTCGCCCTATCATCCGGAGATCGTGAGTTCGGTTCCCAGGTGATGCTGTAACCTCTCGCAGCCGGTGGTCTAGACAGAGCTGATTGGCCGAGCTCTCTCAGAGGGGAAGGATGAGAGGTACTTAGTGCTCCCTCATTAATGACGGCTCTACAGCCAATCAGGGGCGTCTGTGAGCTCACGCAAGCGGAAGGAGCGGATAGCGCTGTCCTTCAACGTTGAGTGAGCGAGCAGTTCGAAAAGATGCGGTCGGTTTGGCATCGGAGGAAAGACGTGATAGTCTTCGGCCCTCCCGACTGAGTGGCAGTAGGGGCCTAAATGTGAGAGCCCCCTAGTGACCGGGAGGAATTGGAAACGACTAAATTAGGGAGGGAAAAAAAAGCGGTATAGACGAGTGTCTATAATACAGTTCCTGGGCACAATATGATTTTGCATTGGGTGATTCAGTGCATTGGGTATGAAAATAATTCCTCATGTTCCCTGAAACACTCTTTCGCAATCTGAGTCCTGCAATTTGAGACCAAAAAAAAAAAAAATCCATAGATGTGATAACCTGGTCGTTCAGGTCATCAGCTGACTTTTTTATTGTCACACACATACAGTATATGTTGCTGAGTACATACAGTCTATGTTAACTATGCATTATGGGTGCGATCGTTTCCCTTCTTACCCTGTCACACCAGAATAGGCTCAATCTGGACTCACATGACCTTTTTATATGGCTCCAAAGAGCAACCTTAGGCTCCTTTTTCTTTACATTTCCGTTTTCCATTTAGGTATTTGGCAGACGCTGTTATCCAGAGCGACAGTGGAGCAATTTGGTGGATTTGAACTTGGGACCTTCAGCACCGTAGTCCAATGCCTTAACCACTGAGCTAGTGAAATGCACTTGCTTTCGTTCTTAAACATAGCTCTGATTTCTAGTATTTGTGGGTAATTAAAACCTTATCTGATGTAAGGATTGTGAAGTGTTTTCTCAAAGGAGGAAACCAAAGAATAGACTTTTAGATATAAATTAACCTCTTAAAGTGTCAACTTCTTTCTTTCTGTGTGTGTGTGTGTGTGTGTGTGTGGCCAGTGGAACTCACCTGACTGTAATGAATGAATGAGATTACCGAAGCCCGTAACTCCCAGAGGCATTATGAGTATGAATTAAATGCGAATGAGGAACTCGAGGTGGGACTCATGTGTTTATCATACACCATATGATCCTAAAAAGGGAAATGAATTATTCATGCATCTAAGCCGAATCACACATTTGAACTGGTTTCACTACAGCGTAAATATTATTATCATAATTTTTTCTTTTTTTTTTTTACACGTTAAAACCCTAAACCCTCCATCATGGCTTGTTCGCTGCACCAAAAAAAAAAAAAAAAAAAAAGTAGATTAACCTCAGTGAAACATTCAGCTCTAATGAACATAGCTCATGTGTCATTGTATGCTAATTAAATACTGTAGTACTCCAGGCACAGTTTTAAGTGTTGCCATTAATTTCACAAGCATTCGTTAATGACCGCCGCACAGGAGGGGGAGGGGAAGAGAGACAGGGGTCATAAGTATTGCTTTAAATGGGCAACATATTGTACACTTGGTGACGGGATAGAGGAAAAGAAAGATTGTGTTTGGATCAGGTTATTAGAGGTAAAGTAAAGAGAAGAAAAAACGGAAAAACAAACAAAAAAAATCTAGGTCAGTCTATCCGACTTGTTCGGTCGATGGCGGCGGAAATTCTAAGCGCGACCGATGGAGAGAGAGTTTTGTCTGCGGATAATTGGCCTATTTCACCTGAAGGGGGTCCAGGAGGGATGAATTTATGTCAGAGCTAGTGAAAATCCAATGATGTGACATGCTGAGTTGTGTTCTGCAGAGCCACGGAAGAACCTGATAGACCACTTAAAGGCAAAAGCGGCTCAATCAATGGATTTAATCCTGGTCCTTCAGCTACCACTGGATTGGACAACCTGCTGCCTACCCGCTGCATCACTCTTATATGTGTAAATGTACATAGGATCAAGTCTCAATACACTCAGGAACACTTGAGCCAATCATGTGATGACCAAAAGTTCCATGTTTTAATACAGTATAACGCCCATCAAGATCAGATGGTAGGTTCATCACATATACTACACGTTACTTTACAGTGAAAATCTTTACTCTTTGCATATCCCAGCTTTGTTACTAGGGTCACTGTGGTCAGCCATTATACTGTGCTGTCCCGAAGCAGGCAGGGTTAAGGGCCTTGCTCAAGCGGCAACCTGGTGGAACTGGGGCACAACCCGTCCGTCTGAGTAACTCAGAGCCATAACACACTGAGACACCACCGCCACTATAAGACTAGGGTGTTATTTCAAGCATTTAAATAGTTAGACAAAGAATCGATATTTAGTACGAGCTTTTTTCTTCTTTGAAACCTGGGCACAGAGACAAAAAGAGGTCTGCAGTATTCTGGTGTCACTCCCTCACTCCGTGCCCTGCTCGACTGCTTCCTGAAGACCAAGACGTTTTCTTGAATGCTAGTGCGTACTTCATCATTGTCCCACAATGTTCTGTTGAGTTTAGCTCTGGAGATGACCCAACAGAACATTGCAAGGCTTCATTGCAGAAGCTGAATACCATTGCTTCACTCATTTTTACTAGAACTAATTAGTGACATCATTTGTTTCGCGCCCAGGGAGAACTACAATACACAGCATACAGTGTGTTGTTTTAATACTTTTAGCCATCACTGTATATTTATTCGGATACAAAAGAATTAAGAGCTTTAGTTCACATCAGATGTTAAAAAGAGGATTTTTTTTTATCAGAAACTGCTGATTTGAAAAACAAAACATCTTGTGATTGACAGTTTTATGGCAGGAAGTGCCTTGACAAGAAAGTGACTCAAATAATTATTCTATATGGTGAGTATACATACAGTATTGAGATACAACAGTATCAGACCTCCTCTTCTAAAGAGCTGGTTTCTGTAGAAAAAAAAAGAAAAACAAAAAGATGATTCAAAGAGACTGAGTGACAGGGGGCCTGTAAAAATGCTTTGGTAACTGGCAATTTAGACTTGTTGAAGAGCAGCTCCTTTTTCACCCAAAATCAACTACCGGAACTTTAAAAGACAGTATAATTTATTAGATACATAGATGGATCTCGCAAGTTGAGGGAGGTGGGATGATGGGCTCAGGGAATCAAAGTGGATACAAACAAATATAGGAGTAAATTGTTCTAAACACATTCCAATGGGTTGAAACTTGGTTGATCTGATGGTTACAAAGAGCTAACTAACACTGTTGACTCCTTTCATAAATATTACGTTGAAACGGTAGCCGTTTCACAAGTATCAAAATATTGAGCTGCATGAAGCAAAGAAAACAACTAAGGAGATTTGAATTTAGGAACTTGGTTAAAAACCCTTGAGCACGTCATAAAAATTGGACTTTGGAGCAATGGAAAAAAAAGGTTGTGATGAGATCAGCGTGTTGGGTGTGTCAGGGTAAGAAGGAATGCACACAAAAGGAAAGCACCCATCATGCATAGTGCCGACTCTACAAGCTTTTGGAGATTTAAGTGTAATGATCTGGGGTTGCTTCAGTTGCTCAGGTCTAGGCTCAGCAACATTATGTGGCAATAAATTGAAGTCAGCTGACAACCTGAATGTACTGAATGACCAGGTTATCACATCTGCGAAGATTTTCTTTCCTGACGGCACAGGCATGTACCAGGACTCAATTTGTGAAAATGTGATTCTGGGGACATGAACACATTTTACATATTGTGTGTGGAATCAAAGATGATTGAATGAAATATTAGTGTGTGCAAACTTTTTTTTTTTTTTGGCAGTGTAAAATCCCAGAAGAAATAAATATGCTAAACCACTGACCAATTAGATTTATAAATTAAATGTTGGCCATATTTCTGCAAAAATAACGCAATGTTCCTTTTTTGTATTAATAATCACAGGGACAAGAGTATAGGTATATATGTCGAAGTTTACCATGAACTGGAAAATGAATGAAAGCAGAAGATATGAACTGGAACCATTTTGGTTTTGTTCTTGACACAAGAGCTCCATCATGTGGAGAAGCATACAGCACATAACTCCACCTGGATTATTTTACAATCTTGTAACATATGGGATGTAAAAGTCATAAAACACAATTTCGATGAATAAAACACACTTCAGCTTGCAGAGGAAGATCAACCTTTATTTATTGAAACTGCTTGCATACAAAATATATTGCACTATAACCAAACAATGTCAACATAAAACCCAGTCTGTCTTGCTATTTATGTACAAAGAAATTCTTACCCAAAGTGCAGTACATACAAGGTCAGTCTACCTTGGTTCAGTATCTACAGTTTATCTTGTGATTTTTTTTCCCTTGTCTAATTGTATTTTGCTTGTTTTTATTTTAATTAATTCATTCTTCACAACAGCCTACAATATGAGCGAGAGATGGAAACCTGGAAATTTGGGTGTTTTTGTAAACTCATGGACAGTCTGACAAATAAATAACTAGGAAAAACAGTCTGTTTGGCAACATTCAGGATTTTCAGAACAGTTGTTTTTTATTTTTTTCAAACTTCACGTAAACAGACCGTCACAAATTGAGTCTTGTAGGAGTTTTGCATAAGGAGATTGCAAAGAAACTCCCGAACAGAGAACGCTCTCTGTTTAGAGTCAAGCAAGAGTGGGCGAGTTCCCCATTTAACAAACCTACTGCTTGTGTCGTCATTATTATTATTACTGCTCCTACTACAATTTTTTTTATTAACTGTTAAAAATAATGTTAATGTTTATTAATAATAGCATTATTACTGCTGCTGCTTCTACAAATAAATTGAGATGAAACCATCAAACAAAAAGCTTAAACCATTCTATCTTTTATTTTACATGAATAGAAATAATACTACTTTGTTGTTAACTTTCAAGTAATTTTAAGGAAAAATTGCGATGAAAATCCCAATACTATATTACTACTAGTAGTAGTAGTAATATTTCTGAACCAAACCTGAACATTTATAAAATAATTCAATTAAGGTTTTCTAAAACATATTTACGCCAGCAGGTTGGTTTGTTTAATCAAACTGTGATGCTCTGACATGTCATGCTGAAATAAAGGTACTTTTCCTTCTCGCTGAAGTGCCACCATTAAGCCCGGCATCTTTTGTACTTGAGTATTCAGGTGGTTAGGTTTTACCTGGAAAGGTGTACATGGTGAATAAAGAGTAAAGCTACATCCTCAATCCAGTTATGTTTAATATTAATTTAAAGTCTCATCTACTGTATTTCCCAGGTGAACTAAACGCCCTAAATGTATAACAGGACAAGTAGCCTTGATGGTACCACTACAACAAGGAAAAGTAGCTAAATTTTAGATGGTGAGCATCGGTACCGTGGACTATAAAAGTGTAGTTTATTTATACTCGTCAGGTTTGCAGTAGGTGTGTTAAATAAGGAGGGAGGGAAAAGGAAAAAAAAAAAAAAAAAACAGCAGACCATCCTGGACATCCATCATGGTCACTGCTTTCTAAAGTAGTAGTTCATATCATCCGGATTTCAGTCTATCTAAATCTCGCCCGTTTCTGCTAAACAAGTTATAGTGTAGAATATTATTCACTGATGCTCATTGCAATGGCATTTAGCCTCGCATGTTTCTCGCAGGATGTTGATTCAGGCAAAAATCAGATCAAGATCGTGGATTAAGCTGCAACAAAGTAGGTCTGACTTCTCATCACTGGTAAAGATAGTTCTAACAGGAAATAGCAGGTATAAATGAACCGTTACTGTTACAGCTGTACAGAGAGGAGAGAAAGGACTACTAGGGTTAGCGTCACAGTAAGTTTCCAAATAACGAAGGAAAATAAAAAGATAGGAAACAAACCTAACAAGGGAGAAAAGAAAAAGTCTAGGTGTAGAACACTCTTCTAAACCTCTAAACTGTAAAAAAAAAAAAAAAAAAAAAAAAAAAAGAAACGCACAAGCACTGAGCAGGTAACACAGCTTTTCATCAGTCTCGAAGGTCACATCTCCTTCATCTTCCCTCCCTAAGCAGAATTTTTTTTTTTACAAAGTACAGCAGAGTCGAAAATGAGAAAGTACGTTCTGTTCGCCGAGACGAGTGCGTACAAGTGAGTCGCCTGACTCGGTACGAGCGGGTATCTGTAAAAACCAAGTAGTTGCTGAGGAACACGAAATGTAAGTAAATAAGTGCACGCTTGAAAAGTAACTTCAAAATAACAGCGAGCATGTCATGTACAATACGCTGTTACCGATGATGAAGCTTTTACAGCAATATCTGATATCAGTGCTTTTTTTCTTTTCGTTTTTTTATCCTTATTTATTATATTTTTTTTAAACACCTGAACATGAAAGTGGAGTAAACAGACGAAGGGGGCGGCGACTGGACACGGCTTAGGATGAGTTTTACTTACTCTCTGTAAGCATCGCTATTAAAAAGTTTGGATGGTGCATACTTTGACGAAGAAGAAGGGAAACAAACAAAAAAAAGAAGTAAACAATAGATGGCTACTACAGCTAAAGACCGGTTCGTTAAAAAGCTAACATGTCTCATTTAAATATTTAAATTAGTATACCACACACCAAGTGACGCTCGAAGTACTCTGTCACTTGGGACGATCTCACCTTTACACAATAAAGTGGGGGGGGGGGGGAGATGAATATTTGCCCTTTAGATGTACCAAAAATGTCAGATGTGAATTACTGTACATGCACCGTGTTTTTTTGTTTGTTTGTTTTTTTCCCCATTGGCTGAGATTATGTAGAATCCATGTCGTCTTCCCTGATTTAGATCCAAATTCAGAAACTATCCCACTAGTTAAAGGCACAGATCATCTAGGAGTAGGTCTATTATACTACTTACTACTTTTTTTTAGCAATGCAGCTGAAACCTCCACATCATAATGGGCTCTACAATAAACAGACATCGAACAGTGTGAAGGGGAAAAGAATAATAATAATAATAATAATAAAAAAAATTCTTGCCACAAGAGATGGCACAGACATTTTAATCAAATCTGAACTCCCCTTGAGGTGAACAAAAATCAAAACACACACACTTTTTATTCATTTTTTTTGTTTTTTAAACACCCACAGCTTTGTTAGTTGCCTAGAAAGTCGATTACAAAACTTTCGATTTAGAGACCGACACCTCTAATCAACGCAGACTACAAAATTCAGAGACAGCCGAGACGTTTTTTGTCTAGTACCCCCGTTAACAGTTACAAAATGTGCTTGATGTCATGTCTTTTTTTTTTTCCTTAAGCCCTACTGACCTGGTTCTCTTTGGCCTAATATGTCTCTAATGAAAGAAGCTTCTGGAACGGTGGAGTTGTTGAAGAGATTAGACATGGTGTTTTTTTTTTGTTCCCCCCTTCCCAATTACGACACGCCGTTCACGACGACCTGGCTGTCTTGGCCTTCCTGCTTTTCTTTCTTTATCCCTCTATCCTTGACGGTCCTCTGTCGGGGGCCGGTGGGGTCGCCACTGGGGCCCTGAGAGCCTCGGCTGGCGTGGACGCTCCTCTCGTTATTGCTGTCGACGCGAATCTGTCGAGACGGAAAGTCAGGATATGATTACAGATGCACAGAAAAAAACTAATGTAAACTAATCAGTGATTTTATTAAAAAAAAAAAAAATTATATATATATATATATATACACACACATACACACACACATATATATAGGGTTGGACATTGAAACTGAAACGCCTGGTTTTAGACCACAATAATTCATTAGTATGGTGTCAGGCCTCCTTTTGCAGCCAATACAGCATCAATTTGTCTTGGGAATGACAGATACAAGTCCTGCACAGTGGCCAGAGGGATTTTGATCCATTCTTCTTGCAGAATAGCGGATGCTGGTGGCGGATGCAACGTTTCCTGACTCGCTCCTCCAAAGCCACTCGCTCCTCCAAAGCACCCCAAAGTGGCTCATTAATATTTAGATCTGGTGACTGTGCAGGACATGGGAGATGTTCAATTTCACTTTCATGTTCATCAAACCAATCGGTCACCAGTCTTGCTGTGTGTATCGGTGGATTATCACCCTGATACATGGCACCGCTTTCAGGATACAATGGGTGCACACGGTCCTCCAGAATGGTTCAGTAGTCCTTGTCAGTGACGTCCCCATCTAGCACAAGTATTGGGCCTAGGGAATGCCACGATATTCCAGGCCAAACCATCACTGCCCACCAGTCCCATGCTTCACTCTGGGCATGCAACAGTCTGGGTGGTACGATTGTTTGGGGCTTCACCACACCGTAACTCTCCCGGATGTTGGGAAAGACTGTGAAAGTGGACAAGACATGTTTCACATTGTCCACAGCCCGAGATTTTTGCTGCTGGCACCATTAAAACCGATGTTTGGCATTGGCACGAGTGACCAAAGGTTTGGCTATAGCAGCCCGGCCATTTACATTGACCCTGTGGATCTCCCGACAAACAGTTACTCCTGTCAGATGTGGTTCGTCCACCAATGGGAT
>JAOTQY010000001.1:25028558-25038798 GCA_026413445.1 Dolichallabes microphthalmus
AGCAGCGGAGAAAAAACTGCCCGCGTTTTACCTGTCTGGCTCATTTCGGATCTATGTTTCGTTCATCCATTCATATGGGCTTTTTAAATATCGCAGGCGCGTGCACAAAGTGAGACTATGCAAGCCTGACTTGAATAAGCCTCGATTAGTTACAGCTGAGCTCCGTTTGTGGAACCACATGAGGCTTAATTTGGAGATGCCGCTAATTTGAGTCTCACTTTTGCATGGAAGTCTGGCTTTATTTAGCTACTTTCATGGAACAGCCCCCTGGTTCACTTTCACAACACATAATTTTCATTAAAAATGTGGCTTTCAGTATTCCCTTAGGTGGACAAAAACAGTATGGAACGCAAATGGAAATTATCATCACATTTTATTCATGATTAATTGTTAATAAATTGATTGCTATTGATAGTGTTAGTACCTGACGTTAACAGGAAAAGAGTTTGTAGAATTAGTTTAAAGGTTAAAGCTTAAAAAAAATTATTGCTTTAAAATAGGAAATCGCTCAAAATCTACCTATTTTACGGCGAGATTTTAAATGTACTGTCAATTAATCTTATTACAATCAACGGGGAAAAAAGGATATAGAAAAGTTTATTTTTACGCTAAGTTGTACTTCTTTTGCCGTCAGACAAATACACTAGGTAATCGGAAAGTGAATCTCAGATGAGAAATTAAAAAAGCAGATCGGAAAAAGATTAAGTTTTGTTTTTAACTTACTCAAGCGTTAAATTACTCAAAGTTCCGACCAATGCACGGACAAAACCTTTGTTTTATTTATATAGATTATAGCTCTGATTAGACTTGTACTGTAAGTCAGTTGTCTAATCCTGAGGCTTCTTTTTGCTTTTATAAGTTAACAAATAGCCTAATAAACTAAACTAGCTCATCACACAGTCTAATAAAGAATTCTGCCAAGGTTTGGAGATCATTTTATACAGGATCATAACGATCACAGTAGACTGGTGGAATCGCACTGTGTAAGTTGAAGTAGTTTTTCAGATTTTTCCGTGAGTAGTATTCTATGCCTGTTTCCTCTCTCTTGTTCCTGTCTGCCTGTTCTCAGACTGCCGTTTGGATTTCAGACAAAGTTTCATGGCTTGCCCTTAATAAAACACCTGCTGAGTATTTCATGTCTCGTCCTTTCCCTCTCCTGCACGGTACATAAATAACTCAAAACGTGATAAAACTGATATGACCTATGATTATTTTTACATGAATCCATTTAACATTTCATGCCTGAAACATCCCTCTCCATGAATCATCTATTATACCTTATAAAATATATATATTCTTCTGTGTTTTTCAGCATTCACTCAACACTCTTATCTGGACACTTACACATCTATAAAATATTTGGAACTCATTCGCCTGTTTTGTTTCATTGTTTTTTTATGAAAATATGACACTAGCTGACACTACAGGTCACTTTGGAAGGACATCCTTTCACCTGGCAAATGTACTATCACATATGACCTGATCTCCTTATTCTATAATCAAATATTGAGAGTGCTTACAAACAGTGGCCTGTTTTCCACAATGACCTTCCCTCCATTCCCAGGTCATGAGGCTAACTGAATTGTTTCTTGAACATGGCAATAATGTAGGTCATATTTTCAGATCTTCACATTCACCAGATATTAACCCAGTTGGACATCTTTGGAGCGATGTCTAATACAGCAGTTACAGATCTCCACTGCTGATACCGTTTTCCTATCTTTTTTTTGTTCCTATACAGTAACTCTTATATGTTACTGATTTGGGTACTGTAGGTTACACAAATGCCCACTTATTATCACAAGTAACAAAATCTATTTAGTGGCAAAAAAGCATAAGTTCCAAATATACTTCTTTGCATCAGATCTGGTTAATGATCAGGTCGTGGCAATATTTCAGGCATATGAGTGACACAACCCAAAAGCTTGTGAGCTCAAATACTGACAGTGTCACAGCCTTCTGTAGCCGAGAGCAAAGGCAGCTAAAATGGTCGTGCTGTCGGTGTGAAAGAAATGGCATCCTCTTTCATCCCTGTCTATCACAATGACACTAATCAACTGTCAGCGTCTATGAGCTCATCCAAGGCAGATAGAGCTTTCCAGATAGAGCATGATATGCTGCGCTGTGATGGAGCATGATTTCTGTTTGAAAAGATGCGATTATACTGTACAGTATGACTTCCCGTGTCTCTGTGTGTCAGCCTTCACACCCTTTTCTAGTTGGCACAAGGCAAAATCTCTAATGTTTATTAAACACAGAGAGGATTGATTTAACACTTTTGCATTTTTCTCCAGGCTTCAGGTTTTGAATCTCACTTCCAGTCTGTGTATTTAGAGTTTGAAAGTTCACCCTGTATTTGGTGGGTTTCCTCTGGGTACTCCGGTTTCCCCATAGGCCAGCGGCTGATTGGTGTTTCCAAATAGCCTGTAGTGTACGAAGTCAAACCGGGCCTTGCGATGAAATTTAGGCGTCAAACTAATTGATATTTAAATAAGATTGCAAGCACAGTGCGGTGATGAGACTCTAAACTGCTGTAAAACATTTGAATGGTGCAAACGTTTTAAACAAGGCTGTATTTCAATGAATGACAATCTTGAGCAGGGTGGCTCTGAGCCCACTGATTGTTCCCATGAACATTTAGTGAGTGGATTGCCTGATCCTGCACGTTACAGGAACTTGGCTAG
Source organism: Dolichallabes microphthalmus (assembly GCA_026413445.1). Lineage (NCBI taxonomy): Eukaryota > Metazoa > Chordata > Actinopteri > Siluriformes > Clariidae > Dolichallabes > Dolichallabes microphthalmus. The sequence continues at coordinate 25,031,243 of JAOTQY010000001.1, forward strand.
GAGTTATTGCCTCATATACTCTGTACAGTCCTGACCTTGTGTCAAGCCATTTCCACATGTTTGGGCCATTAAAGGAGTTCCTGGGAGGCCAGCATTTCAGACATGAAGCAAGCAGTCCGATCATGGATACCTTGATGGTATCCAAGGACTAGTGAAATGCTGGGATAAGTGCATTAGTCAATCAAAAATCCCTGTTCGACTTGACCACCCTTTGTAAGATTGGGGGTGTGGGGATGTTGACACATCACACGATAAGCAGTATGGAAAAGGAATGAATTCAACATGCATATATTGTGCAGAATAAACTGTAGCAGGTCTAACTCTTGTATTATCTTTGGCAATCTGATGGATGGGAATTGGCATACTCTTTGCATACTGTAACTCAGGTTTTGTTTCTTTTTCACAAGTCGCATCAGGCCATCTAACATTTGCAATTGACAAGTAATCTGTCTTTATTATAAATACACCTCTCCACTAAAGTGTACTGTATGTGAACCTCTATTTCTTTCCACACATTTATTGTCGCCTATTATCAAATACACCCCCACCACACACACACCCTTTCCAGCGAATATAGTTGCTGCTCTTGTTATATGCTTTAATGCTTTAATGCCAGATGATGACCATGTTCTTATTATGTCCTTGCTCACTGGGGAAAAAAGTCGCATACTTTACCATCTGAATATAACACTGCCTTTATCATCTTGGGAATTCTTGTTAAACTGTTCATCCTTATTATCGTTCCTTTTCCACAACACCAGATTTAAATTGGCATTACTGAATAAAATAATTCCACATCCTTGGCTGGATCCAAGGTTAGCCAGCTTGTAATAACACAAGTCATTACTGCAATTCTCTGCATAACGCAGAGACCAAATTTAGCCAACCAATCTCTTTACAGCTAGTTTATTTGTAGAGTCATTTTTGGTGCCAAAGCTAGAAAGCTACTCTACATTTGACCTCTGTTGTGCTTCTCTTAAGTGGCACTCCTAACCTCGATATACACAAGACAAGGTGTAACGTAGCCGCCCGGCCCATCCTCAGCCTTTAATTTAATGCCGCAGATTTGAAAAGGAGCCAGCGCTCTGGTCTAGTTTGATTAAAGATTTAAAAGCTTAGCTCTTTGGCATGCTAGGCCTTTCATTTTCAGGGACAAGAAGTCTATGTTAAAGATAAAGAATCTATGCAGCATTATGAGATGAGGGATTGACTGTCTCCTCTTGTCAGTAGCCATATGCTCTCACTCAATCTTGTGCTGAAAAAACTTAAAAACAGCCAGATTTCATCTGTAAGGTGTAAGTCACCTTTATCTTAGTATTTCTATTCAGGTGCATTTAGAGAGGCTATAAGAGAACAGCTCAATTTATATGGAGATTGCCTAAAAATCTACCGGCAACAAGCTATATACAGTAAGAATATCTGCAAGCAAACACCTATCAGCCATAACATTAAAATGCAAAACATTATGCCCAGGTTTGTGTAGGTTCCCTTTATGCCATCTTGGTACTGTAGCTCTGACCACTTGAGATACCTAGCTAGGGGTGTGCTGTGGTGTCTGGAACCAGGACATTGACAGAGGATGCTTTGGATACTGTGTGTGGTGGATGGATCCTCCAGGGATTGGACATGTTTGTTCAGCATCTCTAAATGGGTGCTCGATCATATTGAGTTCTGGGGAGTTTGTAGGCCTGTTGTCGGCCTTGGGCTCTTTGCCTGCTGGGCCCTCTGCACAGGGGGCTTCGAACCTTTCTACCATGACCAGCATTGACTTTTTTAGTGATTTATGCTGCATTGGCTTTTTTTTGTGGGATCAGACCAGGTGGGCTAGCCTTTGCCCCCTGTGGGGATGGGTGAGACTTGAGTGTGCCCATGATACTGTCACCAGTTTACTAGTATATAATTAATGTGTTAAAAACTTTGATGACTCTGTTTGGGTGGTATCACGAGACACTAATGGCAAGGTTTACTGGCAAACAATGCTTTCAGGTCCTTATCTTTTATTTCCAAGTATATTAGGGCTAACTGCGATTGCATTTCAGAGTGGTATGCATATAAGACGATGATTAAAGTCAAATGCAGTGCAGCAGGGAATTACATTCACATCTGCCATAAAGTCAGTCTTGACGTCTCCTGCTGATTGTTTTTCACTGAATAGATAAAGTGTTGTAAAGCAATGCAAGGAAGGGTTGGCTTTTTGGTATGGCATCTTGTCAGGATGTCAGATGAGAAAAGCTATATTGTCTCTGTGTATTGCAGGTGATGTTTTTCTCCATGTTTTACAACATTTTCTTGTGAAGCTGTAAAGGACATACTGCACGAATATGCCATGATTTAACAAAGGCAAGTGAAAGTGACTAATTTTATTGTACTAGTATGCTGAAAAAATCTTAGAAAAAAAAAACAGAAAACTGGGTGTTACCCTGACCTCGGAGTATGCGTTGTGTTCAGGGTTGTGTCTCATGTCTATTCATACTCATTGTGTTTAAACTGCACAGGCTACCGAAGAAAGAAGAAAGAGCACTTTGATTTAAATCAGGTTTTGCCAGCTCCAGAATTCAGTTAGCAATTCAACTTTTTAATGTTAATGGATCAAACTTACTTTGAGAGCTACATGAGAACCAGAAACCGCCTCCTGTTGCTCATTACTTCAATATTCTTTAGTTTTAACGCATATTTGTTGTACGTGATTAAAAGATATAAGAACCATATGGCCATAAAAAAAATGTCTGGAAACCTACTCCAGAATTCAGCTTAGTAACTGCTGGACTAAAGGTTCTTGTCAAACAGTCCATAGAGGGTACTAATATAGTGGCTTGAATATGAAGCATAAAGAACCCAAACATCACTCCACCCATTTATTCAATAACTGATCATTCATTCATTCAATTGTTCATATTTCCATCCATCCATCCATCCATCCATCCATCCATCCATCCATTCATCCATCCATCCATTCATCCATTAAAACATAATCTGGCAGTTAATTCATTTAATATATCTATTAATTGATGCCCATCCACAAATTTAAAAAATCCATCTTCGACCATTTATCCATTTACTGATCCATTCACTTACAGTATCTCTCTGTTGATGAATCGCCTGTCTACAGGTTCATATACTCATACATTTATCTATTTATCAGTTTGCGCATTCCTCTAATTCATCTCATGGTTCCATCCATCCATCCATCCATCCATCCATCCATCCATTTGCCAATCATCCATCCATTAGTTTGTATTTCAACCCATTCTTCTGGCCAATCATTCTCCCATTTGTTGATCCATAAATTAGCTGATTATCTAAACATTACATTCTTTTACCCATCTGTTGATAACTCATCCATATGCATATCCATTTTTCCTTTTACTCATTAGTCCATCTGTCAGTCTATCCATCAATTATCCATCCTTTCATCTACTATACTGTATATCTATCCATTCACATACCCATCCGTCCATTTGTGTTAATGGATCTGTAGGATTACATTTGGTTTATTACTATTATTTCAATGGCAAGAAGCTATACTGGTCAGAAAGTATAAAGTTAAAGTACTGTATAAGTCTTTCATTTACTTGTGTACCTGAGTAAAAGTAGAGTTCTCATCTTCAAATTTACCTAACTATCAGAAGTTCAGTTTTGTATTAGCCCAAGGTGTCCTAGTAAACTCTCTCTCTCTCTCTCTCTCTCTCTCCTGATTGTGAATTTCTTGTTTTCCTCACTGTCTGCAACTACTGTAGCTCTGCTTTTGACTTCAAGCAGTTTAGTTGTTAATCGTGTCTCAAAGGAACAGCAAGTCACGCCATTGCTCATAATATTCAGTAGGTGGCAAAATTCCCACTTCAAACACAACACACCAGTGTCATTACGGCATGCAGACATGCAGTTAAATACAAAGCGCAGATATTTGCTGTACTTTTGAGTATCCTCTAATAAAACTACTAAAATAAAGTACAGATATGTAAAATATGTGCACTTAGTTACATTTAACCACTGATACTGGTTAGAGATATTTTATCTTAGATTTTACTTAGATATGAAGTATTTTAGTGTGAAGCTGAATCGCTGGGGGGTTTAATGCTGATTTATTCCAGATCGTAGGGGAATTAGGTTCCCATTATAAGGGTCAATCAACAGCAATGTGAATAAAATTTTCTGGAAAACATCCTTGATATTAAACATCCAAGGCCAACAAGAATGAAATCAATATCTACCACCTCCAAACTATAGAATTTATGCAATAGGTTAGAATGAATACATTCATTTTTAAATTGACCTTGCACAGGTTGCACTGTTAGAATAAAAATGCACAAATGTTTAAGGTTAGAGCAAGGGTTAGCTTTCATTTGCATTCAATATTTCTGTTTTTTTTTTATTGTACATACCATTTGTCAATTTAAAATCTGCTTGCTCAAAAATGTAAATAATAGGATTTTACTGCGTACAGTAGGTAGCAGCAGGCAGCAAACAAATACACCAACCAGTCATAACTTTATAGACATTAACATGAAAACCACCTAGGCTTTGGGGGACCCTTGTGCCACCAAAGCAGCTCTGGCCTTTTGGGGTGTGGCTCCAAAGGGCCTCTGGGGGTGTGCTGTGGTATCTAGCACCAGGGCTATGCCAGCGAATCCTTTGGGTGCCGTGGCAGGGTGTGGTACTCTGGGTGTTCTGGTGGGTTTTCATCATGGCCAGCATTGTCGTTTTTGGTCATATGTCCTGCACTGGATTTTTGTGGAACTGGATTAGATGGGCTGCCCTTTGCTCCGTGTGGGGATGGGTGAGCCTTGAATGCCCATGATCCTGTCACAAGTAGACTGGTCTAAAATTAACAATCAAGTGTTATGGGGTATTAATGTTAAGGCTGATCTATGAATAGATTTGCGGGCCAAATCTGACTGTAAGTGGGCAGGTTTGAGATTTTCACAGCATTGGGCCAATCATACCACATGTGCCTGGCATTTCAATATTGTACTGAAAGTGGCCCAACTGTAATTTCCGATCCATGTCGTCCCTTGGATATGGTTTCATCAGTGATCTTATCATGAGTTTGTTTGTCTTTGTGTTGCAGCGGCTAGATTCAGATGCCAAATTACCACAGCAGCCGGTGGGCCAGATGTGAGCAGTAAGTGTGAGCCAGCGCTGGGCTATCATTCATTTACCATCTGGGTAAGCAATAAATGGTGATTCATACAATATTATAAGCTTTTCTGTTAGCTCGAATGTCACTAATAGGGATGTGAAATACACCATGCTGATGTTTTTCTATTGGTTTTGTTATATACAGCATGTCTTTCTGTCTGCTTTTACTGAAAAATGGCTGACCGTTTGATTTGCTTCCCTGGTTTTACAGTATAAAGCTGGAGAGCACTATGACAAGCCACTTTCACGTTTTACTTCTTTCATCCAGATCTGCATGTACCTCCATGAATGTCTGCAATTTTTCAGGCAGAACTAGTGCTCATTAATCCCGATACTCTCTCAGCCATTCTGAAGCAGTCTTTCACGATAGCCCATACAATAACTGTCACTATAAATGATGTCTTCATGAAGACAAAAACTGCACATTGTGCCTTATCCAGAGAGGATTTTCTTCTTAAATAATGTGGATCTTAAATAAGACAGAATTCCTCAATTACTCTCAGTGGACGCCAGCTCTGGCAAAGCAGCACAGTCATGGGCAATTAACAGGTCGAGCTAGATTTCTCCCACATAGAAGGGAGAGATAGGGAGCTGAATTAATATACAATGCTTTTTATTCCCCAATTCACACAGAATATCTAAAGTTTTAACGTATAAATTATTGATAGTTCAAGTAGACTGTGTACACTGTGCCAAAGCTTTGGGTCATTCTGCTTGAGAATGAAACTGTACACAAAGTTCAAGAACGAATGAAGAAATGAACATAAAGGCAAAAGTTACAACTCAAGTTACACTCTTGATTAAAGAATAAGGTTAAAATGTTTTTTTTTTTGTTTATCATCATGGCACATTATTTATTAATTAGTTTAATTCTTTCATGTGGGAGCCAAGAAAGAAGAAAGTGCAGAATAACAAGGAAAATAATTAAGATCAGGCCTTTGAGCTTGAACTGTGTTAGTGGGAACAGCTGCTAGGTAGCTGTCTGTGAATCCTGTGGGAGTTTAAGTGCCACATGTGCTTCGGGAAAACTCGGAGGAAACGCATGGTATGTGAGAAATGCACTTAAATGAACTCAACTATGAGAGCTTACTTTGATTCATTAAGAAATAGAGATGAGTTCTTTAAAATGAAGACCTATACAGATTCAGATGGTGTTTAATCTTTAAGCTCCAGATGTTCCAACCATGGGCTACACAGCATCTGGGAAATTTTGAACATGTCTCTGTCAATAACTTTAAGGTTCCTGACAAACGTTTGTGGACAAAATGTCCACATGAAACTTATTTTAGAAAGTTCTTACTTATTTCACTAAATCATTAACAAGTTTATATTACACAATATCATGGTATCTCCATGGGTGCTGTGCCATTACATTGGTGTGATTCTTAATTTGCTTAAAAATATTAATTTTAAACCAGATTCACAATGTTGATATAGATCAAAATATATATTATATGTACAAATATATAGAACAATGCTGCGTCATGTTTCAACAAAGACCAAGCCTTGACCCAGCAATGCCAGGCTCTTTGCCAAGTTTATATCATGCCACACACTAATCTGGCACCCATGGCAAGTTTCTACCTGGCATCCATAGCAAACTCCAGTGCACTTAACGCCAGCCTGGTGCCCATGCTGGGTTCTGGGGCTTTCGTTGGGTCTGGTGCATGTCCAATGCCCATGCCAAGTACCAGCCAAGTCCCCAGGCCAAGTTCACTAACAGTGCCATTGCCAGGTTCTGGCCCAGTGCCCATGCCATGTTCCAGCCCGTTGCCTATGCCAAGTCCTGGGTAAATGCTCAGGCCAAGCTCAGCCCCAGTCACTGTGCCCTTCTTATGCCAAGTTGAAATATGCTTGACACCATGACAGCCATAGTGTTGGAAGAGCCAACACAGTGGAGTGGCTATCCTGGGTCACATGGAAAGGTTCTTTTTTACCTTCCTTTCCCAGCACTTTTTACAGATCTATTTAGTTTTGTTTTCCTCTTGTTGTTCTGTTAATTAGTGAACATCTGATTGATGTTTAAATTAATTATGAGGGTTAATTGTCATTATCACTGGTTGCTGGTATAATTTGTGCCACTTACCTGTCTTGGGTCCTTCATCCCTTCACAGACTGATGCTCAACCGTACCCCATCTGCCCCACAAACCCAAGAAGACGCCAACCCTATTCTGACACATGCGTATATCACATAGTGCATACGGATGTTAGATGCTAAAATATTTTGAACATGCTAAGTACATTTTAGCATGAACATCCCAATTCACCATTTTAGATACTCTTAGCGATGAAGCGATGCACCCATCATGCAGATGTTAGATATACTGTCTAACTTCCGGATCCAAGATGGCGGCGCGGCAGTAGCGCGCAGCGGCCGCTCCGGAGCCAAAATGGCGCTACATTGTTTACGTTTTGT
>JAOTQY010000001.1:25471132-25485238 GCA_026413445.1 Dolichallabes microphthalmus
CGGTAAAGTATAGATACCCAAAATTTCTACTTAAGTAAGGTAACAAAGTATTTGTACTTCGTTACTTGACACCTCTGCTTGTTAGCATTTTTTTTTGGCGGCGGTCCAGATTTAACCGTATTTGGGTCCGGATGCGGACCGGGGTCCGCCTATTTCTAGAGAATTCTGTGTGTGTGTGAAACACCCAGCACATCAGCAGTTGCAGAAATACACAAACCAGTCGGTTTGGCACCAACAAACATGTTATGGTCAAACTCAATAAAATCACATTTTCCACATTAGACTGGAATAGATACAGTAGACTAATGTCAACATTTCCTGAAGCTACAGCCCTGCATTGGCATGGGTTTATGCAGATTAGATAATTAGCAGGTGTACAGGTTCTCTGGTAGTGTTTGTATAGAGGGACTGGGTGTGCCATAATGGGAAAATAATCAATTATTATTATTATTATTATTATTATTTAATTTTTTAACCACAGGGCAAGCTGTCACATATGTACGTATAGTATTATGGTAAACTGGTATGTTTAGATGCTTTCTTCCCCACTCTCATTGATCACTCAGGTTTGTTGGCGGTGAAGTGATTGGTTGCTTTACATCTCAGGGACCCCTCATGTCTGTGTTCACCTTATACATTATGTGACTGTGACCATACCTAACTGTTATCTCTCCTCTTCTGCTCTCCCCTCTCCTGTTCTCCCCCTCTCTCTCTTCCCTCTCTCTGTCGAGCTACACATGTCGTTCCTGAGGTGCCAGTGATCCAGACTCTCTCTTCCCTCTGGACCTGTCTGACTCATCCTGCTGCCCCGCTTCTGGTTGGAGATCTCATCACATGGATGCCCCGTGTGTCTCTTTGGGATGCGTCCGGTGTCTGGGGACGGTTTCACTCTACCATGAAGACGGTTCTGGCCTCAATTGATGTTGACAGCTGTTTTTCTGAGGACTTGACTTGGCTGCAGTCGCTCGATAGTTCAGGACTGGAATTTCCTACGAGTCTATCTGTGCCTCTAATAACTACCTGGACTCCATATTAACATCAATTAACATCAACTGTCATACTGAACTGGCTGTCACCTAACACACAGTATGAATGCAGGATCAATTCCTGCTTTCTGTTTCACCCAAATGAGGATGGGTTCCCTGTTGAGTTTGATTCCTCTCAAGGTTTCTTCCTATTGCCATCTCAGGGAGTTTTTCCTTGCCACTGTGACCCTCGTCTTGCTTATCGGGGACTATCTGACCATTTTGATTCATACATATTCCATACAAACCTAAATAATTTGTTTGATTGTGTAAAGCTGCTTTGCAACAATGACAATTGTTAAAAGCGCTATACAAATGAAATTTCATTGAAATATGTTGTCTGTCACAAACTTAAAATAAATAAATAAATAAATAAATAAATAAATAAATAAATACAATTATATGATACGTCCTGGCCAAAAATATTTTCATTTCGGAGTGGTCAATGGTCAAAAAATCCCTTCAAGACAGTAATAAATTATATTGAAATGATAGTGCTGGACGATCAACTTTGAGGAAGAAATATAATAAATAAATAAATAAATAAATAACGAAAGAAGGGTATATGACATGATGTACCCATCATGCACAGTGTTCTCTGTGGTATGATCTCGATTGCTTCATTTGGTCAGGTCATTATGTGGCAGCAAAATCGACTGACTAAATGAAGGTACTGAATGACCAACTTTTTTTTTTTCATTTTCTGTACCGCTTTATCCTTATATACAGGGTCGCGGGGGCCTGGCGCCTATCCCAGGAAACTTAGGGCACAAGGCGGGGTACACCCTGGACAGGGTGCCAATCCATCGCAGGGCACACACAAACAGATTCTGAGGAAACAGCCATGAATTAGCCATCAAATAGTATACTGTAATTAAAACTAAAGGTGGCTAAAGGTGGCTTTGTGTGCAACTTTATTCATATTTTTTATTTCATTTATTTTTTATTTTTTTGCCAGTGTATCAGACTAATTTACCATACTGGTCCATCTAATTGCACTACTGTTACAAGATGATAACACATTATAACAACTAATTTAGATACCAAACAACATTCAAACAACAGCTGCAACCATTGCCAGATTACCAGAGGACACTGTGTATATATATTATTATTAGTATGGCCCAAAATATACAGTACTGAAATGCTGAAATGAAAAGATGAACAATATTACCTTGTTGTCATCTGTGAGTTTATTTCTCCTGAAAGAAACTAACATACACACTATTAGCGTGTTTATTTACCACAGTATGCGTAATGTAAGTGTTCGAAGTGTGCTTGCACCGCCCTTGCTGTAAACAGTGTTCACATCATTCACGCAGATTCTCAAACATATCCTGGAACAAAGGTCGCTGCTGTAGACTCCTGCAAAAGGAGACGATTTGAATACGTAATGCAGGCACGGTTCTTGGTGGATCTTCACAGTCAAACACACACTCCTTTATCGTTTCCCATAGCATCAGGTGTCAAAAGATTTTGAGAATGCCGGGGCTAATGGTTAATAGGAATTGTTCGGCCACCTTTGTCAAGCTCTGTCCCCATTCACAAATACTTCCGTATGAGCAAAAATAATACTCAACAATGAATACTTTTTTTTCTGTCGAAAGACAGCAAATGTACAACACAACTTCCTTTTTACTACTGGGAACATATATGGACAGAGCTTTGCCTGAGAGGTAAGTTTCAGTACTGTATATTTTGGTGCATACCATATATTTTTTATGTACACACTAACAAAGGGCAATCAAACCGGGACTTTTGACTGATCTTTATTTTTTATATATAAATTGGGTAATGAAAACAATCACCCCCATTTAAAAAAATTTAATATAATTCTTGCTTTCGAGCCAGAAACGTGACAGTGTTTTTTTTTATGTTTGAATACCATCAAGGGATACAGTTTTCTCAATACACTGAACCCATACCCGTTAAACATCTGAAACACTGGCCTCCCAGGAACTCCTTTAATGACCCCAAAATGTGGAAAAGGCCTGGAGCGAGGTCGGGACTGTACAGGTGGACTTAACAATAACTCCAAGCCAAGTTCTATAGTGTGGTACAATTCATCACTGCATAAATGATTGCATATGCAGTTCCCACAGACAGATGCATCCATCTGTTATCCATCAGTTATTTAAAGATTATACATTCCACTTATTGAATGGTCACAGAAATGCACAGACTGCAGTGGGTAGATGTCAATCAGTTTTTAACTTTTACACCTTTATTTATAAGAAATTTCATCCTAGTTTAATATGAACCTTCCTGATATACTGAGTATCTGAGAGTGGGAGTGTAAATTATTAAAACTGCAATTGATCTCGATTTTACATTCGGAACAAATTAAATTCAGGCAAATGTGCATTGTTGTTTATATGCCTATTAATAGTTAGTGCAAGTCATATAGATAAAAAATAAATAACAAACACTAACCATTTGACTGGCAATAAAAATGAGGAATAGCATAGTGGGTAATATAATTGAATAAATATTTCTCCACACACATACAAGGAGGATTTACCAGTAAGGATCACAGAGCTTATGGTTTAGATTAGAGGTGTAGGCTGGCCCTGGAATCCTGCTGAGGTTAGGTTTTATTTTTATTTTATTTTTTTGCATGAATTAAACTTGCAGAACAAAAGCACATTTTTTAAATTATATAATCTTATCTATATAATCTTATATAATGTTATAATTTTCTGTTGAGATCACATTGAATACAATGACCTACTTTAAGACATCTGCAAACCATGTCACTCTGCTTAAAGGTGTTTTAATTGCTTTCCTCATTTCAGGAAATGTCATGCTTTAATCAAGCTGTTGGCTACATGCTAGCGCAAAACAGATTCAGTTTTAAAAAGGAATGACTCAGTCAGGAACCATTTTCCTACAGATGTGCGAGTGGACAGTGATCACTCAGCCACTTCTCTTGCTCAGCTAGTGAAGGACTTCCATCCAGTACATCTTGTTTCTTATAAACCTGTATATATCACAGCAGCAATAGTTTTTAGATCATAATATTGAAGGATATTGATGCTGTTGTTTTGGATTCATAGAAATCTGGCATAATGATTTAAAGAACATTATATCATAGTCAAAGGTGTTCATTCGTCTCTGAAAGCAAAGCATTTCAGGTTCATTAGCTTTGAGAAGAACATAGAAGAAAGGCTTCACTCAGCAGATATGTTGTATCAGAGCTCATTACAGTCTTAATGAAAACAAAACTGGATCAGTGCTGCATGTTGGCATGTTTCTGAACCCAATTAGCCAACATTCTTGCCCTTGATGAACAAGCTCATCAGAGCCATGATTTATTCACATGTTAATATGGTACAAAACACCAAAGCACATGGAAATGAGGACCATCTCCATTCATTAAAAAGAGAGATTTGAAGAAAGGCACTGGATGTTGCTGTGCTGAAATTCTGGAAGATGGGGAAGAAATTACAAAATCTGTGTTTTTCCCCCCCCTAACCATATAATGTATTTAACGAAAGTTACATTAACATATTTATGCAGACTACTCGCTAATTTTTACCTTGGCTTTATGCGAAATTCACTTTTGGCGTGGAGCCAATTAAACAGGCACAGCCGTAAATGCATTTAGTTGCCCTAAAGGTATCCAAAACCTTGCTAATTTGCTGTTACTTAGTTACAGACATTGCAGCAAAAAAAAAAAAGAAAAAAAAAAGGATATTACTTTAACCAATTCAGTTTGTCACAAATCCCTACTGTTTTGTACTTGCATATACAATGAATGACTTATGACTGTGCAAATTACAGTTCAAACCTGGTCATCAAGTTTGCTGAGGATGCAACAGTTGTGGGTCGGCCAATAATGAGTCAGCGTACAGAGAGGAGCTTTCAGAATGGTGTAAAGATAACAATCTTTCTCTCAATGTTAATGAAACTTAATAAATCATTATTGATGACAGAAGGTTTCCAAAAGGCCACTGACAATACTGTACAGCAACTGAAAAACTCAGAAAAGATGCAAATGACTGAGGAACTCTCTTCAATCTGAGCAGCGGATGTATTTCCTGTGACAACTCAAGAAGTTCAACCTGCCACAGTCAGTGATGGTACATTTCTACACCTCCATTGCTGTCCATCCTGACCTGCTTCACCACCATCTGGTATGCTGGTTCCACTGCCAAAGACAAGAGCAGACTGCAGCACTTTATTTGCTCTGTCGAGTGAGTGATTGGCTGCAGTCTGTCATTGCATACAGTAGGAACTACATGACTAAAGGACATTAAAACAAGCTGGAAAGATTGTGGCTGACCACACCTATTGCAGACACGAACTTTTTAAAACAATACATTCTGGTAACAGGCTGCAGTCCATCAGAACCAAAACCACTTGGCACAAAAACAGCTACTTCCCAAATGCAGTTGCCTTGATGAACCATACCCTAGATCCCCACTGACAGTCTTTTCCAAGACAAATTCCTTGTATATGAAAAAGGACTTGGCAACAAATCGGATTCTAATCTTATGTCTTCCTGAATCTCCTGTCTATCCAAGAAGGCCCAGCAGCACCTTGACATTCTGTGAAGGCTAAAGAGATCAAAACAACAAAACAACCCCCCACCCTGACACACACACACACACACACACACACACACACACACACACGCACAAACAATTTATCCCCTTCCACAGAGGGATAAAATAGAGCATCCTAACCAGTTTGTCTCACTGTGTGATACAGGACCTGCACAGACTTTCTCTGACCACACAACACTACAGTAGATTGTAAGGACATATAATGATCAATTTGCTTTCTCTACCCACTTCAAAATCTCATACAACAACTGCTGCATCTGCAAATTCACCAGCATTGTTGCTGACCTCTCCCACCCTGCACATGGACGTTTCACTTTCCTACCATCTGGCAGAATATATAGAAGGACTCATTCCACCATAAGCAGCCTTCACAACAGTTTCAGACTGCTCAATCCTGCCTCCCAAAGCAGACAACTACTGTAACTCCATATGTCTAAATATCACTGCACGCTGCACTTTACAAAGGGAGATCAGGTACCTTTTATGAAACAATACATGTATTGCTGCTACCTAGCAACAGTTTATAGTTTACATGTCCATTGTATCTATTGTTGGTTTGTTCTGGGCATTTGTTGCCCAGTATCACACTTATCATTGTGTAATTGCACTTTATGCAGTTCTGTGTATTGTTTGAGCACCACTGGCCTGGAGAAACTACATTTTTTTGGTTGTACACTAGCTATTTAATGTAAAAGATTAAATACTAACTAAACGTAGTAACTTAACTTGAAAATGTCCAGTTATCGATGCTCATCAGGAAAGGAACTTCAGCTGTATCCAGAGATCTTTGACAAAATCAAAACAGCTATCTTTTTTTTAATTCCTTTGCACTCCCTGCACTGAATAGGTATCATTCATTTATGACTGTTTAATGAGCGATCAATATGTTAGTCATTTTGCCGTGCACCATGCTTATGTAGTTATTAATGCACCATGAAGTACTTAGAAGAATAAGCCAAATATTGTTTAATAATAATACCCAGGATGGTAAAAACCTTTTTGATGCACTGTTAAATAGACTGTTGGTAGTTAATGTACTGTTACATTGCACTCCAAATCAGTTAAGCAATATAAAATCTGAAATAGCACTAAACAGCAGTAAATAGCACTCCTTTAATTAAATGTGTTTATTTTTATATATAAAGTAAGGGAGCCGGGGGGTGGGGGGGGTGCCACGCCTCTTCAGTTTCCCTTGATGGGATCAGTCACTGACAATATTATACAATTGTATTTAATGTGCTTGTTCTCATGCTCTGTCTGAGTTAAAAGCCAAATCAATACTCGACAACTAATACAGAAAATAACTGCTTTAATGGTTTGCTTTTGCTTTTTTTGCACTTTTAATAAAACAATATATATAAAAAATTGTTAAATAAACCTGTTTTGTCAAAAGAACCTGTCAAAAGAAACATTTCCGGGATCATCTGACTCGTAAATAAAAAAATAAAAAAATTAATAAATGTGTGTTATTATTAAAATTTTGGTCAATGCTTTTAACTGTGCTGATACCCATCGCATTTTTGCAACCTTTGACATGCACTATGATGACTAAAATTCATTAAAACCAAGGAGACTGGACCTTCTTTTACAACATGTAAAATGCAAAATAAAATAAACCAGTTTCCCGGAAAACATTACATTTAGCACTTTTTTTCTTTCTTTCCTTCTTTCTTTCTTTAATCATGCCTTTTAAAATAAAAGCAGTTACAAAAACTCCTCGTCAACCTCTGGATGTCTGAAAGCAAGTGAATACTGTAATTTGAGCTGCCACGTCAGAAGGTTTGCCCCTGCGAATTGATCTACGGCACTATTTCTGTTTGTTGCATCATTTGTGCTGCTTTAGTTTGTCAGCTTGTTGCTGCCAGAGAGAGGCTCCCCTGCTGACAATCCATGTCTTCTAACGCAATGCATCATCTTAAAGTCTACTCCAGGTATGAAACAAGAAACAAGCAAAGAAAGTAAAGGGAAGAGCTGGTTGGTTATTGAAGCCAAATGATGACAGATTAAAATGCCTGTGTAACAGGTCACACTGTTTATGGGTGGTTCTACATTTGCCGCCAGCCTTCCCTTCCCCATGCACATGGTGCCCAGTCCATTTTTCTCCTCTTAACATTTGGTGATTGTGCTGCAAGTAGTTTGTCACGATAATTGCATGCCGCAGCAAGGTAGTGTTCAGTATTCCTGTTCCATGTCCCCCTGTTTTAAGCACCATGGCAAGACACTACAGATGAATAGGTTTTTTTTTTTTAAACAATAGTCACAACAGTCTGTCTTTGCTATAGCTGATTGTTAATATTTTTACAAGCAGTGGATTCACATTTATTTATGAAAATAGGGCTTTCTCTAATTCAACATGACAATTGTTATTAATGCATGATTAATAATAATAAAAATATAATATTTTGCCAATAGAATTAAAATGTGTACTTCACTGTGATGATCAGGGCATGTTAAAAAAAAAAAAAAAAAAAAAAAACATTTGCACTGAACTGTAAACACACAAATATGTACACTGATCCACCATAACATTATGACCACAGACAGGTGAACAGAACACTGTTGATCACTATACCACAGTGACAGTATCATGGCCACCCAAAGCTCACCCATGCCTGAGGGGACCAAAGACCTGTCCTTCCTTTTTACAGAAAAGCCAAGGGATCACAAATTATCAAAATATATAAATGCTGGCCATGATAGAAAAGCATCAGAACACTCAACGCACCCAAGCTCACCCTGCATGGGGCCCAGCAGGCAAAGAGCCCAAGGCTGCTTACGTGGACTCCAAAGTCCCCAGATTCCAGTCTGATAAAATACCTGTGGGATGCACATGGGTGCCATTCCCACAACCCATAGCACCCAAAGGCACTGTGCCCATTGTCTTGGTGCCAGACACCACAGCAGACCCCCTAAGGTCCTACAGAGCTATGCACCTGCTCATTCATGCCCTTATCCAATCAGCAAATTATGTGGCAGCAGCAGTCCTATGTACAGTAGATGTTGGTCAAGAACTTTCCTTGTTGTTCTTGTTCACACGAAGCATCAGGAAGTGGAAAAATGCGATCCCAGCGACTTTGACAGTGCCAAGGTTATTATCCAGATGAGCTGGATTGATGTTTGAGAAACTGCTGGCATCACAACTATGTCTAAAGTTAAAAAACTTAAGAAAGGGGGGGGGGGACATTGACATAGCACATCTATGCAGAAACACCTTGTTGATAAGAGAGGTCAGACGTGAATGGAAAGGCTGATTCACACTGGCTACATTAACTAAAAAAAAAACTATGTTTCACAACCACGGTGAGCAGAAAAGCATCTCAGAATGCACAGCATGCCAAACCTGTGGTGGGTGGGCTTCAGTGGCAGTACATAAGAAAGCACTCCTGGACAAGAACAAGGATCTAAGACAAAATTGGGCACGTGGTTACCACAACTGAACAGTGTATTATTAAGAAGAAGGGAAAATAAGAAAATAAAGAGAGCAATGTTTAACTAAGTAATTTTGGACTGTGAAATAAAAGGCCATATTTAACGGTATGTATATGTATAACCATAATATATATTATGGTTGAATGTTTTGATTGTGTTGAGTGGACGAAGCTTATGCCTTTATTAATAAATAAATAAATAAATGATAATACAGACATGCCCACATTGTTGGTTTTACCTGTATTGTCAGTTTTGACATTTAATGATTGTTCTGCATGTAATGACCCCTTGATAATTGCATGCTGTAGAATTCAGCACACATGTTCTATGTCCAGCACAATTTGTATGAGCTTCCAAAGTACAAGCTTGGCATTTACTTAACGGTGATTGGCCTGAGCCATTTTTAAAGCTTACGTGAGACTTGAGTCATGAATATAAGGAATGGTTTTTACATCTATAGTTTAAATACATGAATGAATATATAAACTGATCAATCAATTAATCAACGTAACTCCTGCAAACAATATTGTTTCATCAGAAGACAGCTATACCAGCAGGGCATATGACGTGCAGAGACGTCAAGAACAGGGATGTAAAATGCAGGTCTATAAATAAACTCAGCAGTGCATCTTCCTGCACTACAAAATGGCCCACTTTACAGATGAGAAGATGTGACTGAACAGAAGGAACTGCAAAGTGTCAGTTTAAGAAATTATTTTTCTAAACCATACCCTAAATAGTCAGAGATCGTTTCTGTATGGTGGAAAATAAGTTGCATAATGTAAACGCAACCGAGAGAAAGTGTTTCTCTTTCAGGCTTTTGCTTGGAATAAAATTCATTAAATTATCATGATGAATAGTATTATGTGAAATCTGTTCTTTGTATATTTTAAGATAGCCCAGGGTTTTTTATTAAAATCATTCAAAACTTACCACGGTGATGTGGTATATTATTTACTTTATGGGGTGCTACTGACATCAAATGTGAGTTAATGGATGTTTGGGAGGAATAAATCATTTCATAAAATTGCCATGCAGTCACACATCATTGCTTTCTGTATTTGATATATTGGACTTAAAAGAGAGCATTAAAATTGCAGATATGACAGATATATAACATATATAATAATAAAGGTGCTGTGATATTTCAGTATATGAGAAGTGCATGCTCTCTATGAATCTGTTGATCATTAAGCACTACATGGACCCTGTAATCTATTATGCTTTCATAATGGAAGCGGTATAATGTGCTACGTCAGCATTTTTATATAGCAATAACCTGCGTAGCACTCATGATTTAAAGCTTGGTCCAACAACTTTCTTTTTTGAAGGCATCCCTTATCTGCAGTCACGAGGTTTAGATCTTGAAAACATTGCATTGCCGCAGTGAAACATAAATCCTCACACTGGCTTGCCGGATTGCAAAGTAAGGACAAGCTCAAATCAACAACTGCAGTGCTGATATTGCCTAGCTAAGGGGGTTATAAAAAAATAAATGAAATGTAAAAGGCAGTGGTCTAGATTTGCTTGTGTATAGTGAATAGATAAGGACGAAGCTTGATAATGTCTACTGGCCTCAGGCAAAAAGAAGAAGGGTCAAGCAGAGGAGAAGTGCATAAAGTAGAAGTGAGACATGGTCCATGATTAATCTTACCTGTAGAATTGGGGGTCTTGATTTTACGTTCACATGGTTGCTAGAAACTTATAATCACGTAACATTAAATCCAAGGATATAAGGAGTATCAAGTTGAGGAAAATAGTTGGATCAAGAACAAAGAGGACAGAAAAAACACAAAAGTGCTAGTAGGCAGAAGTGCTCTCAGTTATAAGAAACACACTATAACACATAGGTAATTTCACAACTGAGGTGTCATCTGGGTCCCACTGATATTACATTTGCAAATACTATGTGCATGTAATTTTAAAGTTACAATAGTCTACTTTTCTGTTTCTCATACAAATAATGTAATCTAATGCAAAAATTACATTATGCAAAAAATATATAATTTTTGTCTTGGTTTTAATGGAATAGCTACTACACACTAATTTGCATCTACTGTATATGTAATGAGTGCATGAATAGGTCTCCCACCTGGCCTTGTGCCCAGTGGATCTACAAAAACACTGACCCAGATAAAGTGGAAGAGGATGAAATTATCATCAGGTTTAACATCATGATGACTCTCTATTATGCTAAGTTAGTCTAGCATACGTTTATCACATTTACTGTAATAAAATTTATGCATTGGGTTAAGTGTTTACCTCACTTTTAAATGAATTATTAAATCTTTTAGAAATTTTAAACACAAACTTAATTGCCTTTCCATGAGGTTAAGAGACGAGTGTAGAAGGAGTAGGTTACATATGATAAAATACAAGGATGTAAAGAGCTGGCAGCAATACAAATACTGCACTGAGCTGTATACTGTACATCATCAATCAGTAGCAAGTGCAAAATATACGACAACATAGTGTGCGTTTCCAGAAGTGCTCTTTTATGCAAAAAAAGACTCATTTTTATATATTAATATCATGTCAATATAAATTAATGATGATTTATGCAATTTAATCAAATTGTGGTGGGTGTAAACGGTATTACAGGAACATCTTGGAGGTTTGATATAAATATTTTAGTGCTATATTTCTGGTCATGATTTTAATGGCACTTAAATGGAGACATGCAAATGGGATCGTACCTGTTTTAAAAGGTTAAGCGCAATATTGTGTAGATCCCCCTTATGCCACCAGGTGTCTCTGGCCCCTTGGGGCGTGGCTCCACAGGACCTCTGGTGGTGTGCGCTCTGGTGTCTGGTACCCGGAAGTTAGTATCAGATCATTTGTGTACTGTAGGTTGTGGGGTGGGGACCTCTGTGTCCGGTGCATCCCACGGATGCCTAGTCAGATTGGGATCTAGGGAGTTTGGATGCTAGGTCAAAGCCTTGGGCTCTTTGCCTGCTGGGCCACTTGCCCAGCAGGCTGGGGTGCACTGGGTCCTTTGATGCCTTTCTATCATGACAGTGGCTTTAAATTATTATTATTTTTTTTTTTAAGATTTAGGCTGGGCCAAGACAAAAACCTTGAACTCTTTGCCTGCCAAGCCCCATATATGGCAAGCTGCAATCTGCTGGGTTCATGGCCAACATTGACTTTTTTATGAAGTTTGTACTGCATTAGCTTTTTAGTGTATTTGGGCCAAACAGGCTGGCCTTCGGTCCCCACAGGTTCAGATGGACCTTGGGTGCCCATGATTCTGTCAATTCAATTCAATTGAATTTTATTTGTATAGCGCTTTTAGCAATTGTCATTGCCTCAAAGCGGCTTTACACAATCAAAAGAATTCTTTAAGTTTGTATGGAATGTGTATGCGTATGAATCAAAATGGTCAGTTTGACCCTGGTACAGTATCAGTTTATCATCAGTTTGCTGGTATATAATTGATAGTCCATGTTTTACAATTCCCCTGGCAGTGGTGTTAGTGTTATGGTTTATCGCTATATTAACAGTTTCAAAGATGAAAATTGTATTTTTTATTTCTTTATTTAGCCACATTTGTTTTTGGGGGTTAAAATTGTTTCAAATTGCTGTGATCTACTGATCATAAGGCCTGGCTATTATTCCCAGGCACAATTTGTTATTAATCCCCCAGCTATCTATAGACCACCAATCTGACTAAAACAACTGGGCACAATAGAAATCACAATAACAGAAAGTGTTTAGTTAAAATCTGCCCCTAATATGCTTACAAAAAGGTTTAGCAAGGAACAGAGTCCGTTTACAGTGTTGAACACTTAATTTCTTTTTAGTAAACTCTAACAAATTTTAATCAACACAAACGTCATTGTGTTTATAAAACCCCCAAGTAATATGAGGCAACATGCGTTTCCTTTGGCAAGAAGTGCCACCATAGTGCCACAGATCATTGAAGCAGAACAGCTACAAAAGCGCGATCAGATGATAGTGAAGCATACATACTGGGAGGTTGAAAAGTCACTGAAGGGCTCATCTGTTTAACAGCATGTGACAGGTGAAAACCAATAGGCAGGATTGCTCTTATCCTCCTTTTCTCACTAAAGATGCGGCTGAGACTTCAGCTCAATCACCGCTGCTCTGAGGAAACTCCTAAGGATATAGAGGATGGATAGATGCTGAAAGAAAATCATTCTTCAGAAAACTAAGTACGGTATGCTAAAGTTGACAACTATCAACTTTATCTCCATTATCAACAGTGTATGAGTAAAGGTGAAATTAGATGGCGATCTAGCTTAGTTAAATTATACTAGGGCTTCAGTCGATTTCTAAATATGTTGCTCACTAAAGATGTCATGCACTAATTTGGATATTGAAAGAAGTGTTAAATTACAAATAAAAAATACTTGTACTTAGTTACTGTACTTGTGTATTTTTTCATGTATTTGAATTTTACGTGAGTGTTTAATATATGATACTTTTACTTTCACATTTTTTTATGAAAAACCTGTACTTTTACTCACTCCACTTTTCAGCTCATGATCACACAAACATGCTTTGATTTTCTAATCCAAATATCTAAGTTTATCCTGTCACTCACACCATAGAATAACTGAGCTGCACCCATGTGGGAAGGACAGGAACATAAGTTCAAGTTTACAGAAATGACTGGCAGGTCATTATGAAAGGATATATCATTTACAACACTGAAGTGATTTATGGTTACCTGGGCAATGAACCCCACCCACTTGATTTCTCGGCTGCAGATTCTTCTGGCTCCTTTTACAAGTGGCTTGACCAGGCACACTTGTTATGAGAGGATTAGAAGTGATCCAGCTAACTAACATACTGTACTGGACAGCTCTTACGCTTTAGCTTTCATGATAATTACAATGACAACGATTAACAAGCTTTTAATTACAAGGTTTTAGAACATCCGCCCATATTGTATTCTGTATATTTGCACTATGCCCACGGCGGCACGGTGGTGTAGTGGTTAGCACTGTTGCCTTGCACCTCCAGGGTCCGGGTTCGATTTCCGGCCAGGTTCGATTCCCGTCTCTGTGTGCATGGAGTTTGCATGTTCTCCCCGTGCTTGGTGGGTTTCCTCCGGGTAC
>JAOTQY010000001.1:25523549-25535438 GCA_026413445.1 Dolichallabes microphthalmus
CTGGTGCCAAGTGCACATATGGACACCCTTATGCCTGAACATGGTGTTCGTTATGGACAATCCGTGACGAGCACAGAAACAATGTAATTTTAATAAACATTTTGCATACTGATTCCATGTCTCTGCCCTCCATGGTAACGAACTTCTGTGCCTGAGTCGATTTAGTATTTAGTTCCCCTTACTGTAAAGGGGTGGCGTAATCAGCATTAACATATATTTCATAACACTCTAGGTGTTCATAGTGAACTTAGACGCCCGATTGTGCCCTCCGCTATATAATTTATTTATTTATTTTATATATATAATTATTATTTCACAGAAGGGCAAATGATAGAACTGAATGTTTTGGCTTGAACAATGTATTTTATTTCTTATACCTCTAGCATCAATAACTTTATCCAAATTTTCAAGGATTTAAACATTATGAAAAGAAAAAAAATATCTGGCAAAATTAAAAGAAAGGAATGTAGAAGGAGAAGTTGGCATAATATTTAGCAGGAAATAAAAGTGCATAATCCATATGTAAACATTTCTTTTAGGATACAAATACTGTCAGCACAATCCTAGAAACAATTATACACCATGGTTATAACAAAAGAGGCAAATGTGCAATGATCCAGAGGATCTGGTGATTTCTTTCTTTTTTTTATAAGTAGAAAAATCCTGAATGAGCTGTTGAAAAGTATGAAAAAGAGATAACAGCTCAACTGTATGCAAAAGTAAACAAAGTGTGAGGAAAATAATCTGCTGTTTTTTGCCAATATTTGCAAGTTGCATGTTGGCTAATTAGACTCTTTTAATGTTAATATGCAATGTATCAGCTACATTGCCTCTTGACTTGAGTTCAAACTGATATCTCTCATTCTAAAGAAATGTCTAAAAAGAGGCATGCCCATGTATTTAAAGTGCATAACCTCTCACTATTTAGCTTAGTGCCTTGTTTTTAAAAAACTGAGCTGCTTTGTAGCACTAGATACAGCACCACCATATTAAGAATGACTATAAACTTTATCTTGATGCCAAGTAGAACTGTCTGTGTTAATAGGCACAATAACACCATGCTAACAAGTAAGCATATGAATGCAGATTGTATGTAAATATGCACTTGCCTTCTGCATTACAGTTGGTGTACTAGTGCATAAATATGCTTCAGACATCCTTATTAAGCTCAGTGGGGTTTGGCATGAGTCCTTACATTGTCATCATCAGTTGTTGGAAGGGTAAATTCAATGATCCCCTTTCATTCAGAATGGTGTGCATCTGTAGCACATCTCATGAATTATTGCCTTTTCTTCTGTCATAAAAATCTATGAACGCGGGCAAGCATGAAGCACCTACTGTGCACTTTTGAACCAGCACAGACCACTGGCAGTTAAAATGTGCCTTGCTCAGCAGTGTTGTTTATAACAGCCCCCAGACACTTAGTGTGATGAGAGAGAGTGGGTTGAAATTGAATAGTCTGCATGAGCTAGGGTCCTGTTTAGACATGGTAAGAACCATATGAGGTGGACAGCCAAGATGGATAGGCATTCACTTATGTGATTTTCTTGTACATACTGTATTGCAACTATTACGGTTACCAGTTTTACCAAAAGTTAGTCCAACTTCACTAGTTTACTTATACTTCTCTTACATTCAACATACAAACAACCAAATGAACAAACAAGTACACACACAAAAATGCCCCATTATTAATACATCATAAAGTAATGTACATATTTAGAAATATAATACCATTTTCTTAATAAATCACTGGGTGCTCAGATTGATCAAAACTTTCCTTTCATCATTTATACCAGACTATGAATTAATTTTGCACAGCTTTTTGGTCATTCCACAATTTGGATTCCATTTTAGTCCACAAATTATACAATTACTAATATGTATATATGAGTTTGACAGCAAGACTTTTTTTTTTTTTTTTACATAAACTTTTTTTTCCCCAAATGATTTGAAACATTTCCCTCTTTTATACGTTGTATGTAATTTATTTTCTTTTACGCAAGCAATTACATGGAGTGGCTGTAATATTTCAGATCATTATGGGGGAATGTTGACATTATACTGTGAAAACACACTATTATATAATTAACAACACTATGGTGGATACTATAGTGGAACATTTTGTATTACTCCCAAATCACTACTTCTCTTTTCCTCCTCTACTAGCACTGGTTTTGCTTCATTTGGGAGCCATGACACATGTTATGTTAATGTTATGTTGAGGCTCCCACACTCAATACTACGACACACAAAAAATGCACAAGTGCTTTGTGTACAAGAGAAATGAGCTTGATGAAGTGCATGCGGAAGCTGTTGCATTTGCTATGTCTGTTTCAGTTTACTTCATCCTGTTCATTATTGGGATTTAAAAATAATATACTGTATATATTATAAACCTTTGAGATCACTGATATATACTGTATGCAAATAGACAATGCATGAGTGGACCTCACATGGCATCTACCTGCACTATAATAATTTTCTGCCATCAACTGCTGAGGTGAAACTCAAAATTAGAAGAAGGTAGAAGGTATTAGAAGAAAAATCTAGTGATTTTCCTCAAAACTGGAAAAAATAAATAATTTCACTGTCAAAATCAGATAAATCCAATGAGATGGTTTGAGGAAAAATGCTTTGCAAAAGAAATCCAATAATTAAGATAAAATAATAAATAAACAATAGGGCATTATCATTTGTGCATGCTTTTTTTTTTTTTTTTTTAACAATGAGGGTGTTAAAAGGCACAAATGGCAAAAACATTTTGTCCAAATTATTTTGGTTATTATAGAGTAATTTTTGCATTATTTTGCAAAACAATATAAATCCACCTACTGTATCACTGTTTGTCAAAAATAACATTTTTTCCCTGAACACAAAACATTTTAAAGGTGTGCACAAACATAGCTGATTCAACTATTCTGTTAATTGTTTAGTAAATGTTGATGAATAACAAACTGTGTTGGACACTGCCCCTCCAACCCTGATGAAGTGGGTCATTAAAAAGTTAAAAATAAATGAAAAGGAAACAATAAATGGAAATGAAAACAAACAAAATACTACTTTTACAATGTGTAACAGTACTATCCCATTAGGAGTAATGGTTGAGCAACCAGATATCAGGTCATCAGGGTTTACATGAACAGGTGTGCAGATTTATACATGCTGCTTGCCAGGACTTGCAGTGTGACCTGCCATGTCATTTCTGGTTGGTAGTAACTCTGGTCCGTTTTTAAGTTGTCATAAAGGACTCCAAAAGAATTTGTAATTTCTATTTGGTGGAAACTGTGGTCCTTTTTGAAGTTTCTATATAGCTGTTCAAGGCATTTGATGTTTGAAGTTGGTAGAAACTCTGGTCCATTTTGAGAGTAAAGGTCTTCAAGGGAATTTATTTGCTGTTTCTCAACTGAATATAGTAAAGCCCTTTATAACTTCTCAGCAACTCTAAAGATCATTGGTTGCCAAATAACTGCCAGAATCATTCAAAAAGCAAAAGTAGATCTGTTGGGTGCCATAGATTGCAAATGTTTGTCTGGCACATCACATGAGTACTAATTCGTATTGGGACCTGAGGAGTTTGGAGGCCAGGTCAGTGGGTTTGGGCCTTGGGCTTTCTGTGGGGTGTGGTGCATTGTGTGAACTGGTGACTTTCTATCATGGCCAGCATTGATTTTTCTGCAGTTTTTGCTGCATCAACATTTCTGTGGGATTTGAACAGACTGAACTTTGGGCATAGGTGACATTGGATGCCCATGATCCTGGAATTATATAGTACAGTTCACCTGTCAGTGGTCATAAGGTTATCCGTGTATAATTAACTACAAGTGACAAACAGGTAATTATCGTTGTTTTACTTGTTTCAGGAATATATCTAAGGTGTCCTAGCTAATGTGAAGGATGAACCTGCATGAGGTGACAGTATTTTGTAATTCCACAGGTTATGATCAAATACATGCTGTGGTTAGCATTGTCGCCTTGTACCTCAAGATCTTGTGTTTGTTTCCTGCATCGGATCTGTGAGCATGGAGTTTGCATGTTCTCCCTGTGCCTGGTGGGTTTCCTCCGGGTGCTCTGGTTTGTTCCCACACTCCAAAGACATGCAGATTAGGTTAATTAACTTTCCCAAATTGCCCATACTATGTGAATGTGTGTGCATATTGACCAGAGGTCCTACCATGGTCATACAAATGGGAATAAATACAATGTTTACCCCTGGCCTCCATGGTCCAAATTTGGACTACAGAGAATGCTAGATGGATCAATGTACTGTACATGGTTTGGACAGTGTGGAATGGAAAATGGTAATGTGGCTTAATGTGATCCACAGGTATAGGATACAACTAACCTACTGGACATAAATAATTATGTGTTGTACTGTATACGTGCTATTAGACTATAGCAAAGTGTACAATTAGAAGTACCTTGAATGCGTCATCAGCACCAATATTATTTCAATAATTGATGCCAGTGCTTTATAACATAAGTCCATGGCTGCTGGGGTAACTCCTACAGTAGGAACAAACTTTATGTTTTTCATTTGTCTTGCTGTTCCAAATGTCCAAACCTTACATAAAAAAAAAATGGTTAGGTAAAATGTTAAGTTAAAAAACACTCTTTCATACCTTCTATGCTGCCTGTCCTATATACAGTAAGGTCACAGAAAGCCTCTAGCCTATCCCAGGAAAGTTAAAAAAATAAATAAATAAATAAATAAATAAATAAATAAATAAATAACCACGATTTCCTCCAGAGCAACATATTTGCATGTTTCAAATAAAGACTACTACTATTATCACTAATTCTACTACTACTACTACTACTACTACTACTACTACTACTACTACTAATAATAATAATAATAATAATTAAACCTCTACCATTGCCCACTACAACTATCCCTTCTCCAAATTAAAATATTTTGTTGTGCCTCCCTTGGTAAGAACAACAGCACTTAGTCATGCTTTCTGTAGAGTCTAAAAAGGTTGAAGGAGCCTTGGGGAGGGCTCGGGTACCACTCTTAAACGTATGCAAAACATTTACGACTCATTGAATCATTGAGATTCTAAGGGCTTCTCTTGTGAGCTGCCCTCTTCAATTGAGACCACCAATTTTCAATTAAGTTCAAGTCTGGAGAGAGAAAGAGCTATTGACAAATCTTGATTTTGTGTCACTGCAACCATTTATTTGTCAACTATACCATGTGCTTTGAAAGCCCAACCACAGTACAGTTTCAGCCTGCTGGCAGGTGTTTAGGTATTGAAAAAAAATGTTATGCAACTATCCTTACTACTGGGCCACTGATAGAAAAACATCTGAAAAGTTCCATCGTATATTGCTGTGTGTATCAGATGGTATTCTTTCCTCACCGTGCATGGGGGCAAAAAGCAAATGTGTCATCAATGCCAAAAACAGTGTCGGCAAACATTTAAGGAGATACTTTCAGTTGTTTCA
Organism: Dolichallabes microphthalmus; assembly: GCA_026413445.1. Classification (NCBI taxonomy): domain Eukaryota; kingdom Metazoa; phylum Chordata; class Actinopteri; order Siluriformes; family Clariidae; genus Dolichallabes; species Dolichallabes microphthalmus. Next base: position 25,529,001 of record JAOTQY010000001.1, read on the forward strand.
GTAAATAATTTGAATGGTGCAAAAGTTTTTAAAAAGGCTGTATATCTGTGAATAATAATCCTGGCCAAGGTGGCCCATAGCCCGCTGCAGTTATTTCATTGAATATTCAGAAAATTAAACATCTGATCTTTGAAAATCAATGGATCACTTGTTGGAAGAGACAAATCAGTCTGTGTGAACGGTACACAATAATACCGTTGTGAACACCATTTTTACATTAAAGGAACGCAGCTGGGTGTTATTGCCACATCTTCTGTACAATACTAACCTTGCTCCAAGGCATTCACACATGTTTGGTCCATTAAAGGAGTTCTTGGGAGGCCAGTGTTTCAGATGTGAAGCAGGTAGTCCAATTAAAACTACAGCATACTGAGAAAACTGTACCTTGATAGTATCCAAGCTCCAGTGAAATACTCGTTAAATGCATTAATGTAGCAGGGAATTTTAGAGAGAAATGAATGTAGTTCCTTCCATAACTGTGTTCTTTGATTTTAAATAATCAAAAGTCTATACTGTACATGTTTAAAAACCTGAAACAAACCCTTGTTGAATAGTAGTATGAAATTCTTTGAAGGTCACCTTTAACTGGTAATTGTATTAGCCAGTTTTCCTGACGAGGGCTTAATGAAAATCAGATTCAATGCCTTTCTTCCCTTTATTTTCTGGGGTAACTTAATTACAATCATATTTAATCAAAGTCTCCATATTTTTCTTAATATTGATAATAATAATAAATGTTTCTATATTCCATCTCTAATGTAACACTTGCCAGTTTCCATCCAGCCAGCCAGCTTTCCCATCATTCCACAGCTACCAGCCTGGGAGGGTGAAGGCTCTCACATGCTTCCTCTGAGATGCATAGAGCCAGCCAACCACATCTTTTTGAACTGCTGCACATGCTGTATCACACACTCAAGGGAACACACTACCCCCCTTCAAATGCATGAGCCCTTAGGCGGCAATGATTTGCTGGTGTCACTTTGACTGATATGGAGGGATTACCCAGTAAACATGGCTAATTTAGACCTTCCAGGCTAGGCCACTGTCAGGATGCAAACTCATGACCTCTGGATACTAGGCCAAACACCTTTCTGTTGCTCGATTAAGGAAGCCATTAATTAAATTATTAATTGAAATAATAATAATATATATTTTTTCACATATGTCCACATTTTGATATACTTTTATATTTGTGCTAAAATTAACATAACTGTTAGAGAGCCTTCACACAGAGCCATATTCCACTACACCCTGCTGTCCTAGAAGGAAGGAAGAAAAGAAGTGAGGGAAAGAAAGAGAGCTAAAAGGGCTAAATAGCACCCCAATTATGGAATTATACTTCTGCTCTGCTAATGACAATACAAGAAGATGCTTCCAACCAAAGGAAAGACCAAAATAACACCATTATAAAGACGTTTTAATGTTAAGTTATTTAATGTTATCATAATGGTATTGAAGTACTTTGTGTTCTTTTTATGTTTTGCCTGTTTATGTTTTATGTCTATTTTCAAACTAATGAAGACATATTAATAGCAGTCTTCCATTACTGAAGCTGTGCTTGTAGAATATTTGTAGAACATATCTAAAAGACAGGAGCTCCATGTCTAGAGATTTATTTCAAATATACTGTACTAAGGACCATTTGACTTTAATCAGGGGGCATTACTGGAGATTAATGGATAGAAGAGAAGAAAGTCTGTGAGCACACTTTAACAAAATATTTTTTTCATGCATTTTGAGAGTAGCTATAGGCATAAAATCAATCAAAAATAAGCCTTTGTACACAAGTAGCTGTGTCTTTTAGAGATTGCATTAAGCAGAGAGCTAATGTGAATTAAATAATGTATTTTCACTGAATGACAGATTAAGCAAAGGTGTTGAAAAAGAAATGCAATCTCATCTCTTTTAGATTTGTTGTAGGTAAATACAGTTGAGTGCATTAAAGTTTGGTCCCTTTTTTAATTTATAATTTTGCCCGTGTACAGAACTACATTGGATTTCAAATGAAACATCCAAGATGGGAGTGAAGTGTAGACTTTCATATTTACTGTAATTCAATGTGTTTAACAAAAACAAAGAGGTTACATTTTTTTAAAACTGTGTTAGTGTTAGAAAGTTTAAAAACCTGTACAAAGACTATAGATTTCAGAGTTAGTGAGATTTTCTCTTACAAAGTCTATGCCTGTTGTGAGTTAAAAGTCAAGGCCATCAATATTCATTTTGCCTAAAAAACTTAAACAACTCACATTTGCTTTCATCTTGCTCACCAGCCTCTATCAGATGTGCCATTTAAGCTTTGTCAAACTCCTTTAGCTTCTGTTTTCTTTTCTTTATATATATATATAATAAGTGAAGCAAAAAACCTTTTCCCCATCTTAAGAAATGTGCATGAATAATTTACATAAACATTATATAAATGTGCATTTGCATATTTTGCCTTAGACAATTAAGTAAAACAAAACAAAAAAGTATTATAATAAGTATTGCTTTGTTTTGTACGTACAGAGCCCTTAAAGGGACATGGAAGAAAAATGTAAAGAAACAGCTAGTTTATTGTGTGAGATCTTGCAACTTATATACATTACATGTTACTGGTAACTTAAAAAAAAAACTTTAAAACAATTAAAAGGTATAACAGTGACAAAAAAGGATGAGCAAAAATTGGCAAATGAATTAAAGATGTCCTTTGTATGGTATGAAACTGAGTATGAGGGTGATCAGTGCTGGAATCTTTTAAGATTTGTTTTATTTAGTGAGGCTGACAGGACCGTTGTTACTGTACCACAGCTGATGTACAGGATTTCATTGGTCTACAGTATGTCTGAGCATGCACTACTAGCCAGTAGCTTTAGTATGCGTGCATGGGCTGGTGCAAGAGGTGCATTGCTATGCGCCCAGGACTTCAAAGGTGTGAATGGAATGATGCCTTTGGTTGCCACACTGAGGACAGCCGCAAGCTCACTGCTGGAGCTCCTGTGGCACATGAACTCTCAAACAGAGCCGGATTTTGTGACCCTGCCACCAAAGGAGAAAAAGTCGCTGAATATTCCATGGGAAGGCTTCTGCTCCCAGCTGGGAAAGCCGCCCAGGCAAGGAGTGTCCGGGCGACACCTGCCTTCCATGAGACCTGGGAGGAGATGTTTCAGCCAATCATAAGAAATGCCAGACATTCTTAATTTTCATCACACAGATTCCATGCTGTTTCTTTGAGATTCTTGCCCATGGTTTTATGATTTCATCACATAGTTGCTGCTTTTTTGTCAAGCAAGCACTCATGCTCAAAAATCAAAGTAAAATTATGTCAATTCCACACATCCAATACTGACAGCACCAGCAGTCACAAATGTTGCCACATAGCAGATTCAGTTGATGCCAGTTTTTGATTCTATCATTTTAGCAAGTCATTGACTTCAGCAGAATATGATGTCATAGCTCAACCTCCCCAAAGGTTTAATCAGTTTACTTTTTTCGCTGTTCACCACTGCTGTAAAGAGTGCTTTATTTATGGTTTCATGTCATAACCAAAGAATAGCTACAAAAATTATGTTAAAACAATAGAAATATATTCTCATTTCTTCAACAAGGCATTCTGCATTCTTATAGTGAATCAGAACACAAACCACCTACAGTACATGTGGTTTAAAACAAACAAATGAATAAATGAATAACATGTCCATACTGTAATATTGTCAACACCGTCAGAAGATTCATCTGCAATCCATCGCAGAGCATACACATACACTCACATGCTTATTCACACACTATGGGTAATTTGGGAACACCATTCAGACCAATTTGCATTTCTTTAGACTGGAGGTCTCTGAAGGTTCAAGGAGACAGTGCTAACCACTAAGCCACCTGCCGCGTGTTAATTTCCGGTTAAAATGTATTTATTGTTTTGTTTAAAGCTTGATTCAATGCTTTAAAAATGCACACACATACACAGAAGTTATTCACACACTATAGGCAATTTGGGGACACCAATTAGCTGTCTGCCACCAATCTGCATGGGAGTAAACCGGCGTACCCGGAGGATCCCGCCAAGCACAGGGAGAACATGCCAACTCTATACACACAGACCCACGGAAGAAATAGAGCATGGACCCTATAGGTGCAAGGTGAGTTTGATGCTAAAACTTTACATAAAAATGTTTTAAAGATGTGAAAAGTGATTCCAAAATATTAAACGCTGCATAAATAGTTTCATATCTGTAAAAACTTTGAAATCTTTTTTCAAAAAAGATCTCTTCTCTTCTTTTCTTTTTGTGTTTATGAATTTATGTTTTTAGGAAATTGTTCCTCAATAGTGTATATTAATTTTATTAACATTAAGTAAGATTTTATTAAAAGGATTACTACTGATTTTAGGTAAAAAGCAAGGATGATGATTTTTTTAATAATAACTTAAAGGAAGCCAGTTCTTATAACAGTCAAAAGCTAGGTTTTCAAGAAAATAAATATCACATTAAGAGAACACATTATTTTTTTATGTTTGGATTAAAGTTATACATACTGTATAATTCAACTGACTATTGGAATTGTAATGGAAGGTTTTGCTCTACAAAATTATAACAAAAAGAAAAAGCATGATCCAACTGGCCATTGTTCTAAGATCCCTGAAGAGAAACACTGGTACAGTATAAATGATCAAATACCCAAGAGGCTCTTCTGCCCTTAACAGTTGCCTGAAATGGATTTTTACTGCAAGCTTTGAACCAGTTGATTGATTATTTATTGATCAATTGATTTACTTACATAGTTGGTCCTGTTCAATTGTTATTCATAGTTGAATTTTACCATATATCTTTTGAGATAGCTCTTATAAAACTTATACAGCTTGAGACTGTAGGCTGTAAAACCAACTCATAATCAAAACTATTCTTTGACTGTTAAAAGTACTATATCTTATGTCAAGCTATTCATTGTATTTAATTTTTGCCTGTCTGTTCTGCCTTGCATTGCAAAATAAATAAATGAATGAATGAATGAATTAATTAATTAATTAATGAGGCAGCACGGCGATGTAGTGGTCACCACTGTCGCCTTGCACCTCCAAAGTCCGGGTTCGATTCCCGGTCAAGTTCGATTCCCATCTCTGTGTGCATGGAGGTTTCATGTTCTCCTCGTGCTTGGTGGGTTTCCTCTGGGTACTCCGCTTTCTTTCTACAGTCCAAAGACATGCAGATTAGGTTAATTGCCGTTCCCAAATTGTCTATATGTGTATATGTGTGTGTGCCCTGCGATGGATTGGCACCCTGTCCAAGGTGTACCCCATCTCCTGAGATACAGGATTAAGCAGTATAGATGATGAGTGAGTAATTAATTAATAAAAATACAATAATAATAATAATAATAATAATAATAATAATAATAACACAAATCACATAAATAAATAAATGTGTACTTAAAATATACAAAGGGTGTCCATGCTAATCAAACAATGCATACAAGCCAAAAATGAATTGTTTTCTGAAAAGCTCAGTGAGCTTGAATTTATTGCTTTTCCCCCGTATTTGATTTGTATGTTTGTTTCTTGATGCAACTTAAAAGCATCGTTATTATCCTGAAAGCTAACTGAAACAGCTAAATGTTTTTTAATCAATAAACTTGATGTTTAGGTTAATATTGAATAATATGAACTTTCACTGGTGCACATTATGCAACTAAGGTAATTGCCTAATGTTATTGACATATCTGCAATAATACTGCAGAAAGCAGTGCTACAGGCTAATTATTTTCTGTCATCCATCATGTTACACCAGCCTCTGTATCAAAATAGCAGTTTGTCAATTCAATGCATTTTGTTAGCAATTCCAGAAAATAAATGATCTCAATTTGCTTAACAAGAGAAACCCAGAAATTAGACGTAATCTGTAAGTCATGTGTTCTTTACATGGACCATAAAAATTGCCTACTCACACGACTAACTCTGTTTCACACATGAGATGAAAACATTGTTTAATGTGTGGTTTATTCTACAAACATATTAAGTAAAAAATTTGACCATTTTGCAACTTTAAGTAGCTTTCATCACATAATTTTGAACATAAATTAAAAAGGTAAGATGTATAACAGCATGAGAATGCTCTTATTACCTTTTTAATTGATATTCAAAATTTATTTAAAAAGCAATGTTCCATACAGTATGTACTAACATTAAGGCTCCCTGTGACCGGATGGTCTGATAAAGCAGATTATTTTCATAAAACAGTATGTTCAAAAGTGTTTGAATCCTATTTTTTTGTTAATTAATTAATTAATTAATTAATGACACTTTATATTTGAACAATTTATCATTGCACTTCTGGTTGTGGAAAGTATGCAAGATAAATAAGTGTCTGTTTTCACGTACATGATTGAAGTTGCCCTGCGATGGATTGGCACCCTGTCCAGGGTGTACCCCGCCTTGTGCCCTAAGTTTCCTGGGATAGGCTCCAG
>JAOTQY010000001.1:25728308-25738588 GCA_026413445.1 Dolichallabes microphthalmus
ACTTATTCATGTTTAGCTTGGAAACATGAAATTATTATGTACAAAACACATATTACATTTTAGTACATGTAACAGGTGGCCATGTTAATTTTTTTGAGTGTAGCTACCTATAATGTGCATATGGGGATCAAACATGGACCATGGAGCACTGGCAGAAGCTGGCCTGTTCTGATCAATCCCATTTTCTTTTATACCATGTGGATGGCCAGGTGTGTCAATGTGTCACTTACTTTATTTGTCGAAAAGATGTCAATTTGGATAGAAGGCAAGCTAGGAGATTCAATGTAATACTCTGGACTATAGTGTCAATGGAAAGTTTTCAGGCCCTAAAATTAATTCTCACCATTTTACATGTAGCACTTCACAATGACAAAGGAAAACAGATGATTGAAGTAAAATTTACAGAAAAAAAGACTGAAATATCCCATTTCATAGGTATACAGACCTACTCGTAGCACTTGGTTATAGTACCGTTGGCATCAATGACAGCCTCAGGTCTGACTTTATATTAAAATGATGCTAGAAGCTTAGCACACCATTTTTGGAAGTTTCTTCTATTATTTTTGGCAGAATTGTTCAAGTTCAACCAGGTTAGATGGGCTCAGATATTTTAAGCTCTCTCTCTCCAGAAATGCTCTATTGGGTTCAGGTCCAAACACAGGCTGGGCCACTCTAGGAATTTCACAAAGCTGTTATAAAGCTACTGTTGTGTTGTCTTGGCAGTATGCATGGTGTCATTTTGTTGAAATGTAAAACTTTGCCCCAGCCTGAGATCCCAAGCACTCCAGAGAGGCTTTTCATTCTGGATAGCTCTATATTCTTCTGCATCCATTTATCCCTCTATACTAACTAGTCTCCCAGTCCCATTTAGAGAAAAACATCCCCACAGCATGAAGCTGCCACCACTGTGTTTGACTGTAGGGATGGTTTTAATAAGATGATGCACAGTGCCTGATTCCAAATAGTTAAATCTTTGACAAACCCTCAATGGGCTGTCACATGCCTTTAGAGAGGAATGACTTCTGTCTGGCCACTCTACCATAGAGGCCTGATTGATGGAGTGCTGTAATGATGGTTTTATTCTGTAACCCTATCTTCACAGAGGAACTCACAATCTCATTTATACTGTAGTGACCCTTTGATTCTTGTTTACATGTCTGACCAAGGCTATGAATCCCTGATGACTCAGATCTGAGAAGACTGTTGGTTGGTCCAAATCTCTTCCATTTCTTAATGACCATTTGAGAAGATGGTCATGCTGTGTTTGTGCCCTTTCAATGCTGCAAAAATCCCATTCATACTGTAGAAGTAGAATGCATCAAAACTCATTTGCAAGTGTCAAAGGGTCTAAATACTTATTTTTAGGCTCTTTATTTACTATTATCTTTTATTTTTTTTTTTATTAACAAAACATTCCGAACACCTCTTTCTTCTTGGTCATTGTGAAATATTATGTTTAGAATTATCAAAAATATTTGAATCCATTTTGTGTGAAACATAGAAAAACACAGAAATTTTGAAATCTTCATACAATGTACATGGTAGTGTTCCCTAATGCCAGTAGCCTTTTTCAGTAGAATTATGCACCCGACAACAGTGCAGATATACAGTTTTCAGTAATAGTTAAAGGAACTCTTTCACAAATCAGGACTTTTAGACCTTAAAATGAGTATTATGACCCAATATCATGTTGTCAAATTAGTTTCAAAATGCTGTATTACTTTTTAAGTCAGTTTACATTTGAAACTTTTCATACTTGGGTAAAATGTTTTAAAAAGCATTGTGGATGCTTATTTTCTGAAAGCAGACACAGTTGCCTAGACATCTTTTTATGGCCCCTTTTTTAAAATCACATCTCTATTTCAACACAGATATGAGAGCACTGACCGAGTCTAATGACTTGCCACAAAGCTACAAGCACTGCACTAGGTAAAATACTGCCAATCGTAAAGAGATTGTAATATGCATGCAGGACTCAGCTCTTCCAGATCCGAATCAAGATGATAAGCAAATTTCTGCAAATATACTAGTTTATGTAGCCCTCACACCCTGATATATGCATTCAGTGATGATGGTGTGTATTCGTCTTTCAAATTTGTCCATGTAAGCCAACAGAAAAGGTGGCTGGGTTGCTCACAGCAATGATAAACAGGTATGAAAATTTATTTGAGGTGCATTTTTTAATTACCTTCCAGATGCCAGCATTTGTTAAAACAAGTGCTAAAAGAAGAGCATTTAAAGTGATTAAAAAAAAATCGCATTTATTTACAATCATGTGCAAAAGTTAGTAAGCCCTCTTTTAATTTGTGTGTGTGTGTGTGTGTGTGTGTGTGTGTGTGTGTGTGTGTGTGTGTGTGTGAAAACATAACATATTGCCTGCATGGTTTCTTCTTTTAGGCTTAATTTTTGTTGAAAAAATAATGGTATGGTGAAAACGTTATATGTTGTTTTTCATCTGAGGTTGTATGTGTCTAATATTTTAAAAATGCTAAGATCAGATGTTTTTACACAAAAATATAACAATCATATAATTATATAGACAGTGCAATTAGAATATCATTAAAAAAGATTTGTTCTTTGGGTATTAATTTTAAAAATAAAATTCTTAAATATTCTAAATTCATTACCTGTAAAATGAATAAATAATCAAATAAATGGACAAAATAGTAAATTTTGGTTTTACATTTAAATGCATTACTAATTATACAGTATAAATGCATGTATATCTCAGTCTAGCTTAGTACACAAATGGGGAAGACTGTTGACAAGCACAGTTTTACATAAGATGATCCACAAGGAGGGTAAGCCACAGAAGGTGCAGTATTGAACCATATTCATGGAAAATTGACGGAACGGGAAAAGTATGCTAGGAAAAGGTCCACAAGCAATAGGATTAACCGCAGGCTTAAGAAAAACTTGGGGGAACGAGGCTGGACTCGGTGCATCAAGAGCCACCATTCACAGATATCTTCAGAAAAAAAAATATACAACTATTGCATTTCTAGTAACAAGCCACTTTTGAACCAGAGACAACATCAGAAACATCTTTCTTTGGCTAAGGATAAAAAGAATTGGGTCATTGCTTAATGGTACAAAATCCAGATTAAAGTACAGTTTCAATTTTCAGATAAATGAAATTTTATTTGGAAATTAAGGACCCAAAGTCTGGAGAAAGTGTCCAGTGCGAAGTTTCCATAGTTAGTGAATATTTGGAGTGCTATGTCACCTGCTATTGATCTATTGAGTTTTATGAAGTCCAAAGTCTACACAGGAATTATGAGATTTTAGAGCACTTCATGCTTCTGTCTACTGACAACCTTTATGGAGATGTCGATTTCATTTTTACAGCAAAATGACTACCACTAACTGATTTGCTGACCATGATATTTCTATGCTTGATAGGCTAGGCACCTCACCTGCTCTGAACACCATAGAGAATCTATGTGCTATTGTCAAGAGGAAGATAAGAAATATGCAGCCTAGATGAGATGAAGGCTCTTATCAAAGCAACCTGGTCTTTAATAGTGCCTCGCCAGTACCACAGGCTGATTGCTTTCATGCCATGCTACATTGATGCAGTAATTCACGCTAAAGGATCCTTGACCGAATACTAAGTGCATACGTACAGTAAATGAACAATCATTTTGTTTTAGGAAATATTCTATAAAAATTCTGTACAATATAAATATTCCAGCTGTAAGCCAAAAGCATGAGAAGTTAATTTAGTGTTAGTCACTTAAATCACTGGTTAACATTACCTTAAATTAGAACCATTATGAAAGCTTTACAAAGCAAAAGTAGCAGACACATCTCTTTATAAAGTTTTCAAAGGAGATTATTGCTAATATTGGATGCTTTCAGTATTGTTTTACAATGTAAAATTTATGAATTAATTAATTAATTTGTTTATTGTGGCTTACAAGAGATGTACACAACCCCTGCTGCTTAATTTTTAGATAACTGCCATTACACCGTTCTTCCAGAACATAAATGAAAAACGTCATTGCATAGTTCTTGGAATAAATGCTGTAATGGGTAAGAATAATGTCTTAGAATGGTTACATTTGTTCTCGCCATTGTCATACTGTAATATGAGACAAACATGTAATGCATGCAGAAAATAGCCCCAAATATCTGCCAAAACATTATGAATTGATTCTCCAACTTATGACATTTGTTTGCAACTCCAGAGTTAAAATTGAGTCAGTTAAATTGCATCACAGATGAGTCACTTTCCTTAAAAATACACAGCCATGAATTCACAGCTAGACTGTGTCTGTTTGACACTTTCTAGCTACAGTAGACCTTCTTCTAACTACATGTTACATGCGTTTGTTTCACAATAGCCTCCTTCGATTTAGATGGACCCCTACCTTTTTTCTTGCCACAATTGCACATATAGTTGGACTGGAAGGAAATATGAAAACTGACATGTGTGTAGGTGCAGATTTCTTTGTTTTTGTTTAATGATTTATTTTCTACATTCTACAATAATACTGGGGATTTCAAAATTATAAAATAACACATATGGAATTAGGTAAGTAGGTAACAACAACAACAACAATAACAGCCAGTTATTATTTTAAGACAGAGGTTAGCCATTCTGGAAAGTTTCTTGCAAGAACAGTATTGTCAAATGCATATGCATAACCTATCAAGCTCCCTGATGAACTGGCTCTCATGAAAACCTTCCCAGGAAAGCAAGACCATTTAGGATTACCAGTCTCAAAAACCACCAATTAACAGCAACTTGGATTAGAGCCATTATAAAGGTTTTACAGATCATGAGTGGCAGATACAGTACACCTCAATATTAACTGTTTAAGTGTTAACTGTTTAACTTTTGAGCAACAGTGTACAGTACATCTTGCCAATGTCAAACCAACATATCCATTTACATTGGCTTTGTTAATTATGTCCTTTATTAATTTAGATTGGTCATGTCGGATTGCAAATATTTTACTGTCCAATGTGAAAAACAATAGTGATTTCCAAAGTTTCTTAATTTCATATGTGTATAATAAAGAGATGATTAAATTTAAGAAACTTCAGACAAATTTGCCATCAAAAAGAACCAGTAATAGTAAACAAAGGAATAATAAACAGTAAATATCAATTATGGCTGAGGCTTCTTGTGGACCAAATTCTCGTTTAAAATTATTTAAAGAAACAAATCTTACATCACTTCATCATGACCTATATCATTTTAAATGTTTCTTTTAGTCAGATTAAGATTTTCTCTTGTATAATAACAATAATACAAATGAAACCTTAATTGATGCTTATATGTGGGAAACACATTTCAGTTGTTCCTAGCTAAAATCATAAGCGTTAACTGGGTAAAATAATATTTAATGCAACGACTCGAAAGTAATGAGCCTACAGATGTGCTCTTTAACTATGCTATAGAGCACATGTTTGTGGCTTACTAGCAGTAGTCACAGTCTTTCCCTCTTGTGGGTTAGTGGGGTAATACAGAACTACATGTTTATTGCAGTTTTGTTTGATAGAATAAGGTGAATCTCAGCCCTGAAGCATTTCAAAATAAACTAAAAATAAACGAGAGAGTGGAGGACTACCATCTGTCCTGTGTCATGTCAGCAGTAAAGCATTCTGAGACCATTTATGTGTGGGGTTCTCAGTCAAGGGAGTGGGCTCACTCACAATTTTGCCTAAGAACACAGCCATGAATAAAGAATGGTACAAAAACATTCTCTGCAAACAACTTCTCCCAATCATCCAAAAACAGTTTGGTGATTAACAATACCTTTTCTAGCATGATGCCATAAGGCAAAAGTGATAAAGTGAATTGGAGAACAAAGCATGGCCTGGAAACTCCACAGATCTTAATCACACTGAAAACGTGTGGTCCATCCTCAAGAGGTGGGTGGACAACAAAACTAATTTTTTTATAAACTCCAAGCATTGATTATGCAAGAATGAGCTGCAATCAGTCAGGATGTGGCCCAGAATTTGTTTGACAGCATGTAATTGTCAATAAAATCCATTGACACTTATGAAATGTTTGTAATTATACTTCAGTATACCATAGCAAACATCTGACACAAAGATCTAAAAACACTGAAGCAACAGACTTTGTGAAAACTTTAATTTGTCTAATTTTCAAAACTTTGGGCCATGTCTATAAAGGCTCTCAAAGCTATAGGCCACTTGCATAACCTACTCTCCATAGGCTTGATTCAGCAGCATAAATCAGCCTGCCCAAACAGATATGTGTGTTAGCAGCATCCGTTAGTGGGCCAACCTAAAGCCGACCTGTCTGAGATGTTTGATGAGCTGGGAAAATAGAGCACTAGACATCAGAAGGTTTGCCGATGCTTGTCAGACATTATGAATAGGAGGCCAACGTGCCACTCTGAGGCTGATGTCGGCGAGACATTCAGTATGTCTGCTATCTGGAATTATTTTATGAATACTGCACTGTAGATTGCTTTTTATGTGAAAAATAGGAAATAATCCTGTCGTCATTTGGCACTAAAAACATGAGAAAAGTGCCATTGCAGAGGCTTTTCAAACCAATTTACCTTTTTTTTTTTTTAAATGACCATTTCATTAAAATGGAGCTGCAAGAAAAAGAAAAAAACAGCCTGCTCTTTAAACTAACTTTGATTGTTAATAATCCATTCATTCAATTTCACGCAAGCATGCTTAAGCAAATTTTATAAGAAAACCTTGTGAAAATATTTGTGTTAATACCAAGAGACAAGGAACATGGCTGCCACAAAATCTGGCCCACAAAAGTATATTTTGCATCATCTTTTTTCTCTTCCCAGAATACCCCAGACTGCACAGAATCTATATTTTACTTTGCCTGACTTCCATCCAACTGTAGTTTCTCTTGCTGATGAAACTTCCCTTTTTAGACCTTGAGCTTGTTCAAAGCTCAAATCTATCATACACACCAGAATAAATTGTATAGAAGAAATGCGCAAAAATCTATATACACTATTGATCACAAACACCACAAAAGCGATTCACATAAACACTGATGTGTGACTGATGTAGTGAGACACATTTGTATACTATGGATATGGAAATAATTGTATGTCAGCAGACTTGATAAACTTCTGAGGTTATTTCAGAATAAACATGTTGCTTCCAATGTGATAAACAGTCAACTTCCTCAGATTGTGACATTATTGTGCCCTAAGTGTTGTGATAAAACAGGACTGTGTGCTCTAGAATGAGGCCTAAACCCAATGTAACTAGTCTGGTATCTAAGACAGTGGCGTAGCTAGGGATAAAATTCCAAATCTATTCATGGTACTGTATGATCAACCTTGCTCAAGAATTGACATACTTGATCACCATAACTGATCATCTTTCCCTATACTGTATATATATTATTAATATGCTTATAAATACATATGAGAATGTTTAAAACAAACTGCTAGAAATAAAAAAAAAATCTTATAACACTAGGTAAAAACTTTATTTTTTCCTCCTGCAGTAGACCAGCACCTCTTCATTTGCTATTGATATCCTTAGTGATTCACAGTGTAGTTATTCTGTTTCTTACCAGACATTGTGGTGGGCTGATTAAACAAGCTAAGGGACATGTCCGTTTGACATCCGGAGTCGTTAAATATGACAGCATCATAGTGATGACTTTATTGTCTTTTATGCACATCATTATATCACAATTACTGTGCAAAACACACTTGAATTCTCCACCCTGCTATGATAGTAAGCTAGTCTCTTGGCAACAAGCCCCTTGATTATAACATATTTGTAATGTTCCATGATGGTTTAAAATATATCCCCTGCATGGCAGGTTAATGGAAAAATGGAAAAAAGTTATTTGCAAACTCAGCAGGAGTCTTTTATGAAACAACGAGAAGGACTTTCTTTCACTGTCTCTATTACCACAGAGTGCTGCAATTTTACTAAATTATCCTCTTCACCTACCAGCTACATTTGGAATATGCAAGTACCTTTAGCTCTCGTAACCACCTCACTCTAAGCCAAACCAGCAGCCTAATTACTTATTTAATTGCCTAATAAGGAAGATTGAGGTTGGTAATTAGGAGGAGGGGGAGGCAGATATGTGTTATAGCACAGTGTAAATGTTTCCATAACAGCTTTCAGTTTTCTGCAGTACTATTTAGCTCTAGCTGATTGAAAATCTTGGGCTTGAATGACACGTGAATGACCTGAATGATTAGTGGATGGTTTGAGACGTGCAAGGAAGCATGAAGGAAAGTCGGACGTGAAGGTGGATTTAGTGTGCCAGATCCAGAGGTGAGCGCAGATCATTGCTAGTCCCATACTTTCAAGGTTATGAGGGTCTAATGCTTAGTCTGCAGCCAGATAAGATGCTTTAAAGGGGCTGTTGAAGCCCTGCAGTCACAGAGAAAAAACACAGATTAGATGTTCAAAAAGATGTCTTTTTAATTCCATATCAGTGCTCTGTCATGTTACACAGAGCTTAGTGACAAAAGACTTTTTTTCTCCCGACAGGAGAGATTTCTTCAAAGTGATATACGATTAGATTATGCTAATAGATTTCACATAAATTTTTCAGGGACAAAAATAACTGTCTGTCGAGCATCATCTATCTAGTGTCTGTACCATGTATTGCGTCTTTTACTCTTTTGACCTTTCTTTGTTTGGATTAGCTAATGGCTATTTTTTCATGAGATTTAAATAAGTGTGTGAATGTATGTGCATTGTGCTCTGCAATGGAATGGCATCCCATCCAGGATGGATTTCAGACTAAAATTTGGAGTTTCTGGTCTAGGATGAGAATCCATTGCAACCAGTGGGGAGGCAGAGACAACACACCCTGTGCTTGAGTAAAAGTAAATATCAAAGTACTGATCTTGTATTAGCTCACTGCAGGATTTTTCATAGTAAAACTCTCTCTCTCTCTCTCTATGCTTCCTGACTGTGAAAGTTCTGTTTTAATCACTTCTGATTACACACCTGTAATGTTATTAAGCATGTCATAAGGGAAACACAATTCTAATTGTCAGCAGGTGGCAGAATTTGTGCTTCCAATACCACACATCACTGTGACTACCTAATGCAATGCCATGCAGAAATATAGTGAAGTAAAAGTACAAGTATTTGCTTTACGATGTAGTGAAGTAAAAGTAAAAAGTAAATATGTTGATAAAATTACTCTAGTAGAGATACATGAAACATCTACTTAAGTACAGTAACAAGGTACATTTACTTAATTACCTTCCACCTCTGATTGTAACCATGAACCAGAATAAAACATTCTCTAAAGATAAATGAATGAATAAATATTAGACCTTTATTAATGTCATATGCAAAATGATTCAAATTCAGCCAGTTAGGCATACAGTCATTTGCTTAGTACTTAGAAAATACAGTCCTGTGAAAAACTATTGCCCCTTCCTGATTTAATTTTTTCCTAGTTGTCACATTTAAGTCATTAAGATCATCAAAACAATGTTAGTATTACACAAAGATTACCTGAATAAATACAAAATACAGGTTTTACAAATATATCACTTATTAAGTGAATTAAGCTGTTCAAGCCTACCTGGCCCTATTATGTAATATTAAAATTTGATTTTGGATCTGAATCATTTAAGTGTGACAAATGTGCAATTTTTTTTAAATCAATCAAAGCCTTTTTCACGGCACTATAGCAATAGTTGAAATGGGGGTGATGTTTAGTGTTCATTTATTAAAAAGGGTTGCAGAAAATTATTCAAATAGGCAGTAACTTTAGTGCTATTTAAATTATGCGGGTTAAAATTCCCAACCAAAACCTATGATCTACTGATCAAATGAGGTTAGTATTAATGTTCGTTTCATTGACTATAGTGCGATATTTGTCTAAAATTATGAATGAATAATTTTAGACAAAAATAATTTGGCTTTAAAATGCCTTGATTATTAGTGGCTGTAACAAACAAAAAAAATATTGGTTGGGAAAGTTGGAACATTCTCTCCCCTGTCAATTATAGTGACTAGCGAACCATGGGCATCTTCTGAGCTTACTGTATGCACCGTACGCAGAGTAGGAGGAATAGTGGTTTTCTCTGAGTGTATTACACTATCCTGAGACACAGCATGAGCAGCTGTTGAAAAAAGATGTATTTGCCTGTCTTATCCTATGGTATAAAAAATATAGAAATATCTTCTCTTCTGCTTGAGACCCTGATGCCTGCCAAAAGAATATTCTGATGTCTAGTGAGAAAAGTGAATGCTTTTAAAAACAAGCTTCTTCTTTGGAGCATAATGTACTATAGACAGTAATTGGTTAAATTATCAGCATATAT
>JAOTQY010000001.1:25863059-25873645 GCA_026413445.1 Dolichallabes microphthalmus
AAGACCTGCAGATTAGGCTAAGTCATTCCCAAATTGCCCGTAGTGTATGAATGAGTGTGTGTGTGTGTGTGTGTGTGTGTGTGTGTATGTATGTGTGTGCCCTGCAATGGATTGGCACCCTGTGTAGGGTGTACCACGCCTCGTGCCCTAAGTCTCCTGAATACCCAATGCACAGACTCAATATATAATATATATTTAAATACATTATGGGAGCATATAGCCTAGGTGTCCCATTTAGGTTGTACAGTGTCTTGTGCTCTAAGTTCATTACCTGGGATATGGCCCAGGCCACCACACCCCTACACAGTATATTTGGTACATATATTAGAATAAAGGATTAATGGAATACTTTATTTATACCAAGAAAAATCTGCTGTTTTGGTAGACTAAGAAGTCAAATAAAAAAACTTAGATCAATGATACAAACTATTGAAAATTTGGTATCTGCTTAGAATGAAAATATTTGTACAGACACATATATTGTTAATTACCCGTTATATTTTGAATACAGGTGCTACAATTCAAGCCAGCACCAAACATGGACAACGGTTTGAGGTTCTTCCAAATGGCTCCTTTGTTATAAAAAATGTACAGCTGCAGGACAGAGGTCAGTATCTTTGCACTGCGCAGAACAAATTTGGCTCAGATCGTATGGTGGTCACTCTTACTGTACAGACAGAACCTCCTAAAATAGAGGGACCCAAATACAGAGATGTCTCTGTGTACTTGGGGAAACCGCTCAGTTTAGAGTGCATTGCAACAGGCAAGCCCCAGGCACAGGTCTCCTGGATTCTTCCAGACAGGATTATTGTGCGGGAGTCGATGCCTCGTGACCGACCAATCTCCCTTTATCCTAATGGAACTCTCAACATTCACTCAGCAAACTTTTCCATTAAAGGGAACTACAAGTGCATTGCTAGTAATGCAGCAGGTGCTGACACTCTGACCTATCAGGTACAGGTTGCTGCACTGCCACCAACAATCAAAGAAGTGTCCTCTGAGGATGTATATATTAACACTGGAAGAAGTATCTATGTACACTGCACGGCTAAGGGAGAACCCGAGCCACTTCTTAAGTGGATTCTTCCTGATGGTTCACAACTAAAACCTACTCAGTTCGTTGGAAGGCGTCTCTTTATGTTCCCCAATGGTACACTCTATATCAAAAGTATTGTTCCTGTGGATGCAGGAATATATGAGTGTTCAGCCACAAATGTGGTTGGGTTGGCTCAAAGAGTGGTGAAGCTGGATATCAAGCAAGAATCCCCAGGACCTTGGAAAGGTCCATCTCAGCAACATAGTGTTTCAGCCATGTACGGCTCTACAGTTTTCCTACACTGCCCTGAGTCAGTCGACTACCACAGAGGTACGGTCTGGAGGCTGCCATCAAAAACACTGATGGAACATCACTACAGGTATTTATACATTGCAAACATAAGTAAACATCTCTGTTGGAGTTTAAATTTACGTTATGCTGTGATTCTATTTCAATATGATTTTTTTTTACATAAAGACTTCTACAGCCATGGACCCACCAAGATAGGAGGCACAAAACACAGCTGGTGTGAGATAATTAGAAACACACCTGGCTCTTATATAGCGAGAGATCTATTCATCACTATTGTATTTCAAATAATGTCTGAAAACATTAAACCATCTGTGGTGTCAGACAGGAAACCCAAATAAATGTTGCTGATCCAGACAAAACATAATGATGTGGCACACAGGAATTTCGATATTTAATGAACTTTAGTTCAACTTCACATCGCAAAACTTGAAACAATCCATGTATCAGATTGACATATTTTTTACTTTTATCATTTTACAAAACAGGTTAATAAAATAAGAAGTTATTAAAATAATAAACATGTTAACATTCTGATTTCTGATTTTCTTCTAGTCCTTACAGACACATCAATGCTTTCCCTAATGGCACCCTCAGGATCCTGCAACTGACTGAAAAAGATCAAGGGAGTTACTTATGCATGTATCAAAGGCCCAATGGTGAGGAGATGGAACTATTTGACCTTGAGGTCCTGATGAAGCCACCAAAAATAGAGAACATGAGCAGTCATCAGAAGAAAATAACAAACGGAGAGAACTTCCTTGTGGACTGTGTAGCTTCAGGTCTTCCAGACCCTGAAGTGTCTTGGAGTCTCCCTGATGGCACAATGATAAACAATGCTCTCCAATCTGATGACAGTGGAACTCGCAGTCGCCGATATATCATATTTGACAATGGAACACTCTTGTTGCCACAAATGGGAAAAAGTGATGAGGGTGATTACACATGCTATGCAAAGAATACACTGGGAGAGGATGCAATGAAAGTGAGTGTCCAAGTTGTACAAGATTCACCGCGAATTTCTTCTAAAGACCAGGTGTCTCTTCATTTTCTTCTTGGCCAGTCAGCCCAGCTGAAGTGTGATGCGACCGGTGAACCTCCACCTACAATTATCTGGATTTCACCAAACAATGAAATGATAAGTTTTTCCTCAGTCAAACATCAAATACTCCAAGATGGAACACTGATCATTAATAAGGTCACTTTGGCAGACCAGGGAAAGTATACTTGTGTCGCAAGGAACCCAGCTGGTGATGATATTAAGAATGTGAAGCTCAAAGTTGAAGTCAGTGAGCCATATATCAACGGAAAAGGTGGACGAACTGACAGTAGAATTTTGGCAGTTTCCTATCAGACTGTTTTGATGCACTGCAAAGCTGAGGGCAAGCCCGAGCCTCAGATAACATGGACAACATCTTTTGGCATGTCCCTGCCTACACCTTATGTTGGAGGTAGATTCCAAGTCCATAAGAATGGTACTCTTGAATTGCGAGGCATCCGGAAAACTGACGAAGGAAAGTTTTTGTGTATGGCCAGAAATTACTTGGGAGAGGCCAGTCTAGCAATTGATCTTGAAGTCGCCTCACTTGCTGAAAAACCAAGCTTTCTTATTCCAAATATTGAGGTATTATCCCTCAAACCTGACGGAGATGACATCATTTTACAGTGCCAGGTTATAGGGAAACCCAAGCCAGATGTTGTCTGGATTTTGCCCAACAGTACAGTGCTGGTTCCAGGAATGAGTCTAAAGAGGTTTATTCACTCATTGGAAAATGGCAGTTTGCATATTATTCGGCCAGTGCCCAGTGACAAAGGTGTTTATCGTTGCTTGGCCAAAAATATTGCAGGACAAGCAGAGAAACGCTATGCTTTAGAACCTGGAAGGAAGCCTCAAATTCGAGGGACACCTACACCTATGAAGATTTCATTTGGACAGATACTAATCATGCCATGCACAGTTGAAGGCTGGCCCCAAGCAACGATCACATGGACTCTTCCAAATGGATTAGTATTGGACAGGCCGCAGGTTATTGGACGAGTCACTTTTTTAACAAATGGGACCCTTCAGCTAAGAGAAACTGCAAAATCTGATAGGGGTACATATATTTGCAAAGCTACTAACACATTTGGATCATCAACACTGTCTTATCCTGTGACTATTATGGTACTCCCACCACAGATCACTAATGCACCCCCTTCCATAATAAGAGTTGCTAAGGGGTCTCCAGTGACACTAAAATGCATTGCTATTGGCACTCCTAAACCAGACATTTCATGGACTCTCCCTGGGCGGACCACACTTGTGGCTAATAATCGCTTCACTTCATTGGGTGGAATTTATATGACAGAGGACGGTAGTTTGGTCATACAGGAGCCCAGCCTTATGAACTCTGGAATTTATAAGTGTAATGCCAAAAATGCCTTGGGGATGGACTTTAAAGCAACATACCTTCAGGTGAACTGAACATGTGAAGGAGAAAATATGTGTTAAATGTGTGTAAATTAAATTAGCTTAAGACATGGACACTGTATTCTTGTAAACCAGTGTAAATAGAATGCTGCATTTACTGTTCCTGGAAATTCTCAGCAAATCACAAATGGGCATTATACTTCTTTTTTCTTTAAAAGACTAACAAGTGTTGTTTCAGCCTTGGGTTGGGAATCAACATACTAATGTTCTGGAGAACCCATTTGTTTATTACAAAAATGTTTTTGTACTTAATTTATGGATAGTTAGACCGTTATACATAAATATTTCGAAAAATTAAAAAAGATTCATAAATCTATATTTTTATATGCCACAATAGATTTCATTTTAATATTTTTCTGCTGCTTTTAATGCAATGTAAATGTATGTCTAATAATTAGCCTCAGGATGTAAACCATATACAACAACACAGCCTTTCACTGGTGGAGTAGAAAGAGAGCCTTGTAGGCACAAATGCTACCATTGTTCTGACAGTTTTACCAACAACTAGACACAAACAGCAAATTCTGTAATAGAATTACTGCTACTGCCTGAAGAAAAATTTTGGGATGGACACATTTTTAATAACCCTAAATGAATAAATTGAAGTGTAGCCTTAAACCACTAATTGAGTTGATGTTCCACTTTTTGTGAAATTGTATGTTTTATTACTGCTATTGTTATTTAATTATATAAATGTTCTTGTCATTTTTGCGAGATGGCCTTAGCTGCCTTATCTAGTACTGTACTATCATTGCATAGAGCATGATTAATATTTTGAATATTTTAAAGAACAATCAGAAAACATTCACAGCTTGGGTATCAGACATCGAAAGTGAACTGCCACCCTTTAAGTAAATGTTGTCATGCCAACTCTTGAATGTTACTTATTCCTGTGCAATTCATGTATATTATGTTCAAACATTATATTTATAATTGTAAGCATTCTGGTTAAATACCTAAAGCATAAGGAATTACAGATAAAGTCAATTCAGTTTTGTGATTTTTGAGGCTGATAACTCTAAATGAACGTATCCTCTGCAGCAGAGGTAAGTTTTGGTCTTGCTTCCCAGGGATGGTCTTCATGAGAGTCACTGTGCTTGATGGATTTTGACAACACCGTTCTTGCAAGAACTATTCCAGAACAGCTGACCTTTGTGTCTTAAAGTAACTGCTGCCATGAGTTAAAAACAAAACAAAACAAAAAGTATTGTTCTAGAATGTAGAAAGATAAATCCAAACTTGTGACCAAACTTTTGACTGGTGTGTCCAAACGTTTGACTTGTACTGTATATCCATTTATACAAAATAAGACAGAAAAATAAAACAAAAAAACTACTGATCGGACAGTACCAGGTTCAAAACCCAGCACCACCAAATTGCCACTGTTGGTCTGCTAAATGCCATGAATGTAAAACGTAAATATGAACCACACTGCATTGAACAATAGCACTTGTTCTTATTCCTGCTCCTTGTGTACTCAGGTGTTTGCAACATTTGATTGTTTTCCCTGCTACCAACACACCTGATTCAAAACATGTGTAGCACAGGGGGGTCTTCCAGGACCAGGTTTGGTAAGCTGTGTCCTAAACATAGGGCAATCTATAATCAGCTTTGCATCATTGCACTAAAGCTCATGCACTTGCCTGAGTTGAATACTCAAGAGTGCAAAACCAAACCCTTTCCTCCAGTCCAAGCAGAAGGGCGGCCGTGCACGAGCACTCGAGTGCGTGCGAGCGGAGCGCGCGTGCGTACCAGTGTGGGCGAGCATCACTTCGCCGCGATGGCGAACGAAGCGCACGGGCGCGGAGAAGAAGCCGGTCTCGCGTCCAACTCCCTGGAGCTGAGCACGTCTCTCGAGCGCAGCGTGCAAACGCGAATCTTTAAAATAATCGTGATCGGCGACTCGAACGTGGGTAAGACGTGCTTAACGTTCCGCTTCACCGGCGGCTCTTTTCCGGCCAAGACGGAGGCCACGATCGGAGTGGATTTCAGGGAGAAGGCGGTCGAAATCGAGGGTGAGAGAATAAAGGTGGGTCATGGAAAAAAATAAACAAATAAACAAACAGATACATTCTAAGCGTGCGCCTTGTATATCACGTCACGATCCAGATCAGGGCAATGAATTGGATGTGCGCTTCCGGGAAGTGTGTCTTGATTCTTCCCTTTATGTTTACACTGAGATTCGTGTCACGCTCCTGAATAATTGATTGTTGTTTGTGCGCGTTCACAAATAGCCTGTCTGTCCTCTTTTAAACCATATTACAGGATGGATTCACTAATATCATAGGTTTTAATATACCACAATGAAAAAAGCATAGCAGTGTATTCCCAGTATGATGTTTTTAACACATTGATTACAGTCAGTGAGCAGAATTGGTGGCTCAGTGGTAGGTTTCATGCCTGCCATGCGGAAGGCCCGGGTTCGATTTCCACCCAATGTCCAAACCCCAGCCACTGGATGCAATGCCTGTCCCAAGCCCGGACAAAACGGCAGGGTTGTGTCAAGAAGGGCATCCGGCGTAAAACCTGTGCCAAGTTGTGTGTAGATCTGATGGTTCGCTGAGGCGAATGGGAGCAGCCGAAAGTCCAACAGTGATACCAGTCAGTGAGCAATCTCTGTTGCTATCCAGTATCCCTTAACAAACGTATTTGTGTGAAAATATATACCATAGTTTATATGATACTGTATCACTTTGACAGAATATTTCACAGAATGCATGAGGTGATTCATCGATTTAGGATGCCATTAGATCATTGCTGATGTCCTGATGTGTCAAAGCTTGAATCAGCATGAGAAATCACATCGAATCATTTATTAATTCATTTGTGTCCAGTAACCATTTCATTCTGGTCAAACTTTGTGATGGATACAGAGGTTGTAAAGGGGATGCACACCAGATGGGATTCCCACAATACTAGTACTGTATATACATACACAAACATTTTGCACCATTACATCTTATTCATCTTGTGACAAAAGAGTAGACAATCAGCCAATCGGTATACAGGATGTTTTGGTGAGGTACAAAGAACTCAAAGAGAGTCAATCTGATACCAGGAGAACGGAGATGCAAAGATGGTAACTCAAGCTAAGAAAGTGTACATATAACACTAATAATACCATGCTTTAAGGAACTGTAACGGTAACTATAGGAACTGGAACTTTAACTCATACACCACATGTGCATATTATTTGGCACACAAGCCATCATGCAAAGTTTCAATATAATGTAAAATCTCTACATTGCATAGGGATCAGTAAAATACTCTGTTATACAGTTCACAGCTCCAGGGTCTCTTATTTGATCCTGAGCTCAGGTTACCGTCTTATTTTGGAATGATTATGAGTTTCCTTGAGGTTCTCTGATTTAATACGAGGTTTGGTATAACCTGTTCTAGGTGTCAATGTCTGTGTAAGTACAGGTATATGTATGGTAACCTGCAGTGGACTGAATGTCCCACATTATGCCCCATGTCCCTGGGAAAGATTCCAGATCTGCTGCTACCTTCTCCATACTAAAGCATTTAATAAAGATGAATGCATGAATAAATGAGTTTCTGTTCTTTCGTCATGGTTGTGTGTACAGGTACAGGTATGGGATACGGCCGGGCAGGAACGCTTCCGCAAAAGCATGGTGGAACACTACTACCGCAACGTGCATGCTGTTGTCTTCGTCTATGATGTCACCAAAATGGCCTCATTCGAGAACCTGAAGACATGGATCCAGGAGTGCAACGGGCATCGCGTGTCTGCTTCAGTGCCGCGCGTCCTGGTCGGTAACAAGTGCGACCTGGTGGACCAAATCCAGGTCCCGTCCAACATGGCGCTTAAATTTGCTGATGCGCACAACATGCTGCTGTTTGAGACATCCGCCAAAGACCCCAAGGAGAGCCAGAATGTGGACACTATTTTCATGTGCCTGGCATGTCGTTTGAAAGCCCAAAAATCTCTTATCTATAGGAATGTAGAACGAGAGGATGGGAGGGTGAGGCTCAACCAAGAACCTAATCCCAAGACTAGCTGTCCATGCTGAAGACCTGTGAAGCCTAGAATAATCTTAATCCTGTTTCCCTCACCAACTGAGACTAATGTTGATAGCTGCAAAAAAACATGTGCCTGCAACTAATGACATTTTACATTGAGGCTTTGGATTGTCTGTTTGTCCCTGTGTAGCTTGTCTGTTGTGTCTCACCAATCACATTGTCATGTTATGTACAACCTTGTTATCCACAAACTACACTGCCATGTAGTGTTTGATTTGTTGTACATTCATTTTTAATGGTAACATTTCAGCTAAAATTTGAAAATAGACATTGGATATTCAGTAATATCCATGTGTTTTAATTTGTGTTTTATCGCTGTTACAGATTCATCTCCCAGCACCAATCAGCTCGAGAGATTATTGACTGCAATAAGGCATATGATGTATCGCACCACACATAATTATTTATTAATCTGTTTGCACTCATGAAATGAATAGAAACTTATTTATTGGTCTTAATTAGGTTTTCGATGAGCTGTGTATTTAATTGCAGGTTGGGGGGGGGGGGGCGTTATGGAGGCCATGCAGTTGTTTAAATGCTTTATTAATATGGCTCATATCGATGTTTAACAGTTCTTTGCATTCGCACAATATTGGAAGTAGTAGTCATCCTGAATAGTTGCATGTTGTGTTTTCAATGGTGATTACCCTGCATGCCGAAAGTATGTGCCAACATAAGGAAAAAATATTAGGACAGCAAACGCTTGAGATAATTGAAAGGAAATGAGATGCTGATATTCCACAACAGCGCATGCCTTGGACAGGATCATATGCAGAGATATGAGCAATATGATCACGATCCAAGCTAACAGCCAATGTGTTATGTCACATCCTATTAATATTTTGCAGTATTAAATGATTCCAAATGTGTGATCAACAACATTTAACCATATATCAAAGGGATAAAAAAAAAATAACTCTAATCTAACATCCAATTATTTTCCAGGGTGATGAATGCTCAAACTCATCCAATTAATTACTAAAACAGCAGTCATTTTAAGAAACATCCCAGATGCTAGAACTTACAGAATCCATTCTAAGAAGACGGTCTCATGGTGTTTTTTTTTTGTTGTTGTTTATCGGATCGTGTACTCGAATCAGCATTTGTCAGTTTTAAAGCTGAGAAATAATTTTCTTTACACATAAAACAACTGTGTACAAATGTTATATGTTAATTGTTCACTCAAAGTAAAGTTAAACGTGTTATGTGTAACACATAGCTTGGGGTCATATTTATTGTGCCTTCTGCGTAGCAGAGTGTGTTTTAAGCTTGGAGCAATAGTGTTATCTCTTTTCAAGCATCTATAGTATATGTGTGATGCATTATTTATACCTGCTGACCAAGCAACTCAATATCCATTACTTGTTAGAATGGATACTAATATAATGTTATTACAAACACTAGTACTGGGATACATCCCATGTTATACAATTATTCTATTTAATAAGGAATTAATCATTCAACACATGCTTTTGTAGCAGGGAGGTGTGTTGTGTTAAACAGTGCAAACGGATGACATGTCGTACATTTTTTCATTTATATTTAATGTTGTGGAACATCATGTGTCACTTATATAGGTTATAGAAGTTACAAACAGCCATTTACTTGCCAGCATGTTGTGTTTTCTCTTATACACATTTATGTGGAGCTTCCACCATACAGGTTCCAATCAATAACATCTGTGAAAAGAATCACATTAATATAAACCTTGCACTGTCTGGTTCACACTGTTACAGAAAATTATTCCCTATGATCTGTACCAATCACAAAAATGTATTTTAAAAAAAGGTTTCTTCAACAAAGATTTTTTTTTTTTTTTTTTGTGATCGAGGAAATTTTCCTGGATTAAGATATTGTGTATAATCTCAGCCAGACTACGTTCCTGTGCACTGTGCAGTGTTTCATGATTTGTCATGTTTTTCAGACAACAGCATTTGCAAAGAGATGTCTTCTTGTCTAGTTCCAAGCTCTAAATTAAATCTTCAAATATATTTAATATGTGGTGCTGATTTCTTGTGATGGTGCAAAAAATAAAACATACAGATCACAACATAGTTAGAAGTATGAATGCATCCTGGAGGTAATAACATCCCTTTAGTCATTATGATTTAAGGAGTGTACATTACAGTAACAGGTGATCGTCACTAGGTGGTGCTGTTGTTAAATTTTTTCAATTACTGTACATCAAAAACATTGTAGTCACCCATTTGCTGGCTGAATTTGGTACCAACAGCATGAATCTATTGACCCAAACTGCATTGGGTCAACGGTCCAGCATGCTGAAAATTTTGTGATGGTGTGGAGAATGTTTTCTTGACACAGTTTGGGCCTGTCAATACCAATCAGTGACTACTTACATGCCACAGGCTTTTGGGTGGCTTTTAGCATAACAATACACCATGTCACAAAGCAAAAAGTAATCTCAAACAGGTTTCATGGACACGACTGGATCAGAATTCCAGAGAACAGAGAAAAAGAGATTCCCAGGATGAAAATGCACCTGAAAAAATCTGCAAGAATAGTGTCATACAATCGTCTAAACGTGGAATCTCAAAACGATGTTTTAAAAATATTGGTGAATTCACGCCACACATAATTAATGCTGTTTTAAGAGCAAAGGTAGGCCTATTACTTGTATACTGTTCTTAATATGGCGGCACGGTGGTGTAGTGGTTAGCACTGTCGCCTTGCACCGCCAGGGTCCGGGTTCGATTCCCGGCCAGGCTC
>JAOTQY010000001.1:26012998-26030012 GCA_026413445.1 Dolichallabes microphthalmus
TCCTGGGATAGGCTCCAGGCCCCCCGTGACCCTGTATATAAGGATAAAGCGGTACAGAAAATGAATGAATGAAATTAAATTAAATGTAATTAAATTTAATTAATTAATTAATAGATCTTTCCCAACAGTCTTTGACTGATGGTATTTCTAGTCAAACTAGTGACCTAGTATTAGGATATATTTATTGATGAAAACTTGATTAAGGTTAGTTTTTGATCATTTGCATCAGGTATGAACTAGGTACATGATAGATCTGTGTGTGTGTGTGTGTGTGTGTGTGTGTGTGTGTGTGTGTGTGTGTCTTTAAAAGGGTTTATGCAGTAAATTTGGAGGATATTTGATTCTAGAGACTCATACTAAGAACCCCCCCCCCTTCTCAACAGCTGCACTTAACCAGAGAGTGGCAGCTTCATGAAAAAAAAAAAGAGAGAGAGAGAGAAAAAAAAATCCTCCTGCATTTCATTGTTCGAATGTTCGTTTCCTCACCCTGTTTCCGTTGTTAATGCGAAGGATCTCACCATTAATGTGTCAAAAGCTGGAAGCCTGAGGAGCTGCGAACAATACGAGAGACGGAGGGAATACGCAGGTTAGAGGGTCAGCTGGTCCGCAATAGGAAATGAACTGCGTTTCCTGTTTGGTTTCTGTATTATTTCCTTCCAGCTCGCTGAGCGCTAAGTCTCAAGGTGGTTTGGTTTGTGTACGGCCGGGTGCAGGGGTCTCAGAGCACACTGGAATTTTAATCAGCTTCGGATAAACAAAGGAAATGTTCAATATATACGGTGTTAAATATTTAATATTCGGCACCTGCTCTGGATCACTCGTGTTCGTTATACTTCGCTGTGTTACCTCGTAGGTCAGATCTTTTCTTATTGTTTCCATTTTTTAGACGGATCTCGGATGAACCCGATGAAACATGTAGAACCAAGCTCTACACTTTTAGCTTTCTGGGTCCATGATTGAGTGCAGAAATCATTTGTTTAGACATTCAGATGTGTGTGTGTGTGTGTGTGTGTGTGTGTGTGTACATTCCCAGCTTATTGTCCCTTTTTTCATGTTTGCATTGGCCTGGGCATAAACAAGATAATTAGTTTCTTCCCCCTATTGTGACCTTATGATATAAGAAGATCCCCTTTCCACTGCTTGATGCTCAACTCTGCTGCTCTCTGGAGGGGCGTGGCTTAGCAGTAACTCATTTACATGAACACTGAGATATAAAAATACATTACCTGAGAGTCGTTTCAGCATTTGGCAGAAGCTGTTATTCAGAATTACTTTTTTTCTCTCATTATGCGTCTGAGCAGTTGAGGGTGAAGGGCCCCGCTCAAGGGCCCAACCGGTGTCAAATTGGTGGTGCTGGGTTTTGAACCTGACACCTTCCAGTCAGTAGTTCAACACCTTAACCCCAAAGCTAACACACACTTTGGAGGGAAACTCTGAGACCTGTGTTAACTTGTTGAAGAAATAGTAAAATAAGGGACCTTTTAAAGCGAAAAGTGGGATTTACAAAATACTAAGAAATTCTTGTTCAAATGCTAATAAATTTGATATATAACCAGATGGCACCATTTGTAATGAACTACACATTCATTTAGGACAGAATGAACAATCTAAATCTTTTGGAATCTGTTGCATGTGTGTCCCAGTTCCTTCATGTATAATGTAACCTTTTTCTGAAGGACCCTCGTGTCTAAGTGTTTGTGTGTAAGTGTGTAAGTGTGGTAAAGAGCGTCTCTCGTACCTTAATCTCCAGCACACTCTTGCTGCCTCTTGGAGTGAGAGTGGGCTTCTGAAACTCCTCAAACTTCGGGTCCTCCACGTAGGTCAGGTCGTAATGGCGCGTCGAGAAGCCGTCGAGGACGAACTTCATCTTGGTGGCGACCGGGGGACGGACGTTGAGGCCCTTGAGCGAGGGGGTGATGCACACGATGGCCAGTTTGTCTTCACCCTGCGTGCAGGTCTGAAACACAAGCGACACCGTCACTCCAGCAAACTACGATTGGAATATTAAATAGTAGGAAAACAGTCCTCACACCATCCAGTTATCTTAACAAAAAGAATTTGTTTATTTTTTTTACTTTTAGACGTGTCTGATCAGGCTGCACGAGTCATGAATGAATTTAACTGGCTTAACATTCTTGTCTGAGTCGCCTAAAGTAGCTGGACTGTAAAGTGTTAACGTGACCAGAAAGTCTCGGTTATAAAAGTCAGTATATTTTTAAAGTAGTAACCACATCCTGGGCAAGTTCCTTCTCAACTTATGATGGAGGGACTTTCTAACCTGACAGTGGACGGAACTCGGAGACAGGGAAGCAAATCACGTCCGAATAATACGTATATTTTCATTAAGAGAGTTTAGAGAAAGTATTCAGAGACAGGTTACACTCCTGCTTCACTCCACTTCGGTCTGGTCTTCTCATTCAGATCATGTAAACGATTCATGGACTTTAAAGATACAATTCTATTAATTAACTATTAATTGCACTTGCACTTTATCTCGTCCCTTTCGTATAGGACTTAGATTGTTTTTTGTTAATTTAGAAAGGTCAATCTGTCTTGTCTCAGCTTGTCAGCTAATTAGGTTTCTTAGTTAAGTCGTTGGTTTTGTTAGTTTATGTTGTATGGACACATCGGACCTGGAGGAACCAAGTTTCGTTTCAATGTGTACTAAACTATAGATGGTTAAAATGACAATAAAAGCCCACTTGTCTTGACTTGACTAATGAATTAAGCTTTTTGGCTCAAATGGCATTCATTTTTTTCTTTCCTTAATTTCCAGCTCAAAGTAAGGCCACTGCTTGACAAGGTCAGAAACATGCATAACTAAGACACGCCTTGCTTTTTTGACTGGAATAGTGCTGTGTGTGTTTTTCTTTTTTTCATTCCACAGGATGGACAGCTAGTGAACCGTGAGGAGATATTTGCTGAATTTGACAAAAAGTATTGTGTATATTGGATTAAAATCACAGACTCCCCTTTTACATCTGTAGTTACTGTACGTCTGAGGTCCGACATCCAGCTATAGGACAAACTAAATAACAGACTTTTGGAAAGTCAGGAAGGTCTCCTCGACCCTGAGTTCAGCATGTGATGTCCTCCTGTCAGCATGAGTGCTCACTAAACACTCCCTTTTTCAACTTTAAACAAATACAAGTATTTGCTTTAGATCGATCAATATCTAAACATATTAGTTTAGTAAATCTATAACTGACTGACCAGGCCACTAATTTGGAGAGGAACTGCGGTAGACTATATCTAACAAAAGATGAACAAAGTGCTGTCAAACTTTTTCCCCAATTTGTACCTTGAAATTTAATTTCAAGTTCCAACGCCACACTTCCAAGTTTAGTTAATGCATCATGAATGCAGATGTGCACAATCCCCGTATTAAATCCTCACTATGGGCACTTAACTCGACCCTGATGTTTATTACATCCTGCTCTGGGGCACAGCGTTGCCAGATTACATGCCTCATTTACAACCGAAAGTGTCCTGGCAGAGAAAACGCTCCTAAACAAACGACTCTGATTCGCCGTTCCTCTGCCTCCTAGTGAGTCTCTGGATAGTCCTTCTTATAGAATGAAGCTTATAAAAAGTTATAAGCAAACTCTTCAGTACAGTGGAACCAGATGGAACTCCCATCTTGCGTGTGTTGTAGATCAGGAGTGTTGGCGTGTGCAGGATAATATTGAAGAAAAAAAAAAAGAAAAAAAACTGTACAGTGCTCCTTTTGAGATTTTGCGCTCTGTACTCTAATATGTGTGAGTTATGATTTGGAGGCGTAGCAGATGCCTCCGTCTTTTGGCAGCGTCCTCGGCCCATCGCGCCTCCTGTGCCCGTTCCTCGCCGCACACTGTTAGCTTGATGTCATTGGTTCTGCTTTCAGACACATCCTGAATGCCTTTGATGGGATTAAACCGTATGAATATCTACAGAGGTGATGATGGTGTTCCAAAAATAATCAGAATGCAGGGTTTCGGTCCAGATCTCTGGGTATATTTTGGCTGAAAACAGTTGTTGTTTTTTTTCTTCGCTGCAGAGGGTTGGACTCCCCCCATGGACGGCCAGACCACGGTAAATAGTGACATTGCGCTCAGAAAGAACGATGTAGCGTGTTTATCTACCACGACAAAGATACAGACGTGACCTTGAGTGGATAGCGGAACACAAGGTGAGGCAAAGTCCGTTAGAAGTCGCTTCAAACCTCAACACTGGGTTTGTATCAGTCGTTTTGGAAAGGGCCATTTTCTTACTTAAACACACTGGAACAACACCTTACAAAATTCCACATTGTTTCAAACTCACAAAATATTCCTAATATGACGTACTATTAAATGTTTGGACTTGCTTCACCTACAGGTTTGCTACTGTAACTTTGCTACAGCTTTAACGTTACCTGAACTTTATACCTAAATCGTTACGCTTCTCTCAAAAACAAAACAAGTTCCTTCTCAGTAACATCATCAGCACACACCAGAATAAATCGATTCAAACGGAATGCAAATAAAATTAACACAATCGGATGCGGACATGTCGATTTCTGATTGGTCAGAAGGTGTCGATGTTAACGTTTCTATGGTAACAGACACTGTAATAGATTTAAAGTGTAATTGTTGGAGCAGATGTTCGTTTTATGGAAGGAGTATCCAGTTTCAAAGCTTTTTTCTTTTCATATTTGTGTCTTTTTAGATTTGAGACAAAGGCAGGCTGGTGGCCGAACTGAGGACGGTTCAGACCTACCTAAGTTTTTAGAACTTCCTGAAAACTAATGAACGTAGCGACGGCACCCGCCCTCCTGGTTGTTGATTATTGTAACGACATGGAGTGTTTTATTCCTCACTCACTGATCAAATCGCAGTAACACTGTAATGCACCCTAAAGCACATTATGTCGTTTCAGGATTTTTATTTTCCGTGCGCTGTTTCCCGTGACCCCATTCTCTCTCCTCACTAACTCCTGATGGTGCAATATCACAGATGGAAGGTAAACACACTCACAGGCTACTGCACACACACACACACACACACACACACACACGCACTGACATCCCAGACTAACTCCTTTAAGTAAACACGTTTCCATAAAGAAAAGTGAACCTCTCATTAATTTAATTTAATTTCCGCCAAACATTTAATTGTCGGCATTGAGTCACAGGAACTCTCTTGGTGTTTGACTGCAGAACGCATTACTGTACATCGCGCGAACGGATTTTGTGGTTGAATAACAGCTGCTGGAGTAAAGAGACAAAAGAAGAAACAGATACTGAGACGTCTCGAGTTTAAGCCCAGGGCTTGCATGTGTACAGCCTCAAAGGGAGTTACATGAGAAACTTTATAACAGCGTGCAGAAAATTGTCAGTGTAAGGATACACTCTAACAACACCAACCCGCATAGAAAGGAACAGAATTTAGTCCGGGAAAAAAACCTCAGTGAGATCCATCACGAAGATGTTCACCGCGTGGGGATTAAAGCAAATGAGTTCCAGACACCGGGAGAGAGATGATGGAGTGGCATCGCTGCTTTCCGCAGTGCGCGAACATCCTGTTGGTGAAGGATTTGGCTGTCGGGTTTTTCTTGTACTGTTGTAGCCTGAAGTTTCTCTAACCTTGTAATCAGACCTGCCATGATATATATAACAGCGTCGAGGAAACTTTTACACCAGTCCTGGAAAGATGCAGCGTCGCTCTTGATTTAAGACATCAGATAAACGTGTGGCGGTTTGGGGAAACCTGTCGGATGTGGCTGAACTCTGACCAGAAGCCAAAAAATACAAAATTGCTTGGGTTTTTTGCTGAAATCTGTAGATTCATTTATAACATCCTTCAGCGACTTAAAATGGAGCCGACACGATGAATAAATTTCGACTTACATTAAGGGAATCCTTCTGCAAATATGTTGTGTAACGCCCCTCCCCCACACTGGGTCCTGGTTCACGGTTCTTGGTCTGTGACCGTCATCACCTACAAATTGACGCATTAGCTGTGAAATGTTAGCTTACCAACGAATAACCACTGACTCCCAAACCCACAGAACCCAACTTGTGCTGGTCTGTCAGGAGCCGTCTGTGATTTATCTGCGGAACGCCAACGAAACCTCACGATTTGTTATGAATTGTCGAGAACTGCTACGGCACTTCCCGTTTTTCTTTGAAGTCCTGTCAGTTAACAGCAACCTGGATCACAGTATTTCGGATTCCTTCTTATGAACATCCTTCTTATGGACATTTAAGCCCAGAGCATAGCTAACAAAAACACACAGCTTGGAACACTTAGCTAACGCTCAGTGAACGTTCTAGGGCTGAGCCGCTCCACTCTCCCTATTTACAGTAAGTGCACCATATTGTTGGTGGAAAGAAAGCATTGTACCTCAAGTTAAGTTAAGCCTTTATTTGTCACATATACAGTACGTTACAGCATAGTGAAATTCTTTCTCCGCATATTCCAGTGTAACTGGGGTCAGAGCGCAGGGTCAGCCATGATACAGCGCCCGTGGAGCAGGTAGGGTTAAGGGTCTAGCTCAAGGGCCCAACAATGGCAACCTGGTGGAGCTGGGTATCAATCCGCTGACCTTCTGATCACTAATTCAGTTCCTGAGCCCTCTTAGCCACCACTGCATGAACGTTCCCTGGCTCGGAATAGAGCCTGTGCTGCGAGAGCGCCGAATCCTAACCACTAGACCACCAGGTAGTCATGTAGTGCACTACATGTCAATTCAAAGCCACACAGGCTAGTTCGCTAGTTAGCTCGTGCATTGTTTGGAAATAAAGGTCTGTAAAGGAAAGATTGATAAAAATAGTGACATTAACCACTTATGTCCCACAAACTGCTACGATGCACCTCTAACTACCTTCTTCAACTACATCTACATTTTTCGAATCAGCATCACCGAATCAGCTTGAAATAGAAATATAGACTATATATAGTACATAGAGATAGATTTAATAATCTGATATTTGGCTCATAGTACATAAAAATGACCCTATTGTAAAAGAAACTTGCTGGAGTATTTTTGCAGCGATGTTTATTGTGGTTGAGTAAACGGATGTGTAAAACTTTTTGAGTCTTAACTTAGCAGTCGTACACTTTCTAGGAAAGACAAAACAAAAAGTATACGTTGAAGAAAGCATTCAGATGCTTGGGGGTTTTTTTTTTTTGTTTGTTGGTTTTTTTTTTATATAATGTTCTCCTTCTTTGTGCTGCAGCCTGTAAAAACGCCTTTAATGTTGGTGGGAAAGCCGAGGACAAGCTGAGCCCTGGATTTAGCAGAGATTGCAGTTGCAGATATGGAGGAAAGCTCGTCAGATCCCCTCTCGCTGTCTTCGCTGGGGTCCTTTACTTGATTTATTCTTATTATTGTTAGAAGCTGCAAAGCATCAGCCAGATCCCAGAACCCGGGACTAGACTTTTGTTTCGACCATCGTAGAACTTCACTTAGCGTTCGTGGCTCAGACTAAAGGCATATGGAATTAGGTTGTTTTTTTTTTTTTTTACATACACAGCCTCATAATAAAAGTGCAAAAAAAAAAAAAAACCAATAAAACACTTGTCTATAGGACCGTACACTGTTTATGGTGAAGAATTTACTGTGCGACAGCTGGAGGTGTTTAAAATCGCTATTTAAGACGTCATGGGTTCTCCTGCATGCTACTACAGCTTCCTGTCTGATTCGTCTTTGTCCTGTTGAGAACATAAAACCATGTGGAGAAGAGAAAGAGATCTGACTTGAATTAGTCCACCTACTGTACGTCCACCTAATTCCTTGCTGATAAACATACAGTATAGTTACAGGAGATATGTTTTATTGCTTAATCATTAATGAAGATCTGGTTATGTTTGGTTTCATATTTTTTAATTTTCAAATTACACATTTTGACTAATCCCACAGATTCTACACACATGAGACAATAGTTTTGAACATGAAGCTGAGAATAAATTCACAATTACTGTCCAAAAAAAAAAAAAAAAAACAACTCTTGGCACATGTTCAGGTCCCAAAGCACCACAAGCTTTTGTTTCCATGTCACTTGTTTTAGTTCTCCATGGGCTTTTGATATTGTTATGGTTTCGCTTTCTTCTCCTTCATTGGTTTAATTAGCAGAAGCACAGTATATTTGTGTATATACAGTACTGTATACATATATTCCACTTTATATTGTTGATCTCACCAGTCTACTTTCCTTGATTTAAGGTGTACCATATGACCGGATATACTCTGTACCATATGTGGCTCTTCTTCAAAATGGTTTTTACAAAGTGAAACGCTCACACTTGTATAGAATGTCACAGTAGGCGCTCTAGTGTTTCGATTTCCCTTTACTGGAAACCTGTTCATGAGGTGCATGAAGCGAGCTCCATAAACACATGGTGCGTTAAGGCTGGAAAGGAGGAATCTGGAGACCCTGACTGAACTCAACCCTCACTGACCACCTTTGGGACGAACTGACGAACCTTTCTCGACATCGCAACCTTAACGCCCGTCCTCACTCACGCTCTTGTAACTGAACGAACACAAATCCCTATCGCCATAAAAATCCAAAACACATCTATTAGAAAGCCTTCCCAGGAGATAAAACTTATTACAGAACTAAGATGTGTAACAAGCACATGTACAGGAGGTGTGATGTCAGGGGCGTGCAAACTTTTGCCTATATAGTGCATAACACTGCTCTGTTGAATCTATATTAATTAAATACTGTTTTTGTTGTTGAGGATCTTTAAACAAGCCATGTCAGGACCCACTAGTTAAACTGAAATCAAAAGTTTTGGCACCCTGCCCCAACCAAACACTGGGCTAGTTCTTGCTTTTAACATTAAAACATTGTTGTTGTTTTTTTTTCATAGTTTATCAGCTCAGCTCCAGGATTTTCCCGAGCTCTTCATCCTGATCTGAAGCGTGGTATCTTGCACTGGATCTTGTTTATTTCCTGAAAATTCCTTTGTCTATTTTACAAGAGCTACAGCTCATACATCTTGGTATTCGAGAGATAACAGCGCGCTCTTCTTCTTACAACCTGATGTGTGTGTGTGGGGGGGGGGGGGTGGAGGTCTCTTAATACTTCATTCGGGTGACTGAGAAGTAACATGAGATGCACTACATTAAAAATACCATAAAAATGAGCTTGAAGTGAAGGTCTGGAATTTCTCAGTGGG
Organism: Dolichallabes microphthalmus; assembly: GCA_026413445.1. Lineage (NCBI taxonomy): Eukaryota > Metazoa > Chordata > Actinopteri > Siluriformes > Clariidae > Dolichallabes > Dolichallabes microphthalmus. The sequence goes on from JAOTQY010000001.1 coordinate 26,022,145, forward strand.
GCGAGGGCGCGCTCGGCCAGTTATTAGATCCTACAGACGTCCTGAAACACTGTTAGGAAATCAGATGTTGTTTGATGATGGCTATACGAAGGCTGAGATTCTGGTTTTTACATTTCCTCTTCACATTCGCAGCTCCGTGTGTGTATGTGTGTGTGTGTGTGTCTTTCTTATTTCCTCTCACAGTGGGATTAATAACTTTAACACCTGTGTGTATTTGATAGTGTGTGTGTGTGTGGGCACGGTGTAATATGGACTCACCACATGAACCTCTTTGTCCTTGGTGAACGGGGGACCGCTGAGGACCATCTGAGGCTGCATGGCTGAGTGGAGGTAGACGCCAGATGCTATCACCGTGCTGCCTCCACTATACACACACACACACACACATAGAGACACATAGATGAACAGAATGGACAACCCTTTTGTTATACACATGCACGGCATCAGGCATCCCAGCGCCCGAATCATTCATAGCCTCCTCGCTAGCTCATTCTCTCCCTCTCTTTATTCACCACTGGAGGTGTTTTTTTATTTATTTTCACGTCCGTCCCTTGTATTACCTCCCCATCACTCTGAGTGTAGTATTTTTCCTATAAGCCCTCGCCTCCTTCACTCCACATGTCGTCTGCGATTAGACTTGCGTTTGCCAGACATTTTATTTTATTATAATTTTTTTTCCAATATCTTCCAAACACCCACACTTTTATCTTTTACAACATTATTTTTTCGCATTCTTCTTTCTCCTCCTGCTCTGTCTCCTCTCGTGCTTATTCTTCTGCCCCTTTGCTCCAGTTTCGTAAAACTCTCTGACCTCTGTGCAAGCCACTGAAAGTCTGTACTCGAGGCCTCGTGATTTGAGAAATAAAGGGGTCCGACTGAACATTTGTGTCCTTTGGTACAAAAACGGTAAGATCTTCTGAAAGTCACAGTCGGATGTATCTGATGTCTCACTTGCTGTGTTTGTGTGCGTTGTACAGTAGGAATGACGTACGAGACGCACCTGATGAAGGAGCGCGTGGGCTGAACGTTGTGGATCAGCGGATCCTCGTTGTAGCTGTAACTGACCGGAGCTTGGAAGCTCACTCCGTCGATGTGCAGCTGCACGTTAAGCTGCGACGGCGATTCCTGAGGCGGAGTCTGACACGTCAGCGTGTTGGCTGATAAACTGCGGAGGATGTAAAAAAAATAATAATAATCCACCACTTCACAAACACACACGGTGAGAATATTATTATTATTATTATTATTATTTATTGATTTATTTATTTTAATGATCCACACTCTCACCTTTGAACTGTGCAGGTACCGGTTCCGATAGTAACCTTTCGTGAGCTTCCGCTGTCCAGGTACGAACCCTTAATGGTCAGCATGGTTCCGCCAGATTTGGGACCGAATTCGGGAACGATTCCTTTAATAGCAGGGATCTGCACAAACAAAACAAAAGGAGAAAAGAGGCAAAGTCACATGATACTATAGGATTTTTAAATATTATCATGCGTTCATCTTTTATTTTATTTTATTTTTTTCAGGTTATATGCAGGTTTATGATATGTGAGAAACTATTTTCCTTGTTAGCTTTTTGCTGTTTTCTATCATTTAATAAAATAACAAAAAGAAGATAATAATGGAATAATAAATAGATACAGTATGTTTACAGAGTTTGTTTACAAAGTTAATATTTATAAATGTATCGCCAGCTGTTAACCACGGGATTCATTTTGCATGTTAATGATCTACACTTTACAAAAATATCCCTTTTGCTGTTTTCTAACAAACCAAAATTACCTCATGATAATCTTTAAGCTAATATGTTGATAATTATCGCGACTAATATTCCATCATTCGCTCTCCATGATGCTTCCAGGATCTCCATGACAGTTGAAACAGCACACCGCGCTTTTGGACGGTGCTTACCACAAACGAGAAGCCCTCGAGCTGTCCTTCCTCCTTCCCGCTGCGTACTCTGACCGAGTGAACGGAACTGGACGCGTTCACATGATCCAGGCTACAAATCAACCTGAAGGCGAAGACAAAAACATCCCCTATGATTTAACACAATAAACACGCTGTAGAAAGTAGCGCTGCTAAAAATCCTTACAGCAGTCACACTGTTCTGCCTGGAAGGGTTCCTGCGCTAATTTTAACAAAGGCGCGGCTGTCGTGGGTCGTCCCCGGAAACGCGGAGGCTAAATTACTTTATTTGTGTGGAAAAAAAAATAAAAAACCTTCACATAGTAGTACATTTTTTGTTTAACACAGGGCGTCTTTTTAAGGTTACAAACCGAATTAATCGGATTCATTTGCTGGACCACTAAGTATTCAGACACACCAACAGTTCTGGCACCCTTTTCCTTTTCTAAGCTTTATTTTTCATATATGGAAGATAGACAGCGCTGTGCAAAAGCCCTGACCCGCCTCATTTTTTTCATATTTTGCTTTTTGTATTTTTAATGTAATGTTGAAGAACACTTCTCCAGGCTTCCTAAGCTTTCATTTTCACACCAGTCCCAGTACCTGAGCAGGCTCACGGGGGGGGTGTTTTTGTTTGTTAACCCACACTGTGACCTATGAATCATTCAAGCATAAACAAAAAAAAATCATCTAAGTTAAGGCATAAAGGCATAAACCAGTGAGAACCAGGTTCAGATGATGACAGATGATCGGGCCGGCGATGACTCCGCAGCCTGTCGCAGTAAAACATTTCTTCCCATTTCCTTAAGTTAATCGCTATGATATACTGTCATTTCATTTACTACAAAGAAATGTGGAGGCTCAAGACTTTTACAAAGTACTGTACAAAGTACTGTACGAAATCACTCTTACAGTATACGTTTTTCTTCACTTGGGTGACTTTTGACATCATTGAGACATTTTGAGTTTGCTAGCATGGTTTAAGACACGCTGCTACTACGCGTGTTGATGTGATATTTTCTGAAAGCTAAAGAAAGTTACAAAGAAAGTTTTAAAATCATGATTTTTCATCTTTTTTTTTTTTTTTTGCTGGAAGTCTGCTACAGTAACGGATTTCTTCACACCACTTCCTAAAGCACAAATCTACTGGCTGCTCTGAACCAGTAGCTACACATGACGTACAGTGAGGAAAAATTATAAAGAACTACTTAAACCATTAAAAAAAAAAGATTTTGGTTCACTAAACTGTCACTGTGCATATGAGTTATGGGTTTCTGAGCTCGTTTTCCTTCACACTGATCTCACCGATGACTGCTGACGTCTTTATCCGTCAGCCTGCACTTGGCTCCGGCCACGTCCACGTCGATGAGTTTGGCGTCAAAGCGATCTTTCTTACTGAAGCCAAAGTTCTTGCCACAGATCGTGATGCTGGTGTGGCCTTTCAGTGGAGCCGTTTTAGGAAAGATCTGAACCAAACAAACAAACAGATGAATAAAGTGTCTTTAAATGAAAGAAGGTGATTCACTTCATGGTGTGACTAATGAATAAAAACAGCAGTGCTTTTCCATTATGAATCTCCTCGTCTTCCCTGATCTGAAAAACATGTAAGATAAATATTCACATGCGGAGAAGTGCAACTGTTAACACCTGATGTTAGAAATCCATTCCAAGAACAAAGTTCTCTGAAACCCTGGCGTCATGTTTTTCCCTCCTGACAACTATGAAGCAGCCAGAATCAATAAAGGCCAGAGTTCCAGAGTTTCTGAGTGTCCGAGTCTCGAAGTTGGTGGTCATTTCATTGGAAAGCACTTATTCTATTAGCCTTATTCTATTGTCTAATGTCGTAACCACGGCAACCCGGTTTAGGGTTTTGGGCAGGACAGTTACCTCGGTGATGAGGAGGGGGCAGGAAACTTGGCTCCAGCTCGACCCGGTGCACTGAGGAGAGCGAGTACAGAGGTTCCGGTTCCGGCACCAACCGCAGCCCATGAAGGCAGGAGCGAGAAGACACGAGCTGCAGTTTAATAACTGCTCACAGCCGGGCCCGATTACAGGCACCTTGTGTACCTGCGAGAGAGAGAGAGAGAGAGAGAGAGAGAGAGAGAGAGACATGAAAAAAGAAAATTAAACAGAAAGAGACATAGAGAAGAAGTCCGAAAAAAACAGAAAGAAAGAAAGAAAGAAAGAAAATGGGAGACAGGGAGAGAGAGAAAGAAAGAAAAATGAGAGAGAAGGAAAGAAAGAAAAAAGAAAGAAAGAAAATGTGATACAGACAATGAGACAGACAGGAAGAGAGGGAAACGAAGAGAGAAAGAGAGAAAGTAAAATGAGAGAAAGGGAAAGAAATACAGGAAGGAAAGAAAGAAAAGAAACAAACACACAAACAAAATGTGAGACAGACGAATGAGAGGGAAATGAAGAGAGAAAGAGAGAAAGAAAAATTAGAGAAATGGAAATAAATATAGGAAGGAAAGAAAGAAAAGAAAGAGAAAACAAAGAAAGAAAAGAAAGAAACAAAGAAACAAAATGTGAGACAGACAATGAGACAGACGGATGAGAGGGAAATGAAGAGAGAAAGAGAGAAAGAAAAATGAGAGAGAGGGAAAGAAAACAGGAAGGAAGGAAGGAAAGAAAGAAGAAAGAAGGAAAGAAAGAAAGAAAGAAAGAAAGAAAGAAAGTGTGAGACAGACAGGAAGAGAGGGGAATGAAGAGAGAAATAGAGAAAGAAAAATGAGAGAGAGGGAAGAAATACAGGAAGGAAAGAAAGAAAAGAAGAAAGAAAGAATGAAAGAAGGAAAGAAAATGTGAGACAGACAATGAGACAGATAGGAAGAGAGAAGAAAAATCAGAGAGAGAAGAAAAACAATAAAAAGTAAAAAAAAAAAAAAAAGAAAGAAAGAAAGAACATGAGAGAGTAGGAAACAGACTCAGCTGACTGTTACTAATTGCTAACACTGGAGACTCCTTACTTCTCCTTATCATTTTTACATCTACACTGTTACTATAGAAACTACACCTGTTGCAAGAAGGAAACTAAACATTCCTACCATAATCTACAGACGTGACTGAACCCTGATCACTGATCACTGAAATCCCCCCTCGCTTTAGACCTGACGAGTTGAACATATTAAAGACCCTTCACCTTATTCCCGGTGACCAGCAGTAAGGCGGCGTCCGGGCTCTGCGGAGACAACACTGCGACTTCTGAGGAGACGGGGAGCGTGTCCAGGAGGAAGTTCACATGCGGCTCCGTGTTGCCAAAACGGGAAACCACCACCTGCACAAAATGCCGGCGAGTGACATCAATGACCTCTCTAGCGAAGGCCGATCACAATGAAGCACATTTTTCTGTTTACTGTAAACGCCTGCATGGATTGTTGACGCGGTGACATTACGAACTGGGTTGTTTAACTTCTTGTTTATATCTGCACAAGGTGATGTAGGGGTTCTGCAGCACGCGGTGTCTCGTCTTTGATTTTTGGACCAAAAATGATTAAAGTTCGCCGTGTCCCAGGTTACTTCATAAATCATATGCAGGTTGTAGATATACAGGCTGAATTACAGATCCTGAAACTCTGCTTGGGAGGGATTTTAAATCAAAGGGTGGTGGTAATCCAGGAAAATTGTCACGGGTCATGCTCGTCTTGCTGTAATAACTGCTGTTTCGCTTTCCTTCGGGGCGAGATGACGGATTTGAAGCCCGATGACTGCGGCTGATGGCGGCGAGTGGGAGCAGACAAAAGCCACGGCCCGGGGCGAGAGGAGACGTAAAGGCTGCTGCGGCATGTCGGGAGGTGTCGGAACACTCGCGCTATCTTCTTGCACCTGGACGAAAAGTTATCACCCCCATGGTTAGGCTGCAATTACAGGCCTCGGAGCTAGCCCGGGTCTGAATAGGCCATTACGGAGCGCGCTCTCTTAAAGACCTGTTTTAACACACCTGGCCTGGATGTGTGGTGAGGTGGTGAGGTAAGAGTTGTGCGGGGAGCAATTAGTGTCTAGAAACTGTGTGTTAGCACGAAAACAGTGCGTCTGTCCTGTGGGAAAATCTGCCGTTTTGTGTGCGTGTGAGAGCATCCTGATGTTAGCATTCCATCGATTGGGGATCGTTTCTCGATGCATAGTGAAGCTGAAGGAGTGTCTGCTTGGTGCTGACAGGTAGAAAATATGTAATGTACGCTGTGTAGACGAACGTCACGCTGTAAAGATTTGTCAACGGCTTGACACGGCCTTTCATGCCATGTACTTGTTGATACCAGACACATGGGAGTAACGGAGGGTGTTGTTTATCTCGGAGAAGCAACGGATACACATGATGTGTTAATACTGTAGCTGACCTAAAAGTTAGAGGAGCAGCCAGTTTGTCAAAGTCAGAGCGAATCTTTTTATGGTCTGCAACGTGTGCATTGTGTGTGTGAGAGCTAAGATAAAATAAATAAATAAAATCAGGACTTCACACACATCCCCAGCTGTGTAAATTAAAAAACTAATGAGGTGGTTCAGACAACACAATTCCAGCCAATCAGCAACAAGGATTGTTACCATTAATTTTGTTCAGTTAGACCTGTTGTTAGGGTCTCTTTCTTGTGGTCGGAGCTTCTGAAGGAACACTAAAGGGAGTTTTGTTTAAGGATTGTTGAGTTAAAATTTTATCCAACCTTCTCCATGATCGCTGATTCCCTCTTTAAAGCAAAAAAGAGCATCACTTTTGCAGGGGGCGCTATGGAGCCCATTATGGCGTATGGGGGCTGGTTTTTTTTATTTTTTTTTATTCTGTAAGTTTATTTCAGTGACTGGTCAACAATACATACTCCTAACTTAGTGACACGTTCAGCATGTTTTTGTTGTCGGCTCTGGCGGTCAGCTTGAGAAAATACAAATTGGGTGGATCATCCAAAAACTTCACTTTTTTCAGACTTTTTCCATTACTGTTAAAAGTTAAATGCTGATAATGTTTATTAAATTAAACAAATTAAAGTTTGTCAAAGTTTGTTCTTTATTGTTGTTTTATTTTCCCAGCTATCTGTTTACAACTTCAATTCAAAACTACCATAGTCACAGTAGTTTCTGATTAACGTTGGACATGCAAAGATGGAAGAAAATCATCTCATTCTGAAATCTTATATACAATCTCTCATTAACCTTCCAGTTAAATGTGTATGGAAGAAAAAAAATTATATTGGAGCCTTTAATGAGGGGGCGTGTCGGGTACATTCAGCTAGCTAATACAAAGCTAAGCGCACATACAGTACCATGAAAATCATGTTTAACTCATTTGTTTATATTGAAGCCTTGCTGGTGTGTGTTTTAACGAGGAGGCTTCAGACATCTAACTGTGTATTTGGGTTTTCAGATATTTCAGGACAAAATGAAGGTTATCATTACTTTTATAATGTGTAAACTTGATCACTACAGGAATATGGGAATGACATCCCTGTAGAACTCTCAAAAAGAAGGTATTATTATTATTATTATTATTATTATTATTATATATTTTTTGGTCATAGAAACAACTGAAAGCAACCAAAAAACACATGATCAAGTGTATATGTGCTATTTATTTGCCATTGTGACACAATTTAAAATTTATTGCTCAGGCATGTTTGTATTGTTGGTTAAAATGAACTAAAATTCAGTTCATCATACATACTGTATTGCCTGAAAAAATTATATGTCACTCTGTACTGCACAATCCTGAGCCATGTATATGTTTATTAAAAATAGTAAACAAAAAAATGGCAAAATTGCTCTCAGTTTTAAGATCTACACACGTACATATTAACTTACAGTAAGGTGGTGGGTATGAATTATAAAGAAGGATTCAGACTCTACTATTGTCACTGAGTACAAGCTGACTTCGCCAAAGTGTTGTTGTTTCTTTGATCTCCACAAATGTAACGAAATCCTTAAATAATCAACAAAACATCTACAGTGGTGTGAAAAACTATTTGCCCCCC
>JAOTQY010000001.1:26040657-26057652 GCA_026413445.1 Dolichallabes microphthalmus
TGCAAATTGTCTTTGTCTTGTCTATTTTTTCGCCGTTTCTTATTTCCATCCTCTATCCTAATACCCCTATCTCACCTGCGCGGTGGCCATAAGTACGGTTCATCATGATTCACCGAAAGTTTTTGGCGCTGTGAGTACGTTTCCATCTTTTAAACATGTTTAATAACGCAAGGAAATCGCCACGTTCTCGCGAGACAAATCTGATCTCGCGGGATCTCGTATCACGAGATCTCATCACACTCCTACAATATATGCAAGAAAACATAATAAAGCGCCTTTCTAGAGAAGAAAATGTGATGAAGTGCCCAATAGGATGCTCCTATTGGCAAGGGTGCTGTAACATATTACATAACATGGAATATATTATGAAGTGACACATTTGGTGCCCCAATTTATAAGAAAACATGATCAGGTGCCCTTTGGGGTGCTCCACTATACAAGAAAATGTGATAATGTTCCCCCTAGGGTGCTCCACAATAGAGGAAATCGCGATGAAGTGCCCTCTAGGTGCTCCAATATACAGTAAAATGTGATGAAGTGCCCTCTAGGGTGCTCCAATATACAACAAAATGTGATGAGGTGCCCTCTAGGGTGCTCCACTACACAGACGAATGTGAGGAAAGGTCCTCTAGAGTGCTCCACAATACAACAAATCATGATAAAGTGCCCTCTAGGGTGCTCCACTATACAGGACAACCTGATGAAATGCCCTCTAGGGTGCTCCAATATACAAGAAAACAATGAAGGGTCATATAGGTCACCCTTTTAGTAGGGAAAATGAGATACAGTGCCCTTTAGGTTTCTATACTGTACATGTGAGAAAAAAATATGAAAAGCCCTCTAGGTTATTTTACGCCTCAGGCTGCCTGACTTCATCCTACTGTACTTCCTGTAATTATTGTACCCGACTGTGTACTGCTTTAAAAAATGTGCATTAATAAAATTTTTATGCCCTGGCTATAAACATAAGGTTTAATCCAAATCAAGTGACTGGCAAAACAAATAACTAGATAATCACGCTGCTTACAAAAACAGAGCGTGTAAACAGGTGGCAGCCCCTTTTTTTTTTTTTTTTAATGATTTAGCCTGTAAACATCAGCCAGGCCGTTTATTAAGTGCTTTGAATCCATGCAGTAAAAGGAAAACAAACATGGCTGTAACGTGTTCAGAACAGAAACACCAAGAAAACAATGGGTCATTGTGAAACCACTGGCATCTCATCTATCCTTTTTTTTTTTTTTTACCCATTAGGGGTCTTTTGGGGTTCCTGTTTAAAATACAGGATTAGGAGAAGAAAAAAAAGCACACATCTGTTTTAAAGGAAGGGCACACATCCACATCCAGGCTCGCCATGAGCTTTGGGTTGGACACCATGAATAAAACAAGTTAGCAATTTAAATAAAATGTCTCTGCTTGTAGTGTGTTATAGGATCTGTTCCCTGGAGGAGGGTAAAGAGACAGCCCTTGCTCATTTGTAACAGGGTGAGGGTGTGACTGAGCGCAGTTCTGAATGGTGAAGTCATTTTAGAGGAAACAATAATTTAATAGTTAACAGCTAACATTAGCTAGTTAGGACTGTAATGTGCGGGGCAACATTAAGAAAATACTTCGTTGTGGATTATTGTAGGGGAAAAATGGACAACGTAGCCAATCTTCTGTCTCACGGTCAGAAATTTGATTAACTTGATTTGCAAGACGGAATGAGGATCGCAGATTCAAACTGTAAGCCGTCCTCTTCTTGCTTGTTAATCTTTCTTAGTTACTGTATATATGCTACCAATCAAAAGTTTGGACGTAAGTTTGGTTTCATTTTCTACATTTTAGAACTATTAAATAATACCTATAGAATTATGTAATTAAGTCAGTCAGTTGTTGTCGGCTGTTCTGGAACAGTTCATGCAAGAACAGTATTATCTCAGGTGTATTTGTAAAACCCATCAAGCTCCATGACGAAACTGTCTCTCATGAAGGTCTTCCGAGGAAATCAAGACCAAATCTGACCTCTGAAGAGTGAGTGACTGAAGAGGAGACGTTCATTTAGAGTCACCAGCCTCAGAAATCACCAATTAACCTCAACCAGCACCTCAGATTAGAGCCGTTATGAAGCTTTACAGAGCAGAAGTAGCAGATATACATCTCAATATCAACTGTTCAAAGGAGATTATTGTATTTTTTGGAAAAACACCTTCATCATTGTTTTACAGTGTAGAAAAAAAATAAACATCAGGAACGAACTTGGAGTTAGAATTCCAATCAGTGTCCAAACTTTTGACTGGTAGTGTGGTATAAGATCAAACTTTGCTAAACGTGTCAAACAAAAGATGTTCAGTCTGAGCATCAGGGTGTTTATGTTAAGATTGTCAATTTGATTACGTTTTTGGGGGGGACATTGGGATTTTTGTTTGATTTGACTCCGTAGCGCTAAAGTTAACTGTGTGATTCGGCTCAAGCTACAGTATATTTCTTGAAGGTTTTAAAGTATTAAAAGCTATCTAATCAACCCTGAAACACTGTGAAACTCGTGTTGTTGATTGTTTGAATGGCATGTCTCTTACAAAACAATATATGTTTTCCTGCCAATCGTCTGCTCCACACTCCAGTCTAGAACGTAACGCTTATTAAACAAGTACTGTCTGTATGTTAACTGATCTAATGATAAGACTGATATAAACTCATTTAAAAGTAAGGATGGGAAACTTCACACAGTTTACACATGTCGATTTGAGGCCACGCCATAAAATGTGAAGGAACTGGTAGTCGAGAAGGTCTCTTGAGTTGGTTGATGTGTGGAAATTTTACTTTTAGTGTTTTTTTTTGTTGGTGTTTTTTCTTACCAGTTGTTGGTTAAAAAAACGTTGCTCTAAACATGCGTGAGGTGACGTCATCCAATGAAGAAAAATGATTAAGAATAATGAATTGGAGCAAAACTTTATCACTAAATCAGAGTTGAAGACGAGTATTTTGTAGTGTTTATATGTCGCCCAACACCACTGTTCCTTCTATCTTTCGAGCTCCACTAAAGCTTGCCCTCCTTTCAGCAGGTGCTTTAACTAGCTGCGTCTGCTAAGAAATAAGTCTTATTAACAGTCTGAGTGAGCGAGCGCTGAAAAGAGCACTGAGATAAGCTCTTCTTATTTGTTGTTTGCATTGTGTGCGTTGAGATCGGCTGCTGATAAAGTCTGCGATCGGTCTGCGTGGGTGGGGTGGGGTGGAGGGGTGTGGGTTTCGAGCTTCCCTCCTTCGCACAGGATCCGACAGGCCCATTGTGTGGAAGAATGTCACTCCTTCTGACAGAGCGGTAAATCTGAGAACAATAAACAAAGCTCTTGATCTGAATTCAGGGTTTAAACCTCGTGTGCTGCTTCGGTAGGTTTTGCGATCTGGGCTTAACCTGATTTTAACATTCCTGCCTCATTTACGCGGCTCCTCCTGTTAGTTTCACCGCAGTTACTGAATAATGCGCCGTAGTTACTGAATAATAAGTACAACTCGTGTGTCTAACAAAACTACACAACAAAGTAAATGGTGCATCACAAAAAATAAATAAATAAATAAATAAATAAATAAATAAAAAGGGCTTTGATGAAACTCACACTCCAGCAAAGCAGGAAATTGCTGCAAGACGTAAAAAAAATTTAATGATAATAAGTAAAATAAGGAAGTTGGAGTCATGCGGAACGAACGATCCGGATTAGTACACATGCCCTCCAGGCGAGTGAATCACCGGGACGACTTGACAGCTTACGCATGTTTCTGTATTAAGCTGAACGCAGAGCTGACAGGAATCCAGCGCTGGAAGGCAGCGTAAAAGTTTTTTTTTTTTTTTTTTACTGAGAGTGTTACCTGTAAATAAACCTGTAAAGCGACGCTGTGGAGGGAAACGTTACACACACACACACACACACACACACACACACACAGAGAAAACAGACGGCAGGTTGCGTCCGTGGAACGGGTTTTTTACGGTTTAACTTTATCTGCTTTATGGGACCTCGTGTCTCGCCGATGCACACATACACACGTTGTAAAACATATCCTGAATAATACAAGAGCTTCATTTTTTTACTTTAGAGTAAATAATAAAGCAGAGGGTAAAGTGAAAACTGATGTTCTGAAATCTAATTAGTGAGACTGAATACTGATGGCTGACGTACTGTGTCAGTATAAACATATGCGGGTTAGTTAAAAGCAGGAAACGAATAAGGATGGACAGCGGGTTCCTGTCAGTGTGTAACGCGGCGCGGCGGATTAGCCTTTGATACGGATGAGCTGATGGAGAGACCGGGAAGAACTTCATTACAGAAATAGTTTGGGACAAGATACAGATTGATTAGGGGGTATGTTTTGAATCGTGCTCAGGTTGTTAAGCCTATTTGGGACAGATGCAGTGTGTGTGTGTGTGTGTGTGTGTGTGTGTGTGAGACTGAAAGTGCTACGTCATGCACCTGAGCACCAGCTGCCCGTCTGTTCCTGGCATCACGATGGTCCGGAGTCACGCAGAAGCCAAGAGTGACTCTGTATGTAAACATGCAGCTGCGTACGGTACATCCACCTGTTCAGACCGTTGGACGCCATTGTGTGTGTGCATATGTGTGTGTGTGTGCGTGTGTGAGAGACTCCACATTCTCCAGCATATAATTGCGAGGCAGCTCTGTAACATTCCTGCACTTGCATCTGCACTCAGCCATGTGGACACGTTACCAGGAAGAAGAGCAGAACAGGACAGACAAGCGGTCAGGCAGGACACGACAGGCACCTTGTCTGCTTTTTTCTCTCTCTCTCTCTCTCTCTCTCTCCGTACCTCTGGAGCGAGCCGGAAACCTCGCCAGCGCCGAGCCCTGACCTAAGAACGACACTAGGTTCTGCCACTCCGTGCGAACACAGACATGACCGAGCGGCGAGCACGTGAGCGCGCAGGCTGCAGCTCGTTCGCCCTCCGTGCCAGCCCCTAATTACCACAGTTGGAATGAACTGTGTGTTTACCAACATATCAAGTCGGAGTCGTTTGTATTCATCAGTAAATTTTTGCCAGGAGCATTTAAATGTAAGGCTGTCAGTGAGGTATTCTAGTCTGAGGCGAATGTAAATCGAGACTGATTTTTTTTTGTTTGTTTGTTTACAGTGTTTTTATTTACACTGTCAAGTTTAAATCATGTATTTATTTCAACGTCATGTACGACTTTAATTCTAAAGTAATGCCTCGGTAGAAAATGGAAGAAAACGATGCACCATTTAGCGGTCACTTTTAGCTCCCTCTAAACATTGCCTTTTATGGGATTTTGTGGGTGGAGCTAAATATCCTACTATTCAACTCTACTGCACTTCAATAGGAAGGATTTCACATAGAAATGACAACGAACTGTATTATTAGTATATTAAACGTATATTAGTATATTAAACTACGATTCTACGATACACAATCATCAGATCTTCACAAAATAAAACTTTTTTTAAGTGCATCTGATCAAGTGTCCCAGCCTTAAAAATACGAGACAGAGCAAAGCGAGCATTATTCTTTAAAAAACCGCGACACGAAGACAGCCATAAGCACCGTTCTAATTAAATTGACAGTCGATCAGCGATCAGAACTCGCTTGGCTGGAATTATATTACGAACCGTAATCAATGAGGTTTCAGATTTAATTTAAAAGCAATCTGTGGGCTGTTTCGCTAATCAATCCTAATCAGGTATTTAAATTTTGACTTTAAAGATGTCTGTGAGTTTTATATATATATATATACACATACACTCTGTACCGATAAAAATGATCGATGCACCTGTTAGGCACGATATGCCTCGGGTCACTCGATCACAAATATCGCTAAACAAACTACGAATTAACATTGTAGTTGATCTTAAAGAAGTCGACTTATTACGCGAAAATCACTTTTAGTCACTTTTGTTTTGTCGTCTTTTTCCCATTTTGTATTGGCCTGGGGGGGGTCTCAACATTTTTCCAATGACATTTATCCCCCCTATTGTGACCTCATATAAGAAGAGCCCCTCCCCTGGCTTTGTACTTTACAGGGGCGAGGCTTAGCATTAGCTCATTTACATAAACACTGAAATGGTGCATGTGGAAAAGGAGTGAACCAGAGGAGGTTTTAAGTGTAAAAAACATATAAGGGATATTACAGCTGGGACATAAACACACACACACACACAATTTGGGGCGAAACCAGTGTGTTTACTGGTTAAAGAAATATGGGACCTTTAAGACCTTTAAGAGTCTCTTCTTCTCACTATTTAATCCAAGGAAGAAACGACAATCGAAATGGCTTACGTTACGTCTTCTTTGTGGTTAAAGCCTACTGTGTGTACTGTATATTGTTCAGATAAGGAGTGATAAGGAAAACGAGTTCCCGTGCAACATCTGCTGTTATAAACTCAACTGATACTCATGGCACCAAGAATTCTGCTGCTCCTTTAAAAAAAAAAATAAAAAACTGTTAGTGGAAAAAGCTGAAACCGGGTCTTCTTTAAACACTCGACGTGAAAGACAGGCTTTGTGTCCGTCTGTATCTTCTCTTAGGGGTAATCTATGGTGTGAGGCACTTACCTAGTGTCACTGAAAGCGGACTTGGCCCTGGTACGCGGACGTAGCGAGGAGCCGTAGAAGTCACGCTGATGCCGAGCGGATGACAATGTTTAGAGCAGGAGATACGCAGAACCAAAATATTTGAGGTGCCTGATAGGGGTTTCTGACATGATGGATAGCGAGCACTTGGTTAAAGTTTGGACAGATGAAGCGCTGAGGAGATGAGGAACTGTAACAGACGTGAGTGAGAGAGAGAGAGAGAGAGAGAGAGAGAGAGAGAGAGAGAGCAGGAGGAAAATAGCTTCACTCTACATCTATATGAAGTGTTAAACCGACCCGTTCAGAGAGCGACAGACACACAAAGGACACCTGTTGGGGTGTTTGAGGTCTCGGGTTTGTCCGCGGAGATCCTGATAAGATAGCCGAGACGGATTCACGTGTCACCGCGGTTCAAAGGGCTGGAGGTTTCCTCGCGACCTCCGAGCAAACAAAGCTGAGGCAGAGCAAACAGTTCAAAAAGTAAAAAACCTTAAGCGTTAAAAAACACTTTTTACTACTAACGCTCGACAACTAGTGAATAAAGTATTACCTGCGGCAGTGATTACAATTAATTATTAATTAACAAGTAAACAACAGAATGCTCCTCTTATCCAGTGGGAGCTACAGTACATTTAAGGTTGTGAAGATCTCTCAAAGACGTTAACTACTCTTCTTACGCAGCTAGAAAATGTTTTATTTCACTTGAACGAATTAAACGGATTCTACTTGAATATCGTGTCATGTTACCCGGAAACGTCTTCATCTTTTCACCTGTTCAATGAAGATGTGATGATTTACTGTTGCAGAGAACAGACTCATACTTCCAATCAGAACGGAGAAATTCAACAGCACTGGGGTCTCAGCTAGAATATAAACATTTTTACGGTTTAGAACGATATTTTAATTTAAGAGCAGTGAGGTTGTCTGATTCGACGTGTGGATTTTCCGCCAGACTTCCTCGGCCATGTTTTACTCGTCGGTATCTCGTTAGCGAGTACGCTCGTTATGAGCCGTCTTCAGCTCTATGCAGTTCTCGTGGACATGTGAGTGTATAATCCTGTTCTGCTATGAACTCTGGGAAACCATCGCCCTGCGTGTATATCGACAGGCTCGACAGGAGTTAAATTCATGCCGTTATTGATTGCCCGTGATTTAGGGATTGATCCGAGCTGTGCTGATGGATGAGAGAGAGAGAGAGAGAGAGAGA
The DNA here is from genome assembly GCA_026413445.1 of Dolichallabes microphthalmus. Taxonomy (NCBI): domain Eukaryota; kingdom Metazoa; phylum Chordata; class Actinopteri; order Siluriformes; family Clariidae; genus Dolichallabes; species Dolichallabes microphthalmus. The sequence goes on from JAOTQY010000001.1 coordinate 26,048,442, forward strand.
CAGATGGAAAGGCAGCTCAGTGATTTATAGCCTTGGGAGGGAAAAGATGAGGCCGTGAGTTAGGGACAAAAGGCCAGATCTGGGTTATGAAAGCTTATAATATGTTCAGTGAGTGTTTAAATCATAGCATGAAAACACACACACCCACGAAATTCAGAGAAACTCTTTCCTAAACCTAATCTCTGTAAGCATTATAACAGACCTCGTTTTCATTCATTGTTTGCTTTCTTTCTTTCACTGAGGAACAATTCAGGGCAAGAGAACAAACATGATGAAAATAAACAGAGATATTTCTGAATATAAATATGGATTTACAACTGCGTACTCCCTGGATTTTTCTTTCTTTCTTACTTTAGGAAGGATCGAGCTGAAGTGAATATGAGCTGCGTTTGTGACTCGACTCTATGAAGCCACGGTTAAAAAGTCGAGACGTGAAATCACGTATCGCACCCACACACGCTGTTGAAATATTATATCGACTCAACATTTTATTTCACTGACCAGACAGTATCGAGGCGGTGTTCGTTTTTTTTTTTTTTCTCGTTTGTCCCTGAACTTGTGAGCCGAGTGGTCAGGAGATAAAAGCGCTTTTATCTGAAAACCTGGGCTTATGTTCAACTTTTTTTGGAAACATTCCACGTGCATTCGTCACACGTGTGTTGGCGGTAACAAGGAAACATAGTGAAATTCTTGTTTGGGGTATTCACACTGACATTACAGGTGCAGCGGATGGGGGTTCAGTTGAAACACGCTAGAGAATTCCTTCAAAGACAGTGTGTGTCAAAACTACGTACATCCTGCGTCCTACGTCCCCGTCGCAATCTTTATGCTTTAGAGGGAAAAAAACGAGCAAATCACCTGGTTGTAGGACTTCATTTTGGCTCCCGTTAAGTGGTAGAGCGGCTTGGTGTAGGCCTGCTTCATGAAGTCCTTGAAGAAGTTGTTGATTTCGGCGATGGAGATGACGCACACCGTGGAGCTTGCCGTGGGCTCGGGCGAGTCCGGCTTGCTCTTGGCGAACGCGGCGAAGAGCACGTCTTCTCCTTCTTTGAAGCCCATCTCCCTGCGTAGGTTGCTTCCGGTTTTGGCCACGTGAGCCGCCTGAAGGACGTTGAACACCGTCTGCGTCGAGCGCTTGCGTCTGCCTTTCTCCGAATAGATGCACTCGAAGGGCATTTCCACGTAGTGCTGGAGCTCGAGGTCGGAGCTGCAGATGCGGACGATTCGCGTGTGGAAAGCCCTGGACGTGCTGCTCTCCCGCTGCACGGTGAGGAAATAGACGTACGAGCCGCTGTGGAAGGAGTAGACGTAGCGCAGGGGGTAGTTCCCGAGCAGCGCTGGCTTTAGGTCCATGTAGGACTGCTCGGAAACAAACTCGAATCGGTCCTGGGTGTCCCACAGCTTCCGTACGGAGATGGTGTGGTGAAGACGTGGTCCTGGAGGAGGATCTAGCGGCTCGGAATTGGCCACGAAGAACCGCACGACTCTACCGACTTCCACGTTCACGACCTGCGTCCCAGATGGCCCGGCAACATGGCGGCTGCCGTCATTGTTGTGGGAGCCGATGCAGTTGACCTCGACGTCCAGCTGACCGTCTTCCAGCAGGTACCAGCTGCAGACGCCGTTCCCGACCGTGCCGCAGACGAACAGCTCGGGGTCGTAGTAGGTCTCCATGATCAGGGCCGTGCTGGTGTTGTTGGCGTTGGGGGGTCGGCCGGAGGAGCAGCCTGAGCACGCTTTGCACTTCGGGTCATCGTGCACGGGTTCGGTCTTGTACTGGGACAGTTGTTCGAGGTCGCCGGATAACGTGTAGAGAGTGTTCGTAGCGCCGGCGTACACGCTCCCGTTGAAAACTAGAAGCTTCTGGACAGGTGTGTTCGAGACGAAGCGAGGGAGGTCGTATGTGACGGAGAGATTGAGTTTGGAGGTTTCACTTGGTTCCTTGCACTGGCCAAAAATGCCGCAGCATAACGTCTGAAGAATGAGAAGAATGCATCCGGCTTTGGGAAGGGTAATTCTCATTTTGCTTGTCTGGAGGGCAAAGAAAATAAGCAAAGAAGTGAGAATGGAAAGTTCAATATTAATATAAAAATGGAGAAAATATGCTCAGGGAAAAAAAATAAAGCATCTGGTATAACTGGAAACATGATTTCAATTAGATTTAACCATCAAATTAACAGGTAATTAATAGAAATAATGCAGTCTGATGAGAATTTATTGCACGATCGATATCAAAATCACCATGCACGCTTTTAGTTTTTTCATAATGTACAGAAACGAACAAGGACGCATCTATGTGCATCTATATCTGTGCTTTAATTTTTAATACTGATACCAAAACTGACCCCAAAATGATTAACCTACTTGGTAATAATTAATTAGAGGTGTTGTGGAACGTTGGGTTAAGCTTTTTATTTATTTATTTTTCCGGTTGATGCTCCTCGAGTCAACATCTCTCATTTACATACGGAATCCACGTAACCAGTGAGCGAATGAACTTTAAGTAAGGCCATTAGAAAAGCGTCCCCGGGGTAAGTCCTGGTTAAACCGCATGTGTAATCCCTGCCTGGGAGCCACAAAAGCACTGAAATCACTACTTACTATTTAAAAACCCAGGAGTCTCATAACAAACTGTCCTTCTAAATAGGCAAAAGCAAAAAAAAAGCCTGCAATTTACTACCGACCACTGTTAACATAATGAGTGAATTTTAAACATCTCCGCGACACTGATGTGGTCACGCAGATGAATCAGTGCAGCAGCAGCAGGCGGAGGGAACGCGCCCGCGAGGAAGAAGCTAACTTTAGACAACCCTCGAGGGAGCGGTTGATAAACTCAATTAAGGCGGGTCGGACTGCAGACGCTGAAGGGGTGATTTATCTTTTTTAGTTGGCTTAAGCGCTTTTCATTTCGAGCGAGAGACGGGAGAAGACAGAGAAGAGCTGATTACTGTATGTTGTCTCCTGCCATCGAAGCCAGCGGAGAGGGGCTGAGCGTCCTTATCTGTGCCTCGTGGAAAAAAAACAAACAGGCTTCAGGACAGGAGGAACCGTTTTACTGGAACTGTGTGTGTGTGTGTGTGTGTGTGTGTGTGTTAATAAGTAATTTGGACAGCATTATTAATTTGAAATTTACCTGGATGAACGGTTTTAAACTGTAAATGTAGTTTGAAAAACAGAAGACTGCGTACAGTGCACTATGTACAGTACAGCTTGTATATAAGAAGATAACAGCATGAAACCTTAACCTCGTTTGTTCACAAATATGTTTTAAACATTTTAACATCAAATTAGGTAGTTAATATTATGAGCGCTCACAACACCTCAGATATACTGTACATTAAAGATGGGGGGAGGGGGGGTTGCCTTCAAAATATATGTTTTAAACTGTATTATTATTTACAATAGAGATGAACCGATCGACCAGTGAGTGACCAGAATTTGATTTTCATTTGATTGGCCGTGACCGATATAAAGATAAAGTCAGATATAAAGATATAACTGATATAATTCATTGTTTTTTGTACATGCTTGTTTTTTCTGTGTTGTTTGTATTTCACATTTGTATTGTTGATTGTTTTTTGTACAGTGTCCTTGAGTGTTTTGAAAGGCGCTTATTAATAAAATTTATCATTATTAAACGATTCTGTACCGAGCGCAGACGTTCCTTCTGGCGCAACAGAAATGCATTTTTATGGCGTTACATTATCAAAAATCAAATTGCGTGCGAAAATCGCAGCCACTCAACTCACTGTTGGGTTTTGAGAATTCTGCAGGTATTTGTGTCCATAAAACATCAAAAATAAAACTTTTTCTCTACAGTCCTACAGGGGGCGCACTCTGAACTACTCCTACGGTTTCATCCAGTGTGGTAGGATTGAATTATTTGCTAAGTTTGTTTAGAAATACAGAGATACGAATAGCTCAGTTCAATGTTAAACTCTTGCATTTAAAGTTAGATTGTGTTTAAATGCTGCGCTTGGTTTTTAAGTGAGAAAACTAATGTTATAGGGAACGGGTGAAATGTAATTAACCTTTTTTTAAAGGTTGAAAATTTCCAACAACATGGGGGGAGGGGGTTGTAATGTAGTATCGAATCAGGATGTTTATAAAATCATGAATCGCAATTTTAATAGAATCAGCATCTGGGTATCGTGATTATATCGTATCGGGAGGTGACTGGTGATTCACATCTCTACTGTAAAATACCGTGACGTCATTTATTGTGATATCGAGATATTACACGACTATATCGCCCAGCCGGATAAAGATATTCACACAATTCACACAATAAACTTCAACTTTCTTTAACTCTGAATATAAAATACAGAATATGAGATTCGTTAACATATGATACTTGTTAATACATTTTATTTCATTTTCTAAGTGTACATCTACTTCTATCTGGTTAAGGCGCTGCCATGGCAACCAAACTGACCCGCTATTTACCCAAACTTATTATTATTATTGTGCTTTAATAACTATATATATTAAATTCATGACAGACTTACCTGTGTAAAAGCAGCCTGACGGACGTCGGCAGAAGAATAAAAGTGAGATTTTTATATCCGGAATCACATCTTTACACGGTGTGTTAGGAGAGACACACGCGCGCGCTCAGCCGTCTCGCGCAGCGACAAAATACCACTAAAGTTTCTCTTTAGAGCCGGAGTAAAGTCTCCACTTATCACGTCCTTTATAAGAGATGTATAAACACTCACACACACACACACACACAGAGAGAGACAGGAGGAGGGAGCGGTGTGACTCCCGGACTGAACACTAAACCGGTTTAACTCCCTCACTCTCACTCTCTATTTATGTAAACCGTTAAAGATGTTAGCGTAGCGCGCGCGGTGCGTGTGACTGGCTCGAGCGACGGTGCGCGAGGCTTCAGGTGAACGCGGACTTTTCGCACTGGGTGACGTCATCATGCGCCGAGCACGCTGATTGGTCGATGAGAATGGAGGGCTTTGTCTAAGTTATATAGAAGTTTATTATTATTATTATTATTATTATTATTATTATTATAAAGGGAGAAGAAGAAGAATATAGAATATTTTTTAATTTTTATTTTACTCACTCAGTCACTGTCTGTAGAGCTTTATCCTGTACACAGGATCCCAGGAGACTTAAGGCAAGCAGCTGGGTACACCCGGGACGTGGTGCCAATCCATCACAGGGCGCACACACACACACACACACATACACACACACACATACACATACACACTCTCAAACGCTCATTCACACAAACACACATCATCATCATCATCATCATCAACAACAACAACAATATCATCATCAATAATATCATCATCATCATCATTTATAACATCATCAATATCATCATCATCAATATCATCATCATCAATATCATCATCAATATCATCATCATTAACATAATCAATATCATCATCATTAACATCATCAATAACATCAATATACTCGTCATCTTCATCATCATCATCATCATCATCATCATCAATAACATCAATATACTCGTCATCTTCATCATCATCATCAATAACATCCTCAATATCATCATCAATATCATCATCATCATCAATATCATCATCATCATCATCATCATTAACATCCTCAATATCATCATGATCATCATCATTAACATCATCAATAACATCAATATACTCATCATCTTCATCATCATCATCAATAACATACTCAATATCATCATCAATATCATCATCATCATCATCATCATTAACATCATCAATACCATCATGATTATCATCATTAACCTCATCAATAACATCAATATCATCGCCATCATCATCATCATTAACATCATCAATAACATCATCAATAACATCAATATACTCGTCATCTTCTTCATCATCATCATCATCATCAATAACATCCTCAATATCATCATCATCATCATCAGAGCACCTAGATTTAATTTACTTATATTTTTTCATGTGAAGTCAAGTCGGCTTTTATTGTCATTTCAACCATATACAGTTCAGTACACGGTAAAATGAAACAACATTCCTCCAGGATCGATATACTAAATACAAAAGACAACTAGCTAAGAACTATGCAAAAAGACAAAAAGGACAGCAAACGAAAAAAGAAAAAAACACTCAACTACCACCAAAGGCACATTTTATTATTATTTTTAAATCACATGTGGGAGCACCTTAAGGGCAGAGCATCTAATTTTTTTGAATGTTGTTTTTTTCCCACAGGAGGGCACATAATCAGGCATTTCCTGTTTTCTTGCATGCAGGTGCATCCTAAACAGCACTTTAACACATATTCTTAAACATCACAACAATTTTTACTTGACTACTTGATTACTTAATGACCAACCACTAGGGCACTTTATCACGTTTCCATGTGCACAGTGGAACCCTACAGGTCATTTCATTGTGGGATTTTAATTTTATTTTTTTTTGTCCATTGAAATGATTTCATCATGATTGCTTAGAAATAGGGGACGGGTGCTTCAACATTTTTTTAAAAACAAATCCTCAAAAAAAAAAAAGAAGCATCTAGGGTTTAAAAAAAAAAAAAAAAAAAAAAAACTACCTACCTACCTACCTACCCACCCACCCTAAGGGGCACTTTATATCCTGTAGGGGCGTCCTAGGGGCCATAATACTGTATACTTTTCAGTTGTTATCTTTAATGCAGAAAACAGAGCACATTTACTCAATCTAATTAATAATCTGGTCATGTGTATGATTTCTCTCGCCTTAAAAATGACAGCCACTGTTCATGACACAAGCTTTTTTGTTGTTTGCGTTAATGATGTGCATCATGCTTTTGGACAGTGAAGATCCGGCTGTGAAACAAGATGGAGGGAAAACATGGGAAAGAAAAGGTCACTCTGTGCCAAGTTAACTCTGAAACCCAGTAATGAACTAGCCCTGTGTGTGTGTGTGTGTGTGTGTGTGCTACAGTATGACACACTAGGCAAACATGATTCACTCATTCAGCTTCACCACACCACCTGTTTCAGGCACGTATTCCGGTAAACAGCTCACATTTCACAAATATTTGGAGAGATTTATTCTCTCCCTGACTTATTTCTTCATGCTCCTTTTCTTTTTTGCAGTTGGTCTACTTTATACCAGTTTCATACTCATTAAGTGCCACTATGAGAAAGCAAGCTGTTGCTGTGCCATCTACTGGTGAGACTGGTGTACTACAACCACACCTCGAGTTTAATGAACAGCTCTGGTGTCTTATAAAACATAAATCACATGCTTACTTTGCATAAAAGTAGAAATTATATAATTTTATATACTATATAACTATATAACTACAATATATAATCCCCTGCTACTCAGAAAGTTCTCTCAGTACGCTGGAGCCATGATCTGAAACGCCGGCCTCCCAGGAACTCCTTTAATGCCCTAAACATGTGGAAATGACTTGGATCGAGGTCAGGATTGGGTGGCGAATAAATTTGGTGTTGGTGAATAATTGTGTGTACAGCTCACACAGACAGATACAAACTTTTTTGCAAAAGTTGACAAAAAGTCATCTGTTGTTTTTCAAGGATCAGGCGTTTTACTCGCGGAACATTTATATAACACGCGTGATTAAAACGAAGAATGAGCACGCACTGTACATGTTAATTAGAGAATACTACAAATGCATTACATTTTTCCTCCTTATATAATTTTTATTTAGTTTCCATGTGATAGCAGACGAACATCTGTGCAACCGAACACACTCAATTTGCTAAATAAAATTTCTTCGTTTCTACTAAGGGTGTACAAACTTTTGCACCTAATAATGGTAATTGGCATGAAGACCCCACAGCACATCCTCCTACATCTAAAAGTTAAACCGTCCATCCAGTGAGACAAACTAATTGTCTGTTTTTTATTTACGACCTCGCCGTCGATACAATGAAACGCTGAGCCGGCCGGACTGCTACTGTAAACCCGACCTGATGGGTGAATTATTACAGGTTCATTCAGGGGACACTCGTACCTCCTCGTCTGTCCATCGGCAGGGCGCTGATTTATTACAGACGCTCCCGCAGTCAATAGTATCTTTGCCGATATTGTTTTTTACAGTCATTCTGATTTGCAGTTCAGGAGATGTTGATCAGCATCAGGACCCAAACTCCTGTAATACGCCTGGAAAGCGGAGAACCCGGAGTAAATTCTGTGCACGAGGAGAACTTGTGAAATGCTCCACAGAAGGTGAACATGAGAGCTACAGTATGAGGCGGCAATGCAAACATCATTTATAAACACATGGTTTTAGCTACAGGAGAACAGGAACTACAATAGCCTGATTCATGGATGTTCTGCAACATTTCATATAATTCTAAAGAGATTAAAAAAGCATGACAGGCATAAAAGGTAACAATTTAATTGTGTAGTCATTTCAGAAGTTACCAGATTCTGTCTTCCCAAACCGTTTTATGATTTAGAGGTTTGTAACCAAAAAAATGTGTTATAAGCTAAATGCATTAGAGCTGGTAGTTTATAACAAGTATTAAGGGGATGTCAGGGGAGGAAGGAGTTACAATAGTGTTATTGGTTCAAATTAATGTTTTATTACTCAAGACAAAGATCTAACTTTCACACCACAATACGTTACATGTTTATGAGGACTTCAGGAGATGCTTTTATAAGAAAATAAAGACAATAGTAGGGGTGTCAATAGTACGTAGGTCTGCTTCATGCAAACACAATGACATGGAGGTTGATGGTTTTACTCTCCTCTCAAAGCATATCGTGTGCCTCACTGTACATATATCTGAGGAAACCAGAAATCATGAAGACACACACAATAAATAAATAAATCAATAAATAAATAGATGTAATCATATTTAGTACACTGGGTGTAGTTAATCCTAAGCCTCGTTTATGATACCGTGTCCTAAAAAACAGTGTTTCTGTTCTTTAAACAAAGTCATTAATGCGTACTAGCCTACAGCAATGAATTATGGGAAAGCACTGGAGCTATATATAGTGAATAGGGAGCACATGAGATGTAATCAGGGGATCCAGATCATTTTGCTTTCGTCATCTTAGAACAGTACATGAAGGATTAATACATGATTTGGCAACACGTTTTAGTCCAATAGTCCAATAGTCCAAGGTTCAATGCATTAATTAGGGTTTATTAATTATGATATACAGTGATGTGAAAAACTATTTGCCCCCCTCCTGATTTCTTATTCTTTTGCATGTTTGTCACACAAAATGTTTCTGATCATCAA
>JAOTQY010000001.1:26147225-26158063 GCA_026413445.1 Dolichallabes microphthalmus
GTAATCGGTCCTAGGTTATGGAATAGCCTTCCGATTTATATCAGGTCTGCTCAAACCCTGTCAGTTTTTAAATCGGCCTTGAAAACTTATCTTTTCTCTAAGGCTTTCAATACTCCTTAATTTAAAATTTCATTTTTATTACTTATAAAATTACTATTTAAGTGTCTTTGTATGTGTATTCTTTCTATTGCTTTTGTAAAGCACTTTGGTCAACACTAGTTGTTTTTAAACGTGCTATATAAATAAACTTGTATTGTATCTTTTTGGAATTTTTATGCGTTTTTGAGGTATTTGTCACGTTATACAAATATATTTTGTTCAGACACAACATACAAATCCTCATCTGTGCTGTTACTATGGAAATGATACCGTATTCGAGCATTAATATACGCTCTACTTTTATCACGCTGTTTTAGGAAACGAATCCGACCGATTCGAATCAGGATCCTGAATCCCTCGAATAATGACACATGGAGGGAGTTAAAACTTTTGCACAGTGCTGTATTGGGCGTATAATCCTGAGACGATGGTTGAAATCTGGAGCAAAAATCTGTTCAACAGTGAGAGAAAGAGACTAATGATGTCTCGGCGTGGTGTTTTGGTTTGTGCTGCGCGTTGTGAAGTATGTGTGTGTTCCTGTGTGATTTCTAGGAAGCTGTAGGTGTTTTAAGTGTTATGAATGTGTTATAGTTATGTAACGCTGGTTCACAGCTCTGTTTCCGCCATGTTCTCGCAGCCTGCCTGGTGCTGAGAGCTTTTGTTCTGGCCGTGGGTGGAAGCTGGACCAGCGCTCTGATGACCTGAGCTGGAGGGCCTGGTCTTTCGTGCCGTTTCCTATAAATACAGACTGAATTAGGGAGTTTGTTTTTATTGAGAGAATATACTGTATCTCCATCCGTAAGTGTTTATGAAACATACAAAACTCGGTACGTTTGCTATATATAGCTGTACAGTATGTAAATGTTTCGATTGAATCATCGATACATGTCAAAAATGGTTCAAAAGAAAATGCTTCAATACCGACAGTGATATTAAGGGTTTGTTGACGGTTTGTTGACGCACTTCAATCATGTTGATATTTTGCAAATAATTTGAATAGAAGGTCAGTGACTGAAAGAGTGCCTTTTTTAAAGTTTTTATATAAAAAAAAGTTTTTGTGCAAATTAATCAGATGACCAAATTTGACTCTAATGGCTTCCCATAGTCTGAACAGTAAGTTCAGATTATAAAATGCTACTAGATGAAAGTTTGGATAAACTCAAACCTTCAAGGGGAACTATTTTTCCAAGGTTAAATTAAATGTAAGATGTGGCAGCGGTGGCTCAGACGGCTAAGGCTCTAGACCGTTGATGTTTGGATCTAAGGATCCGGGTTCGAGCCCTGCCATCGGGGGGTTGCCACAGCCCGTAGTACGCAGCCACTGCATGCAGCAGTCGAGAGATTTTAATTAAAAACTTGTTAAATGTTGGGTCTCCGAGTGGCACAGTGGTAAAATGCTCGTCCTATCATCCAGAGATCGCTGGTTCGGTAACCTCTCGCAGCCTGAGGTCTAGAGGGAGCCGATTGGCCGAGCTCTCTCAGAGGGGCGGGACGAGTGGTACTTGGTGCTCACACATTAATCACGTCTCTACAGCCAGTCAGGGGCGTCTGTGAGCTCACGCAAGCGGAAGAAGCGGATAGCGCTGTCCTCCGAGTGTGTTACGCCGCCCCCAACGGAGCGTGAGGGAGCAGTTCGAAAAGAGGCGGTCAGCTGGCGTCACGTGGTTCGGAGGAAACGTGTGATAGTCTTCGGCCCTCCCGACTGAGTGGTAGCAGTGGCCTTAATGTGGGAGCGCCCCCTAGTGATGGGGAGGAATTGGACAAGACTAAATTAGGGGGGAAATCGGGGGAAAAATCCTTTTTGAGATATTATAAATCTGCATAATTTATTTCATGCATTCGTCCAACTTTGGCCATTGATTATACAAGTAAATCTGAGTATTTTGAAGTCGTGATTAATCGTGAATATGCTGATTAATTAGATTACTATTTTTTACAAGCGATTGACAGCCATAGTTTTAACCTACAGGACTGTTGGCTGCTAAAAAGCTCATAGTTTAATAATACAACCTCTAAGCACATGTTGCAGCCTGAAGTTATCAGACTGCTAAAGCGCAGATCACACAGGCTCACCATGAGAAAACATGGTCACATGACCGGCTTGGTTTTTGTATATTTTAACGCCGCAGTTCACGTAGATCGAGATGTTTCCTGCGTTGTGCCTATGATGCAATGCGTCATATTGTTTTTGCATCATGATGTAACCGTCCACCCCAACCGATCTAGAACCTTCCCAGAACATTCCGAGCCGCATTGCGGTTCACAGACCGACTTCGCTAAACTCCCTGTGACTGAAAGACGTAATCGTGCATTTCCGGGCTCATAGACTGCACAGTAATGGTTAATGATAGTTAATGCTAATCCCCTTCCCCCTGAATTCTAATTCTAGTTCCCAGAACACGGTCGGTTACACCTCCTACACGCACCGCGAGAACATTTCAGCCTCTGGTGTCACCGAGCCTTTGAGCGAGTCTGCTTTCAGACAGCATTGCCTCAAAATGCTATTTTTACCGTAAAGGGAAACTGCCGCAACAGCGTGTCACCGTTCTGTAACACCGATTCATCTTCAGCTGATCATATGGTTCATGTTTGGTTGGAAGGGAGGAAGGAAGGGTTTCATTAATATTAACTCTGCTTTTAGACATTCATAAAGAATCCGTTCAGATTTCAGATTCCTGAACGTGCTTGAGCGTGCATGAAGATTGGTGAGTTTTAATTGGTTGAGCCAAAATAAAAAGCACAACTATAATGTAATTTAACAAGTAGAGACATAGTGCTTTATTTATGTGAGACAATGTGAGCATCTCGCACACTAAACTTGTGAAGATTCAATGCTGAGCCAGTTAAAATCTGCTTTGTGCATCTGTGTTAAAATTTTGCTTTATTTATTTAACATTGAAAGTGTGGAAAATGAACAGAGATTCTCCATAGGACCTTTTGGACACAACACAATGTATTTGGAATTGGTTTATTCTTCGTGCCAATGGCTCTTCACCAACGTTTTTTTTTTTTTTTCTCTCTTTTTTTTTTTTTCTTTCTCTTTAGTCCTTTTTTTCACACTCGCATCCCAGGACGTTTCTGCAGCACTTGGAGGCTTTCACACATCCAGGTTCCAAATGTGTAAAGTGGGAAGTAGGAGCTTGGAATTATGTCACTTTGGATAGAGATTAATTTCTCCATATAAGCTAGGATTTTGTTGGCTGATCACAAACTAGCAACTCGCTAACCAGCTGCGGTAACATCAACATGGAGTAAGCGGAACCTTGACGCCATGATATATATTTAGGTTTTCAGGCTTTATTCGTCACATATACATTACTGACAGTGAAATTCTTTATTCTTTGCATCTCGCAGCTTTTTGTCATAAGGCTGAGGTCAAAGCGCAGTGTGTGCCATTATATGCTGCCCTTGGAGCAGACAGGGTTAAGGGCCTCATCACCACCACCCCTTTTATATTTTGCCTTTATGTAGCTTCAGATTTTAAGGTTCAACCAACTAACATGTATGTGTGTTGCTAGATCTGAAGGAAATCCTATTACAAGTAGTCCCCGATTTACGGACGGGAGCATGTTCGTAAGTCTGATTTGTTCTTAAGTCCAGCAAAGTGAGTCTTGCATGCCTTTGACATGAATAAACAATGTAAAGCGTACCAATCCACTTGACACAATCTGTCGTTTTCCCCTAAGGAAATAAATCTCACACAAATGTAACTACTGTCTCTACGCCTTTAAATCGCGAGGGGAATCCCGGACGCCATTTTGTCTCTGAGCTGTTTTCCACTGAATTGGACTGTGAACTCTGTCTCGTTGAGGATTTTCCGAAATTCGGATTATTCACCATCAGGACAGGCCTTACAGGGCAGATATTTTCTATGATCGTGCTCCGGGACTGAATCACTGAAACCGGTGAGGCCGACTTATTTCCCCCGCACGCACACACACGCACACATACAATATACCGGACTGTTTTATACGTTCACCTACACACTGAAAATATTGTATTTAATTGTTAATATTGGTGTCTGGTGCACTGCAGTGTCTATTTTTTGATACAATACATGTGAACTACTTCTGTGATGAACCGGAAATAGAACCGCGGTCCGTCCACATCTTCCGAAATTCGTGTTTGTAAGTCGGGGACTGCTTGTGATGAATATTTGCATGCCTGTAATACGGTCGTGGACACAAGAAGATATCACAGCCTTTCTGATATTCAACACAACAGCACAACCTCGAGTGTAATATTGCTTTAATACAACAGTTCCACAAACACCGTTTATTATCAACAGATTATGATTTGTTTCTGTTAATTTTGCTCCACCAACACATCCTTCCGTGTGTGGTGAAACTACTAATCCTTGACTAGTAGAGCTGTTGACTGACGTTTAATTTGGGATTTAATTCTTACTGATATGTAGCCAAAATGTGCAGAGAGTAAACCATGGAGGTGTTTGAGAGTCCTATAAATCTCATAAGATTCTCTGTCTCCACATATTCCGCTTTTGGAGCTTGCGTTAGCCATGAACAGAATAACATGGACGGTTACAAGTGATTCATGATGAATTAAAAGCAGTTACTAAGGAGACGGCGTGTTGTTTAAAACAGATGTGTATTCTTGCTGAAAGTGCTTCTGTGACTGTAAATGTGGGTTTTGTCAAGCAGCTGCTCTCTCCTCTGCCCTGCGGACCATACAGACCTACTCTCATCCACGCTGCAATTAATCACTGTGCAACATCTGGGATGCTACCAGTCATGTATATACTTAAACATCTCAGTGCTATTACTGTTTATCATCACCAATTCTCATCCAATCAGATCGCTCAGTCGCGAAACTCACTCTTAATTACCTCAATTAAAATGTAAGGAAGTGGTGATTTGTTGACGTTCTCAGTTTAAACGGTCTATGGTGAGAAGTTTTTCACATAGTACTTGCAAAGTACTCCTCCATTGGATCTACGGCTTCTTCCTCCACGCTTACGGTTTAGAAATTCGAGCTAACGTATCGAAGAAGCCAATTACTTCAATAAAGCAACTGGACTGTTCCTCGACTGTTGCTTAACCTCGTTTAGCTTGCACTGCAGTACACCAAAAAAAATAAACTCGCTAGAGTGTGGCAAAAACGTTTAGCACTGTGGCATAGAAACCTCACCGCCAACTAGTGGTTGGGTGGTGTAATTTCAGCATGACACAAACTCACCAGCGCACAAACCAGTACAAACGCTCACACTTGCGTAGATTTGACGCAGAAACACAAATCAGGCTCAACTCTGCGTCATGATGGATGAATTTTCTCTAACAGCTCTAACAACACAGAGTGGTTTACACGACTGACGAAGCCGAGTATTTTCACAGCTCTTGCTTTTACTCGATGTGTCTTTTGGTTATTACACAATAACACACTAAGGGCTAGCTTTCAGCTTTACAGTTGCATGCTACTCAAAGCAGAAGACAGAAATAGACCCGAAACCTGAAATGTGTGTGTTTTGTGTAACTAATGTGTCGTGCCGTGCTTTAGTTCTTTTAAAGGTTATAGAATCTCAGTGGGAAAGAGAGAGAGAGAGCGATAGAGAGCCTTCTCCATTTAAACGGCTGAAAATACACTGACAGTCCATTGACACAGACTCTAAAAATAGCTTCACGGTCGTATTGCAGGTAACAAGGACAACGCGGAGGCGAATAACGAGTTCCCAGTACGACCTCCTGCTTTTCAACATCTGTTTTCTTTATCCTTTTTGTACAAATAAAGAAAGGTAAAGTTTAAATGATAGACAGCCTCGTTTCAGCCCTGAAGATGCTTAAAAACACACAGCTGCTGAAGCTTGACTTTTTATTTTAATACAATAATCTATTAATAGCTAACACATGGTGCACCGAGACAATGTCACAAGGCGTTCATTCATGCCAAGGCTAAGGAAGACCAACCTTCTGAGTGACATCTTTAATATTCCAAAGGAGCGATAATTGAGTGCGGAGAAGAAAGGACGAGAGCGCGTGGAGGAGAACAAAAGGCGCAAAGTGGATTCGTGATAATTAGAAGAGTGTAAGGTGACAACGAGAACAAATTTAAAGTTAAGTTTCAATACAGGAAAACGATCCCAGGAAAAAGCTGCTACGTTTGTACGGTCGAGTACAAATCTTACAAAGGAAAAATATAGATGTTCGGTTCAGGCTTGGCTCCTATAACTTTGTCCAGCTCCTCTTGGTAGCCTTTGGAGCTTTTTACACCTCTTTTATTTGTGCTCACTAATACGGGGGGGGGATGGGGAATAATATATTTATTTATTTTTTGCAGTGGTTTTTTTTATCTTGGCGAGTGAAAATATTTTTAATATCGTTACATTTATCTAGACTTTCTTAACATACAATTGCAACAAACCAAATATAAGATTATTTCTATTAAAATTGAACTAAAGTTCTAAGCAGAGACATTCTTGTTTTATAGGCAGTATTTACTATTTTATTTATTTTATATTGAATTAAGAAAATCCAATAGAACAAGACATTTTTACTTACAATATTAGTAACATTTGACTATAAAATAAGCTTAACTTTATATTTTGTTTGTTAACTTATTTTAAGAAATTGTGATACATTTCAACAATATTTCACTTACTAAGATGTAATTTTTTGCAAAGTAACTACAATTAATTTCATTGTGAAAAATGACAATTTTAGTAATTGAAATGTTCTTGAATCTAGCCAAACCTGTCTATAATTTCTTAAATATTATTACGACAAACCACATGCAAGATTATTAAGCTAAGTTTCTAGTCAAATGATGCGGAAATTGCAAGCGAAAATGTCTGCGTCTATTGGTTGTCGATTTAGCTTCTTTCAATAAAATTAGCGAAAGTACAATAGATCAAGACACTTTCTTCACTTTCACAGTTCACAAACTCCCCTTACCATCTCGCTGTACACAAGAAGAGGGTGTTTAATTATATATCAAAACATAAAAACACGTCATAGTTAAAAAAAAATAAAAATTAACGCTAGGTCAAAAACCAAGATTTTTGGTGCGGACAAAAGCATTAACCATCAAACATGATAAAAAAGGGTCAGAGGTAAAGATATCCAGAATGTCCAACATGTGAGCAGACTATCAACATAGAGGTCAGAAAGAAGGCATAACTTCACACATAGAATCTGTTTAAATGGTGGCTGGGTAAAAGGGAAGTGTTGCGATAATCAATAATAAAAATTGTTGTGTAAAAAGCAACAGCAACCTTTGTTAAAAGGCAATCACGTTCACAGTGGTACCAGTAGCTTCATTTCCTTTAAGTTCCCAAAGAGGTTTATTCCTCACAAAGCCCATCTTTCTATTGTGCACACATTGTACTGTAGTTTTCTATCACATCGGGCCTGGAGACTGATGGCTATGGCCCTGCTGTTTTTCTTGGTTTTCCACAATCATTGTTGCGGGACGTACTACTCGTACCTTCTTGCGATTATGATTTCGTAGTTTGTATAAAACATTATTTTTTTCCACAAAAATGTTTGCAGTGTATTCAAATGCTATGGGGTTTGTGGCGGCAAGGTGGTGTAGTGGTTAGCACTGTAGCCTCACCACAGAACCCTCGAGGGTCCGAGCCCCTCCTCCGAGTTTGCATGTTCTCCCCGTGCTTGGAGGGTTTCCTGCAGATTCAGTCCAAAGACTTGCAGATTAGGTTAGATGCTGGTGAGTTTAACTGGTGTTCCCATAGTGCCCATTGTGTGTGTGTCCTGTGGTGGATTGGTACCTCGTCCAGGGTAACCTGCACCCTGCCCATCCCCCAAGTCTCATGGGATAGGCTCCAGGCCCCCTTCGACCCTGTATATAGGATAAAGCATTGTAGAAGATGAATGAGAAATGAAAAACGAATGCTGTGGGGGTGTAAACATTCGCACTGATCTCTATAAAACATCCCATAATGTTTATATCTCACATTACCGCTGTTGAAGAATGAACAACATGAAGCTAATTAAAGCTTGAAATGGATGATGCGTTCGCTTGTGTGTTTGAGTACCGTGAAGCAGCTTGGTGTGTGTGTGTGTGTGTGTGTGTGTGCATGCTCTCTGACACAGGTAACATGTCTCTTCAGAATGCCAGCAACGCTTTTGAATAACACCGGGTCATCCCTGTACGACCTCGCCGCTCAGCCGCAATGTACCACTTTGTGATTTAGTGCCTGCTTTTCCTTTTTTTCCCTCCCTCTTTAATCCTCTCACCTGTCGGATCTAATTTTAGCTTAGCACGAATGCGCTTTAGAAGCCGGCTCTTAAGCTCTTCCCACACAGCTCGCAAAATGTTCACATTCCAGCAAAGACATTTCTTTCTTTTCTTTTTTTTTTTTAACTCCATTTAAACATTGATGTTCCAGCGAAGGGCTGAAGGAACACAGCTGGTATGTCGGTCTAGATTTTGACTAAAGGCAAGAGACAGGAATGCATCAGGTTTTGTTTTTGCCCTCCGGTAAGGAAAGTACGGAGGCTCTACAAGGAAAAGGGTCGTAAAACAAATCTGCTTCCTGTAAGGCGGGGATGGGGGGGCAAAGAGGGTCACCGGTTCCGGAGGTGCCTCAGAAACCTAATACCGGCTGGAGTCGGGAGGTAAGCTGCATCCCGAGCCCACCTGTTAGGAAGTCATTCATTTCTATTCCTATCTCAACCACATGCTTCATAATACCCCCCCCCCCCACACACACACACACACCATTTAAATTCCATGAGATTCACATTTTCAAAATAAATCAGGCTTCCATTCTGGTCTCTCCGGTACTTCAACTCAAACGATTTCCTGGGCATTTCAAAATCCCTGTACCATCCCTGTTCTTCGTATGCACCTCATGTTACCGTTTTGTCCCTTTGACATCATGTTCTAAATCCCACTATAGCGTGTCCTACTCTTTGGTTTTGGGCTCATGGAGAAGTATGTCAGGAATGCCCATGAACCTTTTGAACCTCCATAGCTTCCACATCCCTCAGCAGTCCCAACTCTTTCCCATTCATCCTCCCCCTTCTTCTCCCAACAACCATGGCGACGTCCGTGCGGCGCCTCCATGCCGACTCGTCCAGGCCTCGGAGGCTTAACCCTGGCATTCTTCCCCGCCTCCGGGACGTGTATTAACCTTACCTTGAAGACGAGGTTAAGACTTTAAAGTTGAAGGTCACGCGGAGGAGGGGGAAACGAAGCTTGGTTAAAGAGCACTTAAACATCAGGCTCAACATTCCTCACGTGCCTGTCTGCCTCATCTCGCCATGCCTTGCCTCTCATGTGCGGCCATCCATGCTGCACGCGCCCATCTATGACCCACTACGGGGGGCGGGGGAGGAACACCTTCACTACCACCATCACTGGAAGCCCTTGAGTGATCAGAAAAGGTCATGGTGCTGCGCCGAGTTGATGTTTAACTCCGCAGTTGTATTTCCTTTCATATTTCGATGCACAAATCCCTTTCGAGTGAATGAAGGGCTTAAGAGCGAGCGAACGTTCCAGGATTGGGCGTCCGGATTTCCAGTCGTTGCTATTGTGATTCAGTTGTATGGGCGCAAGTCGTTGCTAGTTACAGTGGGTGGGAATCCGGTTAAGGGTTGGTGGGAACGCAGGCCTTGAGCGGGGTTAGGCATTAGCATTAGCATTCTTATTGTCTGACTGTCGAGCAATTAGTGGTTAGCCTCTCGCGCACTCCAGGTTCCGTTCCCACAGCTACTTCGCATTCGGTCCGGCATTATCTCAAGTTCAAAAGCAGATTATCTTGTATTTGTGCAGCGATGGAGTTTAGCTTAAGTTAAACCCTGTACACTGACCCTCTTGTTTCCTTCTGTTTGTGAATTCACCATTGTTCGGGGCTTTCACAAGCTTCTCCTGGGAATCGAGCTCGTTTCATTTGTGGTCCATGTTCAAAGGTAAGCAAATTTCTAAAGAAGAACGTGGTTGGCTGAGATTAAACATATGCGCATCATTATTAGATATTTATTTTCTATGAAATCCAGGTTATATTAAAACTCTTTCATATTAGTTTGAATGCAACATGGTGGAAATGGTTCTTCTTTGTTGTCGCGGGCCGACAGGTAACAGCGCTGCTTAGCCGTGGGTACGTACAGTGCTGTTTGTTTTAATAGGAATAAATAACTTTGTGTTTGCAGAAGGAATGTGATGTTACATTTTACATTCACCACCTAGAAGTCAAGTACTTTACTAAAACATTTTATCCCTTTTATACCACAGCAGGGGAAGCAGCACAAAATTTCATCATCAGTTATGGATTGTGCTTCATGCGTCACCACATTGACTCCAATATACAGTATACTGTATATGGGTGTCCCAAAAATTTGACATCACTTGAAATATGAATATGTAAGTAACTACATGTCCGAGGCCAGGGGTACTCAAATATAAATCTGAAAGGTCCGCTTACCAAATTTCTATTCAGTCCGAGGTCCGGAAAAAATGACAGTCCAATTTCAAATAGAGAACTACAAAAAAAAAAGTCGAACCCCAAATTTTCGAACAATACCCAAAAATGACATGGTAGACCTTTTAGTGTGAAAAGTGATGACATCTTTATGCCACCAGTTGTTTGAATTTGGGCATAAAAGGTGTGAGGACCAGGTGGAGGCACTGATGTAGATGTTCATTGGTGATGGAAATGCGATATGTGTTTTTCACCATGATCATAGCTGTAACGGCAGATTCACAGCAGTACGTTGAGGAAAACATTGTGAGAATTTGAAGGGCCATTTTCTGCAGGACAGGAACAC
>JAOTQY010000001.1:26561240-26571698 GCA_026413445.1 Dolichallabes microphthalmus
GTATGTGGGAGCTAAACCATTTAAGGCTTTGTATGCAAGTAATACTATTTTGTAATTTATTCTAGACTGAACAGGTACAACAGAAGTTCATCATACTTAGACAATCAATTAAGAATAATGCAACAAATTGTATATTACTTTCAGAAATAAGTCAAAATATTAAAAGATTAAACATGTAATTTTACAACAAAGAAAATCCTAATGTTTCAGGAAAAACAGTTGTAGGTCAAATGTTGGGGAAAGAAATTATAATGGTAAGAAAATTTGCAAACTTGACAAATGAGGCTTCTGGTATTGCCTGTTTTTCACAGTTATATAATAAATATTGGCAGGTACTAACAGGTTCTAATGGAAGAGTGTGGTTTAAACTTTTTTTTTTCTATTTGACAAGAAGTGGAAAAATCTTCAGTATGAACAGATCACCCTCAGGCTGAACTCCTCAAATGTCAGCAGTAGGTTAAGAGCTTACATTATAATTGACGTCACATGACGGCGATTGAGATGAAAAGTAAATCAAATAACAAAGAGTAAAACCATGTGATAAAGCATCACCATCATCATCAACATCATTATTATCAGTTTCTTCAGTACTACTTTTATTCACCAACTTTAGTATAACTTCCAAGCAATAAGTAAGCTCCAGCAAATTCCTTGACTGACATATTAAATATTAGTTTCCAACCAAAATTATTTCTGCTGGAAGAATTATCTTACCATCCCAGTGCAATGGAATGGTTAAGAACTGAAGTGGACAAGCCAAAGACAGCCATTGAAATATTAGCTCTTTTTACTAAAGGGGGTGGGGGGGGACTCAATGGATACAGTGCCAATAAAGATGAAGAACTTGTAAAAGAAAATACAACACATTAGCAGTATACTTGTCAGGAAAACTGCTTTGGACACCATTGAGAATCACAGCTTAGTGCCCAAACTATTCAATATGGGATCAATAATAAGCATCTTGAGAGTGAGGGGGGGTGGCGGGTGGTGAGACAAGCATTTCATCAGCCTCAACAATGAGGATGCAAGGGCAAAAATGTTTAAAATAACATGCAGGAAGATTCATTCCCATTTTAAGTGGATGGTTCTGATGGTATAGAGTTTTTGTGTAAACAAAGCCTGGCCCATACACACATTCGCAATTGAGCCTAATTTGCCTGTTGGAGGAAACCCACCAAGAATGTGGAGAGAACCTGGACCCAGACAGTGCTAGCCACCATGCCACCCAGTGGGCAAACTAAACAGTAAAACACTAGCCATGTTTTTGTTGTACCTTTCATTAATATAAATGTAATGTCATTTTTTTCCTTTTCTTTAAAAGCTTGGTAATAATTTTTCATTTCACATCATTTGTACAGGATCTTTCCCCACCACACTGCTTAACTGTCGCAGCTTGACCCGTTACAGCGCCATGTGCGCATCATTAGGACCAATTAACGCATTTATTTCTAGGCTGCCCGAAGCGTCGGTGCGTCTCAGTCTAATTAGAAGTCTTTATTTCAGATTTGGATATATTTGGATTAAAGACCCCCCCAAATCTAGATATGCATCAGTGGGAATTTACGATGTTTTATCTGTCGGTGAGTCAAGCAGGAGTTAATGAAGTTTAATTAGAGCACCCTATTAGAATACGCCCGGTTTTCTTATACGCTATGTCTTTTGCGCTTTTTGTTGGTTCACAGGGTTCTGTAGTACTAGCAGTATGTTTTTTGTGCAATTTTGAAAATGTCACTGGTAAGTCATTAAACCATCGATTTCGTCCTGATGTCTGGTTTGCTCACGTGGCATTTAAGCTGATGTTTGATGTTTATTCAGGGAAATGCATTCCGTCCAAGTGCACTCCAAACACCTGCATCTTATCAGCTGATCAGCAGAGCTGTAAATGCGCAGCGGGTTACTTTGGAGACCAGTGTGACCAAGGTGCTTTCAACACACACACACACACACACACACAACACGCGCATAGACGTGTCGTAGTATAATGTAGTCACTGGTTTCAAGTGCCCTAACCTGGGCTGGGGTGATTAGGAATGTTTTCTGGTTACATTTGTGTTTGCAGAAGCAGAAATTAACATCTTCAATCATTTTGCTTTGGGAAATAGTTTCAGTTTTGCCTAAGTTGATCTGATCTGTCTGAAGTGACCAACTTTCTCCTGTAACCTTCCCTCCACATTATATGGATGTTTCACACAAATATAAATGTTTTTACACACATGTCTTCTATGCATACCAGTCATAACATTATGACCACTCACCTAATATGGAGTCAACAACCCCCCACCATTGCCACTATAACAGCTGCTGCACTGTGTGTTCTTACTGTACACCTTTCTACTGGAACCAGCTTTAACCTTTTCCGCAATTTGAGATGTAGTAGCTCTTCTATTGGATTGGACTAAACAGGTCAGCCTTTACTCCCCATGTACATCAGTAAGCCTGGACCACCCATGACCCTGTCGGCAGTTCGCAGGTTTTCCTTCCTCTGATCACTTTTGGTATGATGTCCTCCTGACCACTGCAGCCTGGGAACATCCCACAGGAGCTGCAGATTTGGAGTTCGGCAATTCGGCCCTCCAAACAGTAGCTACGTTTTCAATATCTTGTTACTATGGCAGCTGGAATTGGGTGGGATCTAATGGGCAGTGAGTGACCCTTTGCTGGAAGCAGAAATTGTGATGACCAGAGAGCGGATCTGCCATGGTCAGGACACATCAAAAGGAAAACCGACTTTTATTCAGGGTGCATATTGAACATTTGTGAAGGTTTGTGAGATGGGTTATAAAATCTATATCCGTTTAAATATGGTGTGTATATTCATATGAAATTTTGATGGATCTTATTTTTCAACATGAAGCCTATTTAATTTTGTTTGCCTAGGACATGTAGTTACTCAGATTCATACTTCAAATGATGTCAAATGTTTGGGATACTCTGTTCATACTGTATATACATGCATTTCAGTTGTGTGTTGGCTTGCAAATGGTGCTATATCAGGTTGGTTATAAATAAAAATGAATATTTAGTGCTGGAATCCCAGCCACTGGATGCAGAGCCAGTCCCAAGCCTCGATAAAATGGGAGGGCTGTGTCCCATCTGAGTTGTTGTGCTGGTCTGCTGTGGCCTTGGCCAAAAGACAAGCAACATCTAGTGCAGGAATGATGCAATATTATTGTTGCCAAAAAAGCCTGTGTAAATGCAGCAGTACAAATGACCTTACCTAAATAAATAAGAACTGTATTACCAGTCAAAATTTAATATTTTAGTACTTATAGGGTTTCTATGTGATGATTTTCTCTGTGGTTTCAGGCTCTTGATTTAAAGCCGCCTCAGTGTTGCATTGTGTAATGTGCCGCCTCCAACACTAATCTCATTCAATCCTATGGATTTCTTTTCCCCCTCTCTCTTTTTAAGTTGTAACAATCAAGGTGGTATGTGGAAAAGATTCAATTGCTGTCTTTGTGATTGAAGATTTTTTCAAATACTACAACGTCGACCTCGAGTCCGTTCACTTGAGCAACCCCGAGTGCCGTGCTAAAAAGGAGGTGATCGGTGATGTTGCGTTTTACACAGTGCGGACGCCGAAGGACAAGTACAAAGACTGTGGTGGCCACCCTGTGGAGGTTAGAAATGGCATCTGCCGCATTTATTCTGACTATTGCCATTCATAGCAATGTTTTATGCTACGATCCATTTGAATTTGAAGGGAGTTTGTTGATGAGTCTGTAAATATTTGTGTGATTTGACAAGAAGAAATGGGATTCAAGAGTTCAACTGTCTTGTTCATGTCTGATTATGAAATTCATCATAATGGGCTTTGTGTTGGTCACTTAGGCATGAATGGAAGGAATTGTAACAAATCTAAAATAGCAAAAATCGATTAAAAAGCTGTTAATGCCTTTTCACAAAAGCTGTAAAAAGATCCCAATTCAAATATCTTTGTCATTGACTGTGTGCCACCATATTATGACTCCAGGTACATTTTATATATAAGCACTTGCAAGGTAGATGTTGCAAGCGTTCCTAACTGGGAATTGCTGATTAAAAACACATTTCCATTGCACTATGCCAGGTTTTTTTTTTTTTTTAAGTTGAGGAAACTGGAGTATTCATTATACAGTACAGTATAGAATGCCATCCTTCCTATTGGAGAGTCTATATTAAGCCGAGTTTGATGTACATGATACATCCATGTTGATATCCAGTGCACAAAATGCACTACCTGTACAAAACCGAATCTGGCCCAGTACTGAAGGTTGTTGGTAAAAAAAATAAAATAAATAATAATAATAATAATAATTTTATGCCTTGAAGTTCACATTCTGATCATATGGATTGCAACTTCTTGAAAGTTTTATCTCTTTTGGTGTCCTCCACCAGGTTGGTGACCACAGTTCTGAATCCATTTTCTTCTTTGCCCAGAAAAACCTTACCCATGTGACATATTCATTAAGAATGATGTCGGATCAGCAAGTGTACGCAAACATTGTACGAGACCCAGTCATAACGATCGACTACAAGTGCATCTACCCGTTTATCCACATGGTCAGTGTGTCTTCTCCCGTCCTGCCTGTAGCAAGGTAATAAAAAAAAAAAAAAAAAGTCTATTAATGAACAACGTGGTGACACAATTTTAAAGTTAATAAAACTTTAACTAATACAACTAATATATAACGCATGCATGTAACCCACCTTTTATAGCAGTCCATAGCCGAAACAACCTCTAGACCAGTGCTGTTCAAAGTAGTCTGGCTTGCTTTCTTAAGCTCAAGTGATATTTGATTTTGTCATTGTTTCTACAGAGCTACAACTTTAAAAGTAGCGACCATGGATTGCAATGATTTAATGCAATATATTATCAGTAACATTTAAAGCCACCGATATTGTATACTGAAGGTCCTGGTTGTCGCCAAAAAACGGCTCTGGTCTCCAAATATCTGGCGCCAAGACGTTAACAACGGGCCCTTTAAGTTTTGCAAGTTCTGAAATTGTTTGCTCAGCACATCCCCCAGATGCTCAATCCAGTTAAGCATGAGGCAAGTTTGGCGGTTGAGCCAGCATCTTGAACTCTGATGTTCCTCGAATTATTCCTGAACAATGTTTGCAGTGTGTCAGGGATGCATTATCCTGCTAAAAGACACCACTGGCAATGGGGAATACTTTCGGTTTGAGGAGGTGTAACCTGGTCTGCAGGAACATTTGGGTACTGTAGGTGGTATGTGTTAAAAAGAAAAAAGTAACGTACACACAAATGGCAGAAGGCCCAAGGTTTCTCTGCAGAACATTACCCAAGTATCACATTCTGTTGGATCAGACCGATGGGCTAGCCTTCACTCCGTGCCCATCAGTAAGTCTTGGCCATGGATGATTATGTTGCTGGTTCATTGGTTGTCCTACCTTGGGCCACTTTTGGTGGGTACCAACCACCGCAGACTGGGAACATCCCACAAGAGCTGCAGTTTTGGTTTTGCTATGACCCAGTCGTCTAGCCAATTTGGCACTTGTCAATGTCACCTAGATCCTAATTCTTACCATATTTTTATTTATTTATTTATTTATTTTGCCTCCAACTCAGCTTTGAGACCTGACTATTCTCTTGTGATCAGTGTTATTTCTCATCAGGGAGTGATTTTATTGTTGTGGATGATCATTGGCTGTACACAAGTGGCAGTATTTTTGTTAATTTAAAGTACTACTTTCAAAAATTTTACTACTTACTAAATTCCACGTTGGCACGATTTTCAAAGTGATGAATAGCTGGTGCTATTGTATTGCCAATTTTCCACTTTCCACATAACTGATTAGTATTTCTTTCAGTGTGTAATATAATATGGGGTTCAGAGCTCAGTAGTTGCTTCTAAAGTGTGTGTAAGATTTTAAGTTTCTACAATGTACCCTCTGCAGTTCCACCAAGTACCCCTAGAGGTATGCATTTCTCCATTTGAGATCCAACGTTCTAGACCTTTTCTTGGACGTTCTAGCTGGACTCAGACTCAGATTACACATGTTAGAATGTGGTCTTTGTTTGTTTTGTCATGTGAGGTGTGTGTGCTTCACTAACCTGGGCAATAGATGGCACAAGGCTGCACTGTGGGAAGACCACAAGCTGGTGAAGGTAGTGTGATGCTCTGACCGATGTCCTGCTGGAAAACCTTGGTTCCTGCCATTCTTGTGGGTAATTTTGACGACTCCTAGAGACTGAAAATCATGCAGATCTTTTCACTTTGGAGAAATCCGTTGTAACTGTAGTTGTAAACACTGTGCGAGGTAAACAGCTCTCGGTCATTTATTGAAACATGAAGTTTTAATGGAGGACTGCTGACTTGAATTTGTGAGGTCGATCTTCTTGCTTTTCCACCACGCAGTGAGACCGTATTGATGATGGACCATCTGGATGCAGCTGTGGAAATGACGGTGTACAGGGACGAGGAGTACGTGGAGGTCTTTGGAGGCATACCGACTGTGCACTATAGGGACCGAGTATTCGTGCAGGTCAGTGTGACTCGGCCAAGAGATTTCTTCAACTTGAGGGTGGATGAGTGCTGGGTGACGCAGACTCCTGATCCCAATATCACACTGAGCCTCTCGCACACACTCCTGCTGGATGGGTGAGCTGTTAAACTCTTCATGTCGTCAAAACCTGTGTAGGACGTATTTATTTTAAATAAGAGGCTTGTACAGTGGACACTATGCATGATGGGAAGCATCACTTCATGTGTTTCCCTTCTTACCCTGACGTGTCCATCACTCTGGAATGGGATCCGTCTGAACAATGACCTTTCTTTCCATCGCTCAAAAATCAAATCTTCATGCCCCCTGACAAACTCGAAGCTATTTTTTTTCTAATGCGTCTCACTAACAAGTGATTTTTTTTTTTTTTTATTCAGTGTGTGTGTGGAAATCGAAATTTCTTCTTTTATACAGTATATGCGAACGTATATAAGTGAACATGCTTTAACACATTCATGGCAATGACTGATCCAAAAACTTATCATGAAAATAATATCTCAAATTAGAGTTAAGATCTTAGCCTGTATCATTTAACAATGCATATCCTGGGTTTTTTCTTTTTATTCCGCCTTCCTTTTAAGAGCAAAATATTGATTTAATCGTGACCCTAACCTTCCTGTCTCCTTTTCAGATGTGCTGACGATGAAACTGTTTTGTTTATAGCAAAATCCATTACACATCGTAACGGTACAACGGAACAAGGGGGACAAAATGGCGTGGGCTCAAACGTGCGTTTCTCCTTTGAAATGTTTCGCTTCATTATCGAGCCACATGAGCTATTTCTGCACTGCATTGTTCACCTCTGTGCCCACGAGCATGGAGAGTCTTGTGTTCCTGTAAGTGTTCATGTAACCTCAACACAACTTTTAAACATTTAAGTATTAACATGGATCGATCGGTTTGGCTTTTGATGTTTTCTGGCTTGATTTTCAGGAATGTAAATCTGTTGTCAAGAGGGAGGCGCCCTTAAAGGAAGCAATTGAGGGTCTTGTGTCTTATGGCCCGATCAGACTTCAAGTGCCTGAGCAGCCCAAGATAAGTAAGTATACTACAGTAAGATTCAAGATAATACCAAATACAGCAAAAATGTGGTGATTAGGGTAGTAGGTTTTTTTGTTGTTGTTGTTATTTTAGATATTTGATTGTAGTCTCACTTGTACACCCTTATAAATAAATCCATCCCCCAATTCTGTAATGAAGTATTATCTATAGTGTCTTATGATTTCAGTGGAAAGGAAATTGCTTTTATTTTTCAAACATTTCAAATATGGTTCCTAATAGCGAAAGTGTTTTTGGTGTTTATGCAAGGTGGTGAAATGTAAATGTATTATTTTTTAAGTTAGAAGTGTAGGTTTTGCAACAGTGTAGTAATGTACAGAAGTACGATGTTTAACATTTTAACAATCTGACCCATGTACACGGTTTATAAAAATAAAAAAAGGGATGTCCTGACTATGAGGAGGATTAAAATGCTAAAGTAACACACATGAATCTGTTTAGCAATATGTAAAATGTGTTAAAGCAAGTTTACATGGATATGTTGATGGTACATGGTGAGACGCCATCAAAAAGGACATCTTTTATGCAGTATTTGTGTTAAATATAACTAGTGAAAACACACTGTCTGGCCAAATAAAGTTGCTGTTTCTGGATGGTCAGTTGCATCTAATGGAGAACGTGTGACCATAACAGAAGCACTTGGTAGTGAGGATAATCAGAAAAAAAGACTTCAATTTGCTAGGGAGCATAAAGGAGCGATTGGAGAAAGGTCATGTGGTCTGATGAGTCCAGACTGATCCTATTCCACACTGATGGGCGTGTCCGGTTAAGAAGGGAAGCGCATGAAGCGATGCACCCATCATGCATAGTGTCCACTGTACAAGCCTCTGGAGGCGGTGTTATGATCTGGGGTTGATCAGGTGATCTGGTCTAGACTTGGCAATGTCAGCTGACGACCTGAATGACAAGGTTATCACGTCTGTGAAGTTTTACTTCCCGTGGCACAGCTATACCCCAGGATTCGGGTTGTAAGGGTGGTTTAAAGGGTGACGTGAACACATGACCTGGCCACTACACTGTATGCTGTGATCAAAGATAAAGTTGGATGAATTAAATTGGTTTGAATGTATGTATTTATTTATTTATTCAAATTTTTTTGGCTAGACAGTGTATTGCTGGTAAATATTTTTATGCATAAATTATGGGATCATGATTTGACCTTCAGCTCTGGTTTAATTCCTTCTGTGTTTATTTATATTTTGATTACATCCTTGTTGTCTTTGTTTCTGTAGATGTGATTTTTACCCTGCTGGTGTCCATGGCGTTTGTCTGGATGCTGGCACTCTTTCTCGTCCTCCTAATCTACATCGCCAAGGCAGGGAGCAAACGCATGACCTCAGCCACTCCAACTTAGTGCACCTTCACCAAAACTTTTATTTTTATTTATTTTTACTTTGTGTGCTTACAACGACTTGTATATTTTGGTGGACTAAAGATGGTGCCGATGCCAGTCTGCCTCCTTGTCTTCCTTCCTCCTTTTTTGGCAATATGGACCTTATCTGTTGACTGTGGATGAGTTGAACGGTTTGTCTTGAAGCTTGAAAAAAAGTCCAGATTTGTTGTGTGTATTGAATAAATACATGTAATTTGGACTTACTATAAACAAAGGGACAGAAGTGGTATTTGGAAGAACTTGAATTTGGTATTTGAAGCAATTGAGTACAAGTTTGTTAGGCTTCAGTGGTAGTTACGACTTGAAGCAAGTTTTCTGGGTTGTTGGGTAACCAAACTAGGAAGACAAATGTGAGTGAGGCCATCCATAAATATTTGTATCCTTGGCCTTTTTTTTTTAAGATTATTGATTGATTGATTTTTTTTAAAGTTAATATTATATATGTTTTATATTATATATATTGCTTCAAAATCTTTTTGGTCTTGTTTTTGGTCCTGTTTTAATATATTTCATTTGATACAGTAAAATAAAATTTACGCTACTGTACGTATGTGACTAACTATTCAGTAATTGTTTTGAAGGCTTTTCATTTCATTTTAATATTTTTTAATTAACTTACAATTTATCTGCTTTCAACATTTTAAAGAGGATTACATTAAAATTAAATTGACAAGTGAATGACATTATGTTTAATTTTAAATTTGATTTGAAAAACTTGTTTATGGATTCATAGGTTCTCTGTCTTTCTCCCTCTGTGGGATCCTATTAAAAGGTATATTAAAAATTATATAGTTCCATTCAAAAAACTTTGTTTATTTTGGCAGGGGTTACCCAAAGAAGTCTTCCCATATAGTATATTTTTCTAAATGTTCACTGTAATTTAAACACTAAAAACTCTGATGATGGTAACAAGTTCTACTGATAAGTGTCGCTTCTATTACTAGCAAGAAAGCGGAAATGGCGATGTTCACACACAAACCACAAGCATACATGAAAATGACTCCATGGATGGACGTTTAACTATGATTGTAAATGTGATTGTACTACATTAATGAAGGTAAGATCACTAAAATAACTTTCTGTTGTGTGTCTTAACAAACTGTAAGATGATTTCCGGAGAAATTGATAATAAATGTTGGATGTTATACACAGTTTATGATCAATTAGATCAATCGGAATGATACGGCTATCAATCCATCCGTTTAAGCCAACATCACTAAACATTGGTTTGCCCCAATGACCTATGGCTTCTTTTTTCAGTTTGGAAATGTGAATCAGTCTACTTGAGCATATTTTTTGGACTGTGGAGGAAGCCACAGCTCTCAGAGGAAACCCCCTCCTCCTACTACAGGGAGAACATGGAAACTCTACACAGGTGCGGGGTGACGGTGCTAACCACTAAGCCACCTTGCCACCCGGCCAGTCATGCTGCTTTAATACAGAACCAAATTTTTTATCAACGTTTTAAGAATGGTTATTATTATTATTATTATTATTAT
>JAOTQY010000001.1:26626437-26640946 GCA_026413445.1 Dolichallabes microphthalmus
TTACCTTTCCAAAGGTAAGAAGATATAATTGAGTCTAAAGCACCAAAGTAAGACTTGGGAATAAAAACAGGTACAGATTGAAAGAGATAAAAATTTAGGGAGAATACTCATTTTAACGGCATTAATGCGGCCCAGCAGGGACATGGACAGCGGTGACCATCGTCCCAAGTCCAGTTTTGTTTGGTTCAACAACCTAATAAACTTTTCTTTAAAAAGGTGTTTATGTTTCCTTGTGATTGTAATACCAAGATAGGTGAACTGATTTTTCACGATGTTGGATGGAAAGTTGTGCATACCAGTTGTTACTGCTGTATTATTAAGCAGAAAAAGTTCACTTTTGTGCAAATTCAATTTATATCCTGAGAAGTAGCTAAATTCCCTGAGCAATGACATCACAGGTGGCAGAGAGGAGACTGGATGTGATATAAAAAGTAGAAGGTCATCTGCATATAGGGAAACTTTATGTTCTTCTCATAATCCTCGTTTTTATTATCCGCTCATATTTTTCCTTTCCTTACGCTTTCCTCTTTCAGAAACATGTCACATTCACGTTCGCGGCTTCTACGTCTTCGTTAGGGTTTATTCGCGGTCTCACACACCGGCATCGATGCAGCCTGATCATCAGCCACGTGGACGACTCTAACCTGTCTCGCCGAGTGCTAGAGGAGGTCAGAGTTCACCTCGGGGCTCGGCTGGAGGGTCTGGCGTTGCCCCGGAGCAGTGTGATGGAGTCGTCCCTCCTGAAACTGCTGCCGTGCCTGACTGGCCTGCGCAAGCTTGACCTCAACGGCCTCGACAGTCTCTTCATGTCAGGAGCTTTCCTGAGCCGTGAAGAGCATCGACAGCAGGTCAGAGCTTTTCAATCCAATCGACCAACCTTTTTCAATAAATTTGTGTAATTGTTATTTAAAAACGTATTATTATTATTATTAAATATAATAATATTTAATGCTGATAGGTCCGTACAGCGCTGAAGAACCTGGAGGAGTTGGACCTGTCTGACCTGCGCTACCTCTCTGACCTCACCTTTAACCGTCTAACAGGCTGCACCCTGAGACTCCGTCGTCTAGCGCTGGCTGGCTGTCACATCGCTTTCGAGTTTGACCCGTACCGAGGTCATGCGGTGGGCCCGGGCTCGTCAGCCATGCTGTCTCTGAGGAACCTTCTCCGGCTGGTCCAGGATCACAGCTCCACCCTTTGCAGCCTGGACCTCAGCCGCACCTCCATCACCCCCGAGTCTTTGCACTGGCTGGTTCGCGTCCCCGGCCTCCACCTGGAGGAACTGAGCTTGTCCGGCTGTAAGAAGCTCACGGATTACTCCATCGAGCGGCTCTGCCGGCACCAGAGAGGCCTCCGCAAGCTGGACCTGAGCGGCTGCACGGAGCTGACGAGCCGCAGCGTGCTCGCCGTAGCTGCCGAACTCGAACATCTTCAGAGTCTCTCGCTGTCCCGCAACTGGAAGATGACCGAGAAAGGATTGGCAGATTTAATGGCGCTGCCCGCTCTGACCTCACTGGACTTGGCTGAATGTGTTAATGTGTGTGGAGTGGAGCTGGTGAAGGGCCTGTCGTCCCCACAGCCCAGAGCACAGCTGGAGAAACTTAGCCTCAGGAACTGCACCTACGTCCAGGTGA
This sequence comes from Dolichallabes microphthalmus, assembly GCA_026413445.1. Taxonomy (NCBI): domain Eukaryota; kingdom Metazoa; phylum Chordata; class Actinopteri; order Siluriformes; family Clariidae; genus Dolichallabes; species Dolichallabes microphthalmus. Next base: position 26,628,072 of record JAOTQY010000001.1, read on the forward strand.
GCCCAAAGTTCATACAGATTAGAAAAGTAATTTATGGTGTTGGACTTTCACTGCTCTCGTAGAGGGGTCACAACAGCGGACCATCCGATCCGCACACAACTTACAGGCACAGGTTATACGCTCGATGCCCTTCCTGGCACAATCCAGTGGCTGGGGTTTGGGCATTTGAATTGAACCCAGGGCTAACGCTGAGCCAACAGTGCCTTGTGGAAGCCCGTCTATACCTCATTACAAAATGATAAGAATTAAGACTATTTTCACAAATTATGGCTTTGTCTTACTTCAACAAAGTTGACATACATTCTGTAATCCCTACATGTACACCAAACCCTGCTTAAAGATCCGAGACTCTTCAAAAATACCGTCACTTTTAAGTTTTAAGTTCGAGTCGGAACAATGCTGCATAAACAGTTTTCTTTAAAATTGACTAATGGTTATTTCACCTGAACCATGCCAAGTGTTTAACTCTTACATTATAAATATAGTAAATATACGACGGGTGTTCAACTCAAACCGGGACTTCAAGCACAGTACGGTTACGAGACTCTTTCATCCAGAGTAAAACATTGAAATGGTGCAAACGTTTTAAAGAAGGCCATACAGTAGATCCCGGCCGAGGTGACTTGGAGCCCACTGCAGTCGTTCCTGTGAATGTTCAGCGAGTAGAACGTCTGATCCTTGAAAATCGCCAGATAACTTGTCACCCACTTGTGGAATAACTGGGCTGGGAGTTATCGCCACATCCCCCATACTGTCCTGACCTCGCTCCAAGCCATTTCCACATGCTTGGGCCTTTAAAGAAGTTCGAGGGAGGCCAGGGATGAGACGGGAAGCAGGCAGTCTGATCATGGCTCCGGTGTACTGAGAAAACGTTCTACCTTGATGGTGTCCAAAGCTCTAGTGAAACACCGGGATAAGTGCATTAGTGTAGCAGGAGATTATATAGAGACATAAGCGGAGTTTTCACTCACGGAACCGTGTTCCACCATTCTGCATAAATCAAAGTACCCGTTTGACTTGAACGACCTTAGTGATTAATATAATGAAATCAGTCCTAATGAAAGAAAAACACACGTGTCTTTAAACATTTCAACTTCCGCTCTTTGCAGGTTCTTCTCCTCTTCATTCTTTATCAGCCTTTAGCTAGACGTCTTCCTTCTCCTCCATGGTTTTCACCAGGCTTCGCCAGTACACTTGTTTCCCTGGGTGTTAATAGTTCCTTCTTGTTTTTCACTCCAGGACGTGTGCATGCTTGCTCAGTTGTTGACGTCCAGTCTGAAAGAGCTGGATCTGACCTCCTGCGTCGCCCTCACGGACTCGAGTGTCCGCACCATCGCCTCCTGTCTGCCCGGGCTGCAGGTGCTGCGTCTGGGTTTGTGTAAGATGATCACAGACTGGGGGCTGCTCGGGATGGAGGAGCCCAGCGACGGCACAGAGTCCGGCAAGTACGCGGTAAGAGAGGTGAAGGTTCAAAACAGAAACGTCTTAATGTTAACAATCGAAGCTTTACTGTCAGTGAACTAATAAAATAACCTTGAGTATCAGAGTCGTATACTGTAGGCTTCAGCAGTAAGTGCATACAGTAGGATGAGATGAAGTTCAACGATAACTTCGTTCCACCAAGGAACAGGAAAAAAAGCATTATTTAGTTGTACTGTATGACTGCATATCCCTGACCATCAGGCCCATTTTTTGTCCTTTTTAAACATCTCATTCCAGATTTATTCTCCTATTTGTATTTCTAACGTAGCGAAGCTCCACATGAGCGTGAGGGTCTGGTGTCCACATACTTTTGGACACTTTTATAGCGTATCTAAGGAGCATGAAGCTGAAGATAAATCCATGAATACTAAATAAGATTAAATGAAAACCAAGGAAATTAATGAATATTCAAATTAGTGTCACTAATACCTGCTGGTTTACCTTAAAAGGTATAATTATTTTATCATGGATAAATGATTTCAATATAATAGTCTAATTTTAGATGATGGTATAAATCCTTGTTTTTAACATCATGTATTTATGTTGAATTTCTTTTGGGGGTCAATAAGATATAATGATATAAAATTGTAGATTAGTATTAGGTTGTGAATATTATTACTGTTATTATTTTTATTCATAGATTTAATAATAATATTAATAATAATGCATCAATCAAAGTAGGTATTATCGGGTTTGTTGTCCAGGATACGGTGTGTACAAATGTATTCATGGTCGTGAAAATATAAAGAGTTAAAAAGCAATTATATGAATTTTGCACTCTATTTTTTGTTAGATCGCATAAAACACAAAGAACTAAATCGTAACTCTTCACTACGTGGCAGGAGGATACAGGGCCCAGCTTTACCCGGACCTTCGGGAACATGGGCTTCTTTCAGCCTCCCAGAATGCCGTTCGATGAGAAGCCACGCCTGCTCGCTGACGAGGCCCTGGGCACCTTCTGGGAGCAGGAGGGAACCTCGCTGCGGGCGATCACAGGTCTAGAGGAGCTCGACCTGACCGCCTGCTCCAAACTGACAGACATCAGCATAACACAAGTCAGTACCTCCTGTATACGGTCAGTGTGTTCTGGACTGGTTCTGGTACTATAAATAAGATTTATCCTAAACAGGGGGAAAAAAATCTACAAAATGTTGGAAAAATTAAAAAAGTGGTAAATTTAAAAAGGCAACTAAAAGGTTAGTTGTTTAACAAAAGACAAATTAGACACTTTTTAATCGCTAATTAGTAGTGAGAACTAAAATATAATTAGGAATTTAATGTCTTATTAAAGGGGCAGTTTATAATCATTGGATTATTTTTCTTATTTTGTTACAATTTTAAGACGTTGAACCTCTAAAAAAAAAGTTGAGTCATAACTAAAGAGTTTTACAAGTGAATTAAATACGATTGAACTGTTTAATGCTATACGGAATGTAGCCTGTTCCTTATAACAATCGTTTTCTCACATATAAGCCAAGTGCAGCAGTTAACATCCGAGTACAAAAATAAATCAATAAGTGCAGCCTTTAAACAATACAATCTAATGTCAAATACAATAATTTAACGATTACATTTTCAAATAAAATTATTCATAAAAGCTTTTTTTTTTTTAACTGATCAGCAGTCAGCTGTTACTGTACGTCATCCACTATAATTATGTCTTAAACTTAGCGAACAATTAATACCTTCCGCATGGGATGCCAATGTGGGAATAGTTTAGAGTGCACCCACTGTAGGGTTATAAAGAAACCATGATGTTTTATCGCCTCAAATGGCTCCAAAGTCTCAAAACGCAGCTCGATAAGAAGCACTTTTGGACCAGTCGCGAGCACACGGGCCTGCCTATTCAAGTTTCAGGACGAATGTGCGCTTGCAGTGTTTTGACGCTACAGTAGAGTATTCTCAGGCTGGTCATCGTTTCCCCCAGGTGTTGCGTTTCCCCGCGCTCCAGCGCCTCTCTCTCGCCATGCTGCCGGAGCTCAGTGACGAAAGCGTGGCGTCTGTGGCGCTTCACTGTCGCAGCCTGACCAGCCTGGCGCTGAGCGGCTGTTCCTGGCTCACAGACGAGGGTCTGGCTCACGCCCTGCCTCACCTGCACAGACTGCAGCATCTGCAGCTCGCCAACTGCGACGGCATCACGGACAGGTGAGCTGGCACAAGCCCACACCGTACCTGACCATCCATCGGACCTCCAGTGGACGGTGTGTACGTGAAGGCGTTGACTAATTTTCCCGAACAGAGCTCTCACTTTAGTGCAGCTGCAAATCACAGGTTCATGATAATGCGCTCATCCTGATACGTTATTGTTTCTAGAGCAACACACAGGCAAAGATGGGAATCGAACCTGAAACCTGGAGGTGCAAGGCGACAGTGCGAACCACTAAGCCACCGTGCCGCCGCATTCAACAATATTAATTATAACTATAAAACTGGTAAAAAAAAAAAAAAAAAAAAAGCAGCTATAATTAAAAAAAAAAAAAAAAAAGGATTTGATCTCTGGCTTCTGCTCAGTACAAAAGGAATAAAACATGAAACCTAACAAAACAAACATTGACTGGGTGAATTTTTCCGTTTCGCCACACTGGCTCCCAAATTAATTTTTAGTATTTTTGCTTTTGAGGTTGTAAAATCTTGCTGTTCCTCTACAGTCCTGCAGGTGGCACACTAATCTAGTCCCACAGCATAGCATAGCATCATGGGTGGTAGGAGCAAATTATTTACTTTTAGAATCATATCAAAATCTGGATCAGGATATGAATAAAATATTCACACAAAATCGCAATACAAATCGAACCTTTACCTTTTTATCGTGATAATATCGTATCGAGCGCTCCCTGGTGATTCCCTTCCCTATAATATACATACACACACACGGTCGTGTAAATCTGGCTTTGTGTTTGTTGTTTTTATTGTCTTTCCTGTCTTCCACCAGGTCCCTGAGCCTCATCGTCCAGCACTGTAAGAGACTGAGGACGCTGGACATCTCCAAGTGCAGAGACATTACTGTAACTAAGGTGGACGTCCTTCAATCCCAGCTGCCCTTTCTGGAGAACGTGCAGTATTGCTCTGTGAGCGGAGCGGACCTAAACCTCACACTCTGATTAATGATCCTGTGCGATGTGACGCGTGAAGTCAAACTTAATCACTAATTCGACGGTGCTTCTGATATTCCCGCTTCTTGTGCGCGCAAGCCAACACTTTCAGCTAACAAGTTCATCTCTACAGTCAACGAGCATATTCTTACTGTGCTATAAGGCATTATGAAGGGTTATACATGGTTATAATCAAGAACATTAGTTATTCTTTTTCTTTAACATATGAATCATTCCAGAAAGATTATCAGGAAATCATCCTACACACCTTTATAACTCGTCAGTGTGTACAATGTAACATTTATTCAGTATTGGAGATATAAAGTACTCTATACACTGCGGCTTTAAATGCATTTAAACACAAAAACCATAGTGCCTTTCCCAAGATTATATGTACAGTGTGTACAGCGGCATATGAATGCATTAGAAGCCTTTGTAAAGGAATTCATAGGTCAGTACAGACATGACCTTAAAAAAAAATATTTGGAAACACTTTCTATTGTCACCTGCCTGTGGAGCGCAGGGGTCACTATCCGTCGTTGCCCATTGTTTGTCGACACAATTTCCCCTTGTTTGCAACTCCTTCTAAACTGCAACTTCTAAACGCTTAAGGATAATAATCATTTAATTAGAAAATGGATTTCCAAGTAGAACCTTTTTAATAAAGTAAAGAACCCTATTTTGGTCCCGAGCTTAGGTTACTTTATGTAGATAAAGTAACCTGAGAATTTGACCAAACCTTCCTGGAGCCTTTATTAGGAAGCATAGATTTACACTAGCAATTTTATTTTCTTTTTTTCTTTCTTTTTTTTTTTTACATATCTGCTGACCAAACTTGCACAGAACATTTTCCAGAAATCTTATACAGTGGAACCTCGGATTACGAGTAACGCGGTTTGCGAGTGTTCCGCAAGACGAGCAAAGATTTTTAATAAATTTTGACTTGGAAAACGAGCATTGTCTTGGTTTACGAGCACCGAGTATCATGTATCACGCATTCGCTTCTTGATTTGACGCCGAGGGTCACGTGATCACAACTGAGCCAACGGTTTTTCTCTCTCTTGCGCTGCGGGTAGTCACCTCCCCTGCTGGGTCTTAGTGCTCGTCTCTTACTGGTATAATCAACATCCATTTTCTTTCGCTTGCGCTGCAGAGTGTGTGTGGTGTGTGCGCGCGTTATTCGACACCGTGCCGGTTCTCACACACACCCAAACACTCGTCTTTAGTGTGTGTCAGTGTTTGAATGTGTGTGTTGTGTGCGTGCTCGTAATTTGACACTGTGCCAGTTCACTGTCTCTCTCGCCTTTAATGTGTGTGTGTGAAGCAGAGAGGGGTTGCTTCACTCACACATAACCGGCACGATGTCAAATTACACGCGCGCACAACACACACTCCGCAGTGCAAGAAAGAGAAAAACACACACACATATTGCCTGTGCGCACTTATCTGTCGGGATTTATTTTTACTTAAGGTAAAGTGCAGGTTAATTTGTTTTATTTTCACTTTCTATTTTGTGGTATTTATTTTTTTGGGCTGAGGAACGAATAATTTGGATTTCCGTTATTTCTTGTGGGAATATCTGCTTTGATTCACGAGTGTTTTGGAATGAGTTATGCTCGTAATCCGAGGTTCCACTGTATGTGTATTCGTAGTTTAAGTTTCTTCTAGCTGTAATTTTCTTTAATTATTATTTAACTATAACTATTGAATATACTGTAACATTTACGAGAGTAATGTTGCTAGAAGGTAACTTTGTTGTGGTCTTCGTTCACCAGAAATGCAAGTCCTGGTTTGCAATGACATTTCAACGCCTTTTGAAAAACTAATTTAAACTAAAACCATTTGAACGTCAAAGAGTACACAAGGCCATTAGGGATATTTGTGTTTTAATGATTATGAATTTTATACAGAAAAGAAAATCCCAATAATTGTCAGTCTTTACAGTATAATGTAAAATACATCTCCCAAAAAAAAAAAACCCCAAGGGACAGAACAGTGAATCGTCTAAACACAAATAATTTGCTGCTTATTATTATTATTATTAATAATAATAATAAATTATGATTTGCAGTTGAAATGTGTTCACAGCAAGTAGAAAGATAAAAAGTACTGTAAGTAAAGTGTTTTTGTGCCATTATTGCATCAGCAATGTTTAAAACCACAGCATATTGTACCATGTGAGTTTTATTTAAGATGTACTGTATATAATTATTATTAAAGGATTAAATTAAATTACAATTTAAATCAGTTTATCAATCACTGGCAGCATTGTACTGGAGAAGGGGGGCGGGGGAGAAAAAAAAAAAAAAGATTTGATACCAATAATCAAAATTATGTCAAGTTTTTTGTTTTTGCTCAAGTACCAATGTGCTTCGTGAATTTGTAAAGCGCTCGTTGTCACACTGTTCGTCAGAACATTTCACCTTGTCTGGGAAAACTTGTACTTGGGTAAAAAAAAAAAAAAGGCGGAATCACACTGAAAAGATCAATGAAGATCCGCCACTAAATCTACAGGACTGTGCAAAATATATATTTAAAGCTCATTCCTTGCTCTAATTTTCCTGTTCCGGTTTGTTTTATCTGTATGCATTAATGTGTTGATTAAAAATGAAGAACTTTCTTCTTCAGCAAGAAGTTTGTCATGTGATTAAGGAAGACTTTAGGAAATTGGTTGTAACTTTAAGCATTGACTGATTAATCATTAATCTGGTGTAGTAGTGAGTATTTTTTTATTACTCATTTTAATTCACATTAAAATATTTACAGAATGTAAATTATTTAATATATTTGTATATTTATCTGCTGCTGTCGAGCTACACATCACTGTAGCTGTTCGTGACTTCAACATTCTATTGTCTTTGCAAGATTAAATAAAAAAAATGGTGAAAAATATTAATCAGATCCATAACAGTGCTTTAAAGATTCCCCCTGTATGATTTTGTGACCGCTTTTACAATTCAAATGTGCAGAAAAGTTCATCGCAAAATGTACCATTATTATTATTGTTATTATTATTATTATTGTTATTATTATTAATAATGTGCCAAGTAGCTCATGATGTACCGTTTACATGTAAAGAAAATATTTCCCGTGTGCACCAGCTGTTAATATTAAAGTCTTGTTCAACTGCAATGGCTCACACAATACACAATCAAACAAAACTCAGATTTTAACAAAAAAAAGTGAATAAACAAACAAACAAACAAACAAACATTTCAGTGCGCCATCAATGTAAAGTATTCCACATTTATCCACGGAAAGATACCCTCTGGTAATATGTACACTTTTCATTAAATTGTATATTATCGGCCGTTTAAACACGGGCGTCTTTACGGCTTATTCGAGACTAAACATTAAAACTAGCTGTTTGTAATGTTGGCGCCCTCTATTGCCCATGAGGTGAATTTCAATAAAAGCATTCACATGAATCTGACCCCGCCCATAATCCATTTAACTATCAATAATTCGTCATTAAAGGAAATGAAATTCTATGTTTCCTTTTAGGGAATAAGGGCAGAGTGGAGAAGCATTGTTAAGGCTGGAGGACGGGGATAATTTCAGGGCTGGAACAATGTAAACAGGCTCGCAATGTTTTAAAAAAAAAAAAAAAGTTTAATGATTTTAGACTGCAGCTTTAGGCGAGAACTGACAAGTCGTGTGATTTTAAGCTTCTAAATCTGCAGCATATTCACATCACGTTGGGGTTACAGTTATTACAGCATCTCTACAAACCCCGGGGAAATGTACATCGCTTAAGGATAATAATCATTTAATTAGAAAATGGATCTTATCTGATATTAACTATATGGGTATATCTTATTATTTTATTGCTTTCTGGTTGAAAGCCAGTAGAACGGCCGTCACCTTGTAATCACCGTAATTCCAACATAATGTGAACACGCGATCCTTTTCTCAGCAGGAACAGTTCGAAGGCTGCGACATTTATACCTGGACTTTGGTGGATGGGTGTTGATTTGAGTAAATACTTCAACACATTGTGTAATTCCTTATTTGTCAGTTTAAGTTCCTCTATAAAAGGCCACTTGGGTACCGTACCTTCCTGAAGACCAGTTTAAGGAAGTAAAACGAAACAAGTTTACATAAAGAAATTAAACGAGTGCAGTTCTGTTAGAAAAGGGTAAAAAATGTCAAATAAAAAGATGATATTGATGGATATACACACAAACAGGTGCACATGTATGACACGTGCACCTACACCCTCACAATGTCTCGGTCACATCCTCTTCAGACGGCTTTCCTCGTCACCTCGCAGTGGCCTTTTCGGTGTCCTACCACTTCACACTCGCTGCTCCGCGGCTCCACGAATCTCCCGCCGAGTTTTTCCTCATTCGTCGTCTCCCTCGGATGGGGCAGGAGGAGGAAATCACGCCCCATGGTCTGGCTTCAATTCTCCGACTGGCTGAAGTCGTAGCAGAAGTTGAAGTTGCTGGGCGGGTTGGGGACGGGCGGGGCCGCGTCTGGAATGGGGACGTTTTCCAGGTCCAGGAGGCGGAGTTTGATTTCCATGGAGAGGAGGATCTCCAGCTCACTGCGCATGGACTCGCTGCTCATCTCCTTCCCCAGTAGAACGTTCAGGCCGTCTGTCCACAAGCAAAACTGAGAGAGAAGTAGAGAGAGAGAGAGGGTTAAGGAAGGACAGAAATGTGGTGTTTTTTTTGTTTAGTTTTTTTACATACCTGTAATATATTATATATTTTCTCCAGCTCTTTAGGACCATTTGGAAAATGTTAGAGATGATGGCGAGAGAGTGAGAGAGAGTGAGGCATGGAAATGGAACAGGCATAGCTAATGGAAAGATGACGAAGAGTTGAAATTTCACTCACATCTGTTCTGGAGGAGGCGACGAAATTCAAGCTGTACTCCTCCACATCATACGTAATGCTGAAGGCCAAGTCCAACATCTCCTGCACGATTTATTACCAAAAAATACAGAATTACACCATTTATGCGCTTATGAACCCTCAGGATGTGTCATTTATAGATCCGTGGAACGTCAGAGCTTAAAGCAACTTAAAGCGATCCAAAGCCAATCACTTTCACAGATATGAAATATGAAGAACTTTAGGCACCCTGAAGGTAAAGCTAATAATTTGCTGTTATATTACACCAGATATAAAAACACTACATTATCTAAACACTATTATCCAATGTGTGAAAAGTGACGCCTAAGAAACAGATTTGAAAAACAGATGATATTCCATTAGAAAAAATAAATACTTAGATAGTATAAATATAAAAATAATAACTCCCAGAAAACACAATTTCATACACTCGAAAATATATATTTATATTTTACTTTGCACCATATTTCTCAACATGAGACTAAACACAGAAAGAGCTACATGTACAGATGAGGAGGAGGAGGAGGAGGAAGATGGAGATGAACCTTGGTTTGCTTGCCCTTGTTATCCTTCATGTGAGGACAGTCTTTTCCGGTCAGCAGGGCTTTAATGTCGGCCACAGGGACTGACGAGAAGAAAAATAACTGTCAACAATCTGCATATAAAATTTGAATGCAAAAGTTTGTATCCCCTTGACATTTAGTTAAGTGGAAAAATGTTCCACTCTTTATTAACTGAAAAACATTAATAAAAAAATTTATTAATACAACAAAAAAAAAAATTGTATCCTGCAACAAGACACGCAATTTAAAATGTAGAGCAAAATCTAAAAAAAAAAAAAAATCTAAAAAAAAAAAAGGTGCATTACATTTGAAACAATATCTGATACAAACTTTTAATCTGACTTCATTTTATAAATATTTATAGACCATTGTGTTATACAGGATATTCGGACACTATTTACTTTGTCCGCAAACTTTTGCACTCCACTATAACACTAACTCTGCTCTCCGGTAAATGCGACAGCATCACTCACTCTTGTCCTGCAGACTCTCGATGGATGGCGTCTCCGTCTCGTCCTCGATGTCTCCATAGTGCAGGACTTTGTGGTTAGGGGACAGCCGACAGTACCACAATTTATCTGAAATTAACAGTGATGATGCAACCAACCCAAAAAAAATAAATAAAAAAATAAACAAGTCAGTGGTGCAACAACAACAAAAACCGTTCCAGTTATTTGTGCCAATTTGTAAAAAAAAAAAAGTAGCTATTAGCACTTCACTACTTGTCCACTAGTGGGCGAGCTCAACCATGTCTCTACTCATTTCCTTGAACGAGTTACTGTATAATCGCACATCATTCACGTGTACAACACAAGGCACAAAAACAGAAAAGCACAGATATTCTGTGAGATACGTCTTTAAAAGTCACAATATATTTGAGTTACACTTCACAGACTCAGACCCCTGAGTGATTACATTTGCATGTGTTAAGATTCCACGCAAAATCTTTATTTTAAAAGCAGACACAATTCTGGCCTACAGTAACTTCATCATTCATCGTTATAAAGTTGCTTGTTTTTTGTCTCAAGAGCAATAAAAGGGCGGGATTGAGAAATGTGAAGTGTTTAAACTAAATCAATGTGTGTTGAGTATAATTTAATCAATCAATCAATCAATCAATAAAAACAGTTCCTGAATGTGGTTGGAGTTCCTCACCTTGTCTCCGGCGGCTGCTGATTTTGCGAAACAGAGTGCCGTGACACAGACGGTTCAGTCTCTGCTGTCTGATCAGCTCCAACAACTCTGGCTTCAGACGCTCCTTCAGCTCGCTGCACCAACAAGCACACGCAAACACACACAGCAGTCTATTAACGCACAGCCGCTTTAAAAGCAATGGTTTTTTGGGGGGGAAAAAATCCTTTCATTCAAATGCTGTAAAAAAAAAAATGTGTGTGTGTCAGACTTTTGCTGATTTAGTTTTGATCTTACAGTAACACAGACAAATGTTTATACTCTCTTCAAATTCCATTAATCCGTTAAATCCTGTAATCTCATTTTCGAATTAATTATCATTATTTTGTACACAGCAGACTACACACATTACACACTTTGCTCCTAAAGGACATCAAAAAATTATATAGCTAAAAAAAAAAAAAAAAGTCAATTCACACACTTTTTTTTTTTTTTTTGTCCAAGATGGGCGAGTCCATATCTAGGCCAACCTGAGAAGAGTCACTGGCTAGACTAATATACTCTTATAATATACATAGTTTATTTCTTTGTGAAGTACAGTGGAACCTCGGATTACGAGTAACGCGGTTTGCGAGTGTTTCACAAGACGAGCAAAGATTTTAAATACATTTTGACTCGAAAAACGAGCGTTGTCTTGGTTTACGAGCATCATGTATCACGGATGCGCTTCTTGTTTTGATGCCGAGCGTCACGTGATCACAGCTGAGCCAACGGTTTTTCTCTCTCTTGCGCTGCGGAATTGTGGGTAATTGTCTCCCCCGCTGGGAGAATACACACACGTGGCTCTGTGTGTGTGTGTGTGTGTGTGTGTGTGTGTGTGTGTGTGTGGGTATAATGTGCGTGCACACACATTAACGGAAAGACCATTTTTAAAACCGTTTAAAAATTAGCAAGGAATATTGCTAATCATACTCACGTGAGCGCATACACACACACACACACTCTCTCGGCTTTACAGCCCCACTCTTATCAGGTTCCCAAACAAACACACAGCAACTCTTCTCTGTCGCGATTGTTTTCAAAGGTAAGGAGCTGGTTAAATCTTTGTTGTTGTTGTTGTTGTCGTTTTATTTTACAGCAGTGATTCCGTCACCAGTGTGACTAGCGATGTTCCTTGCTAATTTTTAAACGTTTTTTAAAACGGTCTCTCCGTTAACACACAGCGCCTACGCGCACAAATGGAAACACTAATCTGTCGGGATTTATTTTTAGACTTTTTTAAAGGTAAAGTGCAGGTTAATTTGTTTTATTTTTACTTTATATTTTGTGTTAATTATTTTTATGTATTTATTTTTTTGGACTGTAGAACGAATAATTAGAATTTCCATTATTTCTTATGAAAAAAGTGTTTTGGAATACGAGCTCGCTTCCAGGACGAATTATGCTCGTAATCCGAGGTTCCACTGTATATTCACAATTTTATTTTATTTTATTTTTTTAAAGATTGCGCGAAACAGTCCCAGAGTGCTTTTAACTTCACTGAAAAAAAACTATTTAAGCCCCATGTTTATGTGTAACCAATCACAGATGAGCATGAATTCTTCTAGCCAATCATAACGCAGTAGGCAAGATTTCTAAACCTCACGCCCTACACGCTCACAGTTTTGGCTCACAGACGTGAAAAAATATACTTATAGAAAGCGAAATATCTGCTTTTATATAAACTAATGAAATAATTTTTTTAG
>JAOTQY010000001.1:26692139-26704882 GCA_026413445.1 Dolichallabes microphthalmus
TATATATATGCTTTAGCTTGTATGCTTACAGAAAAATCTAACTAGGATGGCGTAATTTATTTATGCCTTTGAGTTTTGAATTCCTTAAACAGCCTCATCATCCACCACACAAAGCTAATGAACATACAGAAATATCAAAAAATAAATACCACACTACGCAGACTGGACTCCAGGACCTTGGCCACAAAAGGGACCACATATAGCAGCTCTTGCTGGCCTTTCACATAAGCCTCCAGTAAAAGAGATTTCAACTCCAAATCCTACAACGCCACATAGCATCAAAAGGTTAACAAAGAAAGGTTATGCAAATGATAAAAAAATATAACATACCAAGTCTACAGACACGCTGATGTAAAGCACTCACAGTGTAAAGAATGGGTTTGTTTTTAGCCAGGGTGATCATGCCGAGCCAGTGGCCCAAGTTCTTCAGCAGGGATCGATCAGAGAAATTAGCAGCTGCCTTGTCGGAGGTCAGGAGTACCTAAACAAAAAGGGTCACACAAATTAGGCGAATACTGCACGGACGACTTCACGTCCAAACATGTTTGAGCGCTGTATTAGCGCGTCTGAGCTTTTCACGGATACCTTAATGTTTCTGTAGGTTTCGTTGAGAACCATCTTGACAAACTCCGGATTCTTCAGTGTGTCGAGGAAGTTGGAGTACAGGCTGTGAAAGTTTGGCTCGATGCTGACGCGCTTCATCACGAGGTACTGAGACACCCAGGGCATGAACTCTTCCTTCACAGTTTCCTTCAGCTCTTCAACCTACAAACATCAAAGTAAACAAATTGAAAAACCACTCATTTGTCTCGCACAGAGAAAGCAGCACGACCCCGAAATCAGTCACGGTTGTACCTTTTGAGTCATATTGGACTGGGACAGGTTGTTGAAAATGAAAGCTATCTTCTCCTGAATGTTCTCCGGAGGCTCCACGATGCGTTCCGTTTGGTCTGTAGCCACCAGCAGTGTGTCGATGTTTGTGGTGTTTATCGAAGGCTGTGGAACAAAAGCAAACGTTTATGACTTTCGAACATGCCTTCCGTCACCACTGTTTTAGGTGAGACTTTGGATCCTTCACTGTTTACACCCCCCTCCCGCACCGACTCTCAGAACCACAAAAGAAATTTATGAATGAAGAAAAATCCTTTCATTCAGGCCGCGTCCACGCATATGCAGAAATCTCTGAAAACATAGCTTTTCCCCCCCACCCCCTCCTTCAGGCTACTGAAAATGAAGCTTGATGAAAAACTCAAAATATTTTAAACCTTACCCAATGTTTTTTAAAAAAAAAAAAACACTTGTCATGGCATTAGTTGATAAAAGTCATAACTAAAATGTTAATGTAAAGTTCGACCATGATAAATGAAGTGTTGGAATAGAGTTTGCACCCTTATCACAGCATTAGAATAAAAACAGGAGCCAATTTGTTCCTGAATCCACGAGGGAAATATTTGGGATTGTAACCATAAACATTATCAGTCTATAAATAAGATTTTTTTTATTTATTTTATGAACTGCAACCATGATCAGGACAAACTGCTTGAAGGGAAGGGGGAAGAAAAAAAAAAAAAGAAAAAAAAAAACCCTTTCTATGGCTCAATACACAACATTATTTTGGCAGGACACGACGGCTAATACAGTCAACTAACTCGCACTTTACAATCCCTTTTTTATTTTTATATATATACACGTAAAAGATATGTTTTCAGAAATGTCCTTCATGCGTATAGACGTGGTGGTATTCTTGAACGCGCGTTTCCCCATGAATTCTACTCACTGGCATATCCTTCTTAAAACCTACTGCAGTGGGCCTGGTGATGGTGGGGGTTTTGGCGACGGTGGTGGTTGTGGTTGTAGTGGTCACCAGGGTGCTGGTTTGGCCAGGCTGAGGGGCTTTAGGAGGCTGGGACTGGGCCTGAGCCTGAGCCAAAGCCAGGCTGCCTGGTGTGGTAATGGAGCCCTGCATCTTCACTGGAGGGTCACGTGACTGCTGTCCATACTCGACATACTGTACACACAACACACACACAGACGAATTAACAAGTACATTTATGTTGCAAGTACATGGTGGAATTCAAATACAGATATATAAAAAAAAAAAGAATAATAATAATAATAATAAATAGAAATCATACCAAATGTGAGACTCGACTCTAAACAGCATCAGAGGAAAGAAATGTTAAGCCAAAGAGAGAGGAAACCCAATTACCTCTTGTAGATGGTGAGGAAACTGCAGAAAATGTCCGATGGAAGCCAAGTGTTGACAATACTGTGGGTAGTCCTTCAATCTACAAAAGAAAACTCCGCAATCAAGCACTGAAGTAACATAATGAAGAGTTTGTAATGTAATGACCGGCCACAACACGCATGAGGAAGTCAGACCTGCCTTCTTGTACTATTTTTGAGACTGTACATAACACGAACCCAAGTTTGTTCGGCTACTGAAACTCCGTTTATATTTCTTTGTAACGTCTCGCTAACCTTTACTCATTGTCCTCCGGATCCCCTTACCCTACATCACATGCAGCCCTCAACCCTTCTGCACGGTGGATCAAAAACCAGTTATGTACATGAATATATTCTGCATGTTATGACGCATGCACAGAACATCTTTGTGGCACGTTTCAATACGAGTCATCTTTTAGCTTGGTTTCTAAGTCAGTCAGCCATGTTGGTTTAAATGCTGAATGGCACTCCGACACAAATATACAATTTAAAGCGTAAAAAGCTAACTGGTTTGGTGTTTGGGTTCCACATTATACTCGCAAGACTACGCCTTCAAAATAGCAAGGAGAAACCTGGTGACGCAGCGGGGTCAGCTGACCTCGTTTTAAGGCAGCCCCGGGAAGACTTTGAGGGGAAGAGAACACTACAGTGTTTACTGCGCGCTTGAACAGACTGAACTCCATCGTTGAGGATTTTCCAAAATTAGGATTATCAGGACAACTTTATAGGATGGACATTTTCCATCATCGTGCTCCTGGACTGATTCGCTAAAACTGGTGAGGCCGACTCATTTCTCATGCAGCCCCACACAATATACCGAATTTTAGACATTTTATATATTCACTTACCAATATTTTACAATTATATACAACATTTCCATTGTGTATCTGGTGCACAGTGTATTTTTTCGCAGCGTCCATTCGGAAATTCATAACTCGAACGTTTGCAAGTCGGGGACTTACTGTACACATTGATAAGAAGGTAGGCTGGTCTGGGACGTACCTGGGAGGCATGCATTTAAAGAATAAAAATTAAAGCAGGATTGGTGTAACAACCCATCATAAAATACTAACGTCACCAGATGTTAATTTGACAAAAACGCATTTCTCCTCTCTTAGAACACAAATAAGTTTACCACAATTGCAAATCGAAAAAAAAACGCATTTGCATACAGAGCATATGAATTAACATTTTAAAACTTGTCATAGAAATAAATAAAATCAGAGTTGTGAACTTGAGATCAGAGCTGTGGTAAATTACCTACGTAAAACCTTAATACGTACCTGTTCTTGAAGCGATCCAGAGCAGCGATGCCGAAGTAATACATTTTTGAGCCGTAGGGTTTGCGCAAAGCTTCCAGGACGTATCTCAGGGCGAGGCCGAGGGCCATGTAGGTAACCAGGCCCTTTTCGATGATGCCCCCAAACAGGCAGGCGGTGATGTGCAGCTCTTTGTCTGGGTACTGAGGGAAGAAACGGTACTCTTCGAACAGGTTGCGAAGCATGCAGTTAAACACCTCCCGCTCCCGCTTAATGTTCGAGTCCTTGAACCTCTGCAGCATCTCCAGCACCTGAGAGTGAGAGAGGCAGGTTACGAGAAGCAGTTCGTTATATGTTCAGTCACTTTTGAGGGGGGGGGAAGGAGGGGAGAAAAAAAAAAAAAAAGGAGGACTAGTGTGTAGTTTAAGCTCTACTGCTGTTACAGAATGATAAAAAAATACAAACAAATAGTCTACTGCCTCACCTCATCCACAGACATGGTGGGGTGAGGGGGGTGGTTATAGATTCGCTGGAAGTAGCTGTTGGCCTCGTCGTCAATCTCCTTACTAAAGTGCTGGTTTGCCTCGGGCCACACCTGAGAGAGGTCAGCTAGAAGCACCAAAAAAAAAAAAATTAAAAAAAAAAAAAAAAAAAGAGAACAAGATATTTAAACACCATTTTATGAGCTCAATAACCTTCATAAACTTAAACATGCAAATAAGCCACTAATTCTTCCAAACAGCTTGTTTTTCTGAAATTAAGAAACGCATTTCCTCTTTTAATCGTGTGCGATTTTAGAATTTCTAAACTTTTGGTAAGCGAATGCACATTACAAGTTCGAGGTGGGATTTTCTAAATTTGGAGGAAACACAGCTGAGCCTCCAGACTCACTCAATCACAAAACCACTTAAAGATCTTCAACCTACAATGCTGGAAGGTGGGTGGGTTCAGCCCTGGTGTGCTCATCTTCCGTGGGCCAAACGGGTCGCTGCTCACTGGTGGCATCCCCAAGCCTGAGCCAATCCCGCTTAAGCTGCCTGAACTCAACGGACCTGTCCAAACGCATAATCACATGTTAAGAGACGAGAGCAAAGGAGCGGCAACCTTAAAAGTTAAAATGACAATTACCACAATGACATGCAAGATGATTAGGTTTTCTGCTTAGCTGAGGGCTTCATGAATACATTTAAATATACACACATGTTTTTTCCTGGGTATTTTAATTTGTTTATTTAAGTAGTGTCTAAACGCCAGGAACAACTCATCGGTATAATTTAGACCTTGATGATAGTGATCGCATATTAGAAAGAGTTGAAAAGTAATACATCCACTGTAGCTACAATTGCTAAGTTCATGCTGGTTCCTAATAGAAATGTCTAATAATTTTCTTTTTTTTTTTTGCAGTAAGCCTCGTACACAACCTGTATTCTTTTCATGTAATGACCTGCTTTCTACAACAAACAATATCATGCATTGTAGAAAGGCCCTTCAGAACCATAACATGTGTTATACTGCCCCACCCAACTTAACAGGAACATTATCATAAGCGTTTTTATGTTCTGTGTTATGGGCTGTAACCATTGAACTGGTTTTACTGAAAATTTTATCTGCTGCTAAATCCGCAGTAACACAAAACCCTCTTCAGGTTTGGAGAAGACTAAATTCTTTACAGGATGTAAGCTTCTCTATGCACACAGGAAATTCAGTATCTAGTTTGGCAACTTTTCAAATCATCATAGATTAAGCCCATGGTATTATATAAAGCACGTCTTCTAAAAGATTCATTTAATCTGGCCTTTTGGCAACTGTATTATCTGGGGGGTGCAGTGACGTGCAACAAAATACAGCAAACAGTAACAAAAAAAATTATGGGCAAGTGAAGTTAGACAAAAATGACCGCAGATTAACCCTTTATAAAAAATAATTAAATAAAAATGTAACATGATCTGTATATGCTTTTCCTCAGATCAGAGGAAATGCACTGATGTGGCCAACCCATACAAACCTTAAACCGTAACAACAGCACAATAGGAAATTACCACTGGACCTCATTTAACTTCAAACCCATCAAAATAGCGATTTCCAGATGAGGCACTGGACAACAAGTTTATTTACCATTATTTGTTTTCCTCCCAACCAATACATGAGGCAAAATTTCTCACTACACACTTATTCTCTTTAGAAACCATTTACAATTTTCATATCAGACTTGTACATACTTATTCTATTCTCATTTTTATCTCGTACATATCTTTTAATTCTTACTACAGTTTCTTTTATTTATTATTTCATAATCTGCACAGTCTGGAGTTTAGCACAATTGCATTTCACTATTGTATTTGTACAACCATGTACGTGACAAAATTCTTGAATCTCTACCAACAAACAAATACCTGCACAACTCACTTTCGTAGAAGATCAAACCCCCATAAACAAACACCACCAGGATGGTTCGCATCGCTAACACTGCAGGACCGGAGAAGCTCTTCTGCTTAACCCGACCTAGTGTGCACTTCTGACTAAACAAACATGACACTTTAAAAGGTTGTGAAACCAGTTTCCTATTCCTGCGAGTTGTACCTGGGAGCTGCGAGGAGAGGCTGCTGATACCCCCGAAGGCCGTGCTGGGGTTGGGGTTGGTCAGAGGGGGGAAGGCCTTGGCAGGGGATTGAGGGTTGCTGAAGGCCGAGCTCAGAGGTGTGGGGAAGCCTTGCATGTTCTGCGTGTGGGAAGTGGCTGAGCCACCCAGATTGAGAGAGCCCATCGCAGTGAGAGGGTCCACCTGAAATAGGGGGGGGGGGAACATCAAATAGTAGAGCGGTCAATTATGTCGTTATCGTACCAATGATGACATAACGCAAGGCTGAAACTCTGACAGCAAGACCTTACCGGGGAAATAGCGTCCAGACTGCTGGTGCTCGGCGCCCGGCCCTTTGGCATGACTCCTGGTGGAGGCTGGCGAGCTTTGTTCATCACATTGCTACAGTTGGCCACCATGGTCAGGATTGTCTCGGACAGCTCTTGCGACACACTTCTGGGAAAATTGACGAGTCAAAACACATTTCATTCCCTCACATTTATGAGTAGGGATGGGCATTTTTGTTCACATTTCATTTCGAGTAATCCACAGGTTTGAGAAACGAGTACTCGATTAATTGGGGGTGGAGTTTAAGCAAGGGGCGGGGCGTTTGCGTCACAGTATACAGAAAACGTTTAAAAGAAATAACAGCATGAGGTGAAGCTGAAGCGCTTTTTCTACATGACGCATTGTATATTAAATTAATCACATAGCCTAGATACATAAATATGTAGGTGTTATATTACAAATTGTATGTATCTATACAAAACGCATGTGAGCTTGAACTACACCCATCATAAAGTAGGGGATGCGCTTCTCCCGTTACTTTAAAACAGCGGCAACTGAAGCGATCCCCCTTGTTGGCGCGGCGGAGCTTCTTGAACAGAGACGCGGTCCCGAGGGACGACTCTGTGCCACCGCTCTTTTTTCAGGGCTCTCGGGGCGGTCTCCTGCTCGCGCAGTGTGATCTCGCTGCTAAAGCGCTGCCGGAGCAGAGTGAAACCCGGGATCCGGAAACGCGCCGGAGAACCCGGTATATGTCCCTCAGAGTCCTTCCTTCTCCAAACTCTGCGTCTTTGCTGGGGCACTCTCGCCCTAACCCCTCGATTAAACCCGCCCCTGCGGTAACTGCCATTTTCGTTCTGTTCTCCGGTCTTGTCTCTAGACCGCAACTTCTTACAGCCGTAACCAATCAAATATCAGACTGCCGCCCAAATACCAGCATAACCAATCAGAAAGAACGATTGCAGTTTAATGTTTAAAAAATGCATTTCTAGAGCCAATCGATCATCAGTTTCACGCTCGATCGTCGCTGATGGGTTCGAGTAATCGATTAATCAAGTACTCGTGCACATCCCTATTTATGAGCATTGTATTCTGCACACCACATGACCTTTAACATGGAAAGATACCTAACTATCATTATTATTTTTTATATTAAAATGCTTAAAGTCTGTTGGCTGTTTTGGGTCACATATTTATCGCCAAGAGATTCATTCAGTGTGAAATATTGAATCCTCTTAAATCTGCCATATTTTTCTCACCCTGCACAGGACTGTAGACAGGCCAGCATGGTGGCCAAAGTTTCCGGAGGCAGTTGTGCACTTTTTGGCTGGTCTTTTTCCGGAGCTAGTCCTCCCATGATGGTGGGACATCGTCTCTTCAGGAAAGTCACGCATGCCTGAATGAACGGCTCCTAGAAAGAAAAATTTTTTTTTTTTTTTTTAAAAAGTACTTACATTCGCATCGAATCAATCCTGCTCATAGAACTGACGTGCATGTACACACACACCATACTTACCCCGTGCTCTCGGATTTTATCGGTCAGCCATTTGTCTAATTTGAGGTATTCGCGGCGAGAGGCAAGTGCAGCAAGATCAATAACGAAGGCAAACGGAGTACTATTTAGCAGCATTGATAGAGACTGAAATGCAAAAAATAAAAAGTTATGAGAAAAGATGGCAAGTTGAAACTAATTTATTATTGAGGAATGTATAGGAGAAATGTGGCTGCACCTTCAAGTCCTGAGCCACGTCCAGAATGCGCGAGAGCTTAGCCTGGTCATACTGCTCCCCCCTCATGTACCACTCCGCCATCGAGCGCATGATGAGCTGCCGGATGGATGGCGACTGGCCCTAAACCACAGAGCAAAGACATCGCTATATGTACAATTGGAACTTCAAGCACATCTGCATTAACAGCAACCAGATTAATATTTTGGTGCACACAAGCTACATTAAGCATTTTTTTTTTATTTTTTTATTTAACACATCCATGTGAGATCCTGATCTCTCACACACCTTCACCTTAATTTAGAAGATGATCATGCAAGACACACTGCATACATCGTAACAGTGGAAAAAGGCTGGTTTACAAGTCGGCTTCAGTTTCTAGGTGTTTTATTTTAAACTCACTCATGATGTTTTGTCTTTTCAAATCTTCATTACTTAAAAAAATCTGACAACAGCTTTAATCCGAGGTAACTTGTAAGCAAAAAGTAGACTGGACTCGACAGCGCTCGGACGTACCTGCCCGTGCCAGGCGTAATGTAGGATGATGGCAGAGTTGGGGTGGTTGCCCAGGAAGATGGGCATGAGTGTGGAGATGAGCTCGTTGCGCAGGTTGTGCCAGGACGTGCTGATCTGCAGCAGCGCTAGCACGAGCATGTCCGGACAGTGCTTGATGGGGAAGCTGAACAGTGCCTTCACCTGCTCGTAGTGGCCCACCTCGGACAGTCGCAGCAGACACTCCACCAGGTCCAGGCTCTTCCTGTGGAGCGACAGGAGTCACAGTCTAAAAATATTATATATACACATACAATATACATGACTAACACAAAAATCCCACCATCATGGAGGGAGAACGAAGAAAAAACAGAATTTCCTAAACCTCTAAAAAAAATATTTCCTAGAACATGTTTATTCTGAGCTGCTGGTACAGACCATGTTGCTATCTCTTTGTTGTCGTCCTCAGGTGGAGCTTTGAGGATGTCGATGACGACAGTGTGACAGGGGTACAGACCGAAGCAGAACACGTCCGGATTTATCAGGGATTGCTGGATGAAGGAGAGCTGAAAAGAAAAGGCATAATTTAACTGAATTAAAAACATCGACAATGAGATTATTGTTGTATCATTCTTGAAGAAAACCTTACATTTAAAATACAACTTTGCATTCAAAGTTAATGTTGTGCTTAAGAGTCTCCGACAACATCCAGGATACCATTCAAAACAACAGATAGTGGCTCTGTGGCCACTGGCGCCTGCTTCAGCTCTACTGAATGATTGGAAGGTCGTTTGTTTAAGCGTTTTGCCTCAAGGTATCAACTTTCACATCAACACCAGCATCAGCGGGTTGACCTATGGTTTCCACCAAGAACAGATGCATTGTGGTTCTCGGGAAGTTGATCGCTGCCACTCTAATCAATGGTTATGATTTCACCACTTGCGCTGCTCTTAAAAAATATAAATATTAAAATTTAATAATAAAAATACACAAGCAGCCTTTTTTTTTTTTTTTTTTTTAAATGGGATGTTCTTCTAAAATCAGCAACCTGCCGCTCAGGTATCGTTTACCTCATTCACATCAGGCCAAAGTAAAGTCAAGCTGCACTATGACAGAATACCCATGAAGCAGCACAGATATGAAAGAAAAGTGTTATAAACGCAACGTCTCCGATTTAAAAAACAAATACAGAGTCCTGCCGGGGGAGGAGGGTGTTTACAGGGAGGGTGTCAGACCTCACACACTGATGTATTTGGGATTTTTGACACATGTACAACTAAAGTTATAACTACTTTTAAGATCATGTCAATTCTACTGCTTCCGGGAATATGGGAACGACAACTCAAAGTCAAATTAAAAATGTCTTATTGTTATTTACTGATTACAGAAACATCCAAAAACCATTAAAAAAAAAAAAACGAAAAAAAAAAAAGATATATATATCTATCTCATTAATCTGTGCCATTTCTTCATTCATCTTTGCCTGTATAGTTGCTTAAAATTAAATAAGATTCAGTTCATCATATTGCCTAGGTGCTAAAAAAAAATGCACAATCTTGACTCTTGACTCAAATAATTCTTTTATAAATAAAATGTCACCCGGTTCTGAGGCCTACCACCTCAAGCATTTTTCAGACATGTGTTGAAAAACTGGCTCATCCTAACCTGTTGTTGTGAATCAACGAGAGAAGTGAACCAACAGACTTGTAGGTAAAGGACACGTTTTGTGTTTTAGACACCAGTCACTCACGAGGAACAAAAATATTAGAAAACTGACGAACCTGTCCCTCTGCATGCTTCCATGGTCGGTAGATGAGATCCACAGGGAAGACCTCCATCTGACCCAGACCTTTCTGAATACCATGCACTACGATGTGCAGCCCTTTACTGTCCCGGATCATGAAGCCTGCATGGTCCAGCTCGTAGGTGACCTCTTTGAAATTCAGATTGGGGTTCTTGAGAAAAATAAATAAATACAATTGATAATGATGATGGAATAGATTTTATCACAGCAGTAAACATTTTTAAGTCATCTTTTATAAAAACACCAATAAATTGGACTTACAAACTCTTTCACTACTTCGATCAGAACGTCCACATTCCAGGTGTGTGGTTGAGAGGTGTCGCTTTTGTCTTTCCCGTCACTCCAGATGCCGCTTCCTGGAGCCGAGACGGTCTGCAGAGAGAAAAACCCAGATTAGTAAGACGACCAAAATGTGATCGGTTGTGTTGTGCACTTCGGAGAGAGGTTTTTGTTCATAAAAAATATATATAAATAAATAAAGTACCTGCAGTGCAATTCCATCAGTAAGGCCTGAGTGAGTGCGAGCCATCATGCCCAGCACTCTGGCCACCTGGCTGGCGGTCACCTCACATGGTGCACATTGCATGATCAAGTTCCTGCAATCATCAACACTGAACACACAAGCAGAAAAACGTTATACCTTCACGCAGAGCGGGGGGGGGAATAATAAAGTGGGGTAAAACGCACCTTGCACAAAAGCCATAGCCGAGTTCTTGCATAAGATCCGCAAGGGAACTCCCCATCATGGTCTTTGCTAACTCCCCAGAGTCTGGTAGGATCCTGTCCATGAGAATGTCCCGTTTCTCAGGGTACAGCAGTGGTGCAAGCACCACAGGGCACCGCTCCTGCGGGAAATCTGAAACACAACAGGAGCATGTGTTAAGTAACACACACACTCACGATACTGTACGCTTAAGGTTTAGGATTAAACCTTTCTAAAAACCAGGAAGGCTGCTCACCTCTGCACAGTGTTTTGAGAAATGCGTCGATCTGTTCTTGCCCGACTCCGCTGGAGCCTTTCTGCCCAAACAGGAGGTGTGAGAGCAGCAGGTGCAGAGCCTCTATGGCAATGTCCTGGAAGCCACCTTCCTGGCTCCCTCCGAGGTCGGCGTCCACGTATGAGCGCAGGAGGTCCGGCAGCTTCTGCTTCACGAACTGAGCCGCTGCGGTGCACAAAAAGAAAGTATTTTCACATTTGTTCGGTGTTTGAATTTTTTAAGCATTGCATGTTGTTTAACTACTTTGGCGATAGGAAATGGCAGGACACCTACCAAACCCACGGAGGTCTGCGTTACTGGAGTTCAGAAGAGCGAGGGCAAAGATCACCTGGTCCGACACAGAACATATTATCAAAACATGCTAGAGATCAGAAAACGGCTATGAAACAAGACTGGATGTCGGTCTATAAATGCTCGTCTTACCTCCTGAACTTTGCTGAGTTTAAGAACTTTACTCAGTTGAGGAAACAAATGAGGCGATGGCTTCAAACTCTGAGAATATCACAAAAAAAAAAGAAAGAAATATCCATGAACAGTGCATATTCACATGTTTGGAAACAGCTGTGTCTTTAAAAAACACATTTTTTTAAATTTAAAAAAAAAAAAAAGTACCTTCTGATAGTGCAGAGGATTGTCAATGGCGTAGCAGAGAGTTGAAATAAAATTTGGCTTTGTGATAAGGGACACACACTCTTGGATCAAAAATTGTGTCTGGAGACAAACCAAAAAATAAATAAGTGCATGAGATTCAAGATAATTGATAATTTAATTGATAATTGATAAGTTAATCTACACTGAAAATATGTACAAAAACATGAGGGGGGGAATAAAATCACATTTGAATTGCAATTATAAGGAGGAGAGAGAATAAAACATTTAACAAACCACACCACAAAATGTCAGAGGAAAGATGAAAAGTAATTGTACTTGGTCCTATGACAAATATCTGTACTTTCTACTTCACTACATTTGTGAATGTGTGATGTGCGATTCACCTCTCAATGAAACGATCATGTAGCAGGTAATTGAAATCAGAAGTGGAGATGGCACAAAGAGAAGAGGCGTGGATGACAATTTTACTACAAATTAAAAGTTGAGCTATCGCAAGCTCACTTTTGATACTCAAGTAAATTTAAAGAGCAAGGACTTTTGGACCTTTACTCAAGCACAAATGTAAGAGGATGACACTTTTTTATTGTTTTTACACAAGGTACCTCAAGTTCAGGATTTCTGTACTTTGCCCACCAATGCACGATACACTCAACCAAGACTACCCTCAGGAAACTTTAAAATAAATAAATAATTCATTCATTCATTCATTTTCTGTACCGCTTTATCCTTATATACAGGGTCGCGGGGGCCTGGAGCCTATCC
>JAOTQY010000001.1:26825454-26836296 GCA_026413445.1 Dolichallabes microphthalmus
TAACCTCAAGCAGCAGCTCAGATTAGAGCCGTTATGAAGCTTCACAGAGCAGAAGCAGCAGATACACACCTCAATATATATTTTTTTCTCATTTTTTTTTTTTAGATTACTGCTTATTTTGTTTTACAGTGTAGAAAAAAAGAAAAAAAAAAAAGAAAGATCAGGAACCACTATGGAGTTAAGAGGTGTGTCCAAACTTTTGACTTTCTGCTGGTCCAGGTCCTGTTATTGCTTCTGTTTTCCGCAGCTGTACATAAAATAATTAGTTTTTTTGTTTTGAACAAGTCAGTTTTAAAGAAACATTTCCTTAGTATAAATATTGACCATAATGAACATGCAGCTATATTTCATATGACCTTGATTTGCCTTAATAACTACTGCAAGAGCTTCCCTCTGTCCAGGATTCAACAGCTATAAAAGCTATAAATGTTGTCATTTCCCCAATTTAAGGCCCACAAATAGTAGTGTACGTATATAAGTGTGAATATTGGCGTTGTGCTGATTATATGAGTATATGCAGTACTGTACCTACAGAATAGATAAAGGTGGAAAAGGGGATATAAGTTCACTATGTATATAATTCACCCTTTGTATTCGGGGAAACCTCATTTCAGTGACGTTATACTACACGAACTCTGTGCTTCATAATGGCTGTGAACGGAGACGGTGTTTAGCTTGACGTTTCCCGTTCGAGATCGCCTCACACACACACACACACACACACACACACACACACACACACACCCCTGCATGTGCGCCTGCACTGGACCGGCTGCCTCTGATGGGGCTCGTGGGGTCTGGCGCACTTCGGCTGCTGAGGAAATGAGCTTTGCTTGGATATTTATCACCACCATCGCCGGCATGTGCTGCGAATCGGGAGGAGGAAAAGCGGCTTGGCGTGGGATCTGTCATGGGAGGGCTCAACGTATAGAAGAGAAATATCCGCCCAGCCGCTGTGATCAGCGCTGAAATTGGGACCTGATGTTGCTCTGTGGGAACCACGAGCGCTGGAAAGAGACTACTGTTTCAGTGTTTGAAAGAATCGCTCCAGAGCAAATACTTAAGGTTGAAACAATCAGAAATAGTTTTTTTTTTTAAAGGAAACCTCAGACTGTAGACAGGTTCATATATAAATGTTTCATTCTAATATGTGTTGTTATTACAGTAAGAGCTCATATACATAAGTCAGTGTGCCAAAAGACATCATCAGGAGCCGCGCAACCGTTCCCCGGTTTTCCAAGTCGTTCGTTCATTACGTGACGGCCCCATGAGCTTCACCTAATATGGTTTTTAGACTAAAGACCCAGGAAATAATGAATTAATCTTTTCTTTTTCTTATAACATTATATTTTTGTCTTGTTTGTTGTGCGCTCAACGTTTGCGTAAGTAGTAGATTTTAGGGAAGTAACACGTAACATGACGAAATGACTCGAGAAAAGATGCGTTCATTTCGCTCCAGAGTCGGTAAAATGACCCGAGTTTCCCATCACGAGTTAGAACACAGAGCGAACCCGAAGATCTAAAGACGGTCAATGAGCTCAACCCCCGAAACTGTCGATAGCGAATTATACTGGCAGGGTTTAAGGCCAATAAACAGAGCTTGTAAAAAGAACTAATAACGTTTTGATACCACCTCTGCTTTAATACAGCAAAGGCACGAAATAATCAACGATAAAGAATAAACATAATTTAAAATAAGTGGTTTAATAAAGAAAAATCCTCAGAGGATTATGGAATTTAAACTGTATATTTGTTGGTCGATTCGATTAATTAATTTCAATTATTTTTTAATTCAGAATCGATGATAATTATCAAGATTATTGAGACTTCGTCTTATCATTTTGAGTTTATGGACGGTTTCTGCAATATTGCCACCTATTAGCTATTTTGATACTTATCAGATACTTTAAGTAGTTTTTCATTCTTTAAATAAGAAATATAGGTACTTGTGACAAATCAGACTTATACATACTATTACGTAGATTAGGGCTAATGAATCGAATTCTATTTAAAAAAAAAAAAAAGCAAAAACAACAGATAAAATGAAGAGTTTACCTAGGATTCACAGCTTGGAAATCCTCCAAACGTCTACGAAGATTCTCAGACGTCCACGTGGATTCTGGACGTCTTTATGTCTCTTGAAAACATCTCAAGGAGCCTCGGGTTACCTGTTCAGGTCCGATGAGAAACAGCTCTGAAACATAGACTTATACTTATCTCTAACCAAACTTATAATTACCTTTTTTCCTTTTTTTTTGCATTTTTTTTGGTCTATTTTGTGCATTAAGTCCATTTCAACTTTAGAAAATGTGGAAAAGTTCAAATGCTTCTGCACGCCACTCCATAGCACTTTTTTTTTTTTTTTTTTTTTTTTTGGTATTTTCCACAATAAATCGCTCCTCGTGATCCTGATTCTGTTCTCCATGACGAACTGATGTCGTCCCAAAGCGAACGAGAAAATATAGAAAAATTCACCCAGTTCCCCTGATAAACATTAACCGCCTGTAATCAAGTGTGAACCACATCAGCGTTTCCAACGTCCCTGCATCCTGATGGTCCTCTAAAGGGCTGCAGAGGGCCGCGGATGGAATACAGGTGTGTAGAGGAAGGACAGAATGGTCCTCGGGTGTCGCGTCAGTCTGGACGCAGGACACGGGAAATGACTTCGGAAAAAAAAAATTGCAGAAAGCAGGATGCAAAAGTATTTATACCCCTTGAACTTTCCCACATTATGTCACGCTACAGTACAAATGTACGTGTATTTGATTAGGATTTTCTGTGGTGCATCGATCGAGAATCTTTCTCAAACGCTCTCCATCCAACCAATCTGACCGAGCTTGAGCTACAGTAGTTTGGCAAAACTTTCACTCTCTAGACGTACAGAACTGGAATTACGGTGGTTCTACAGTGTGTTGACATAAAATCCCAATGAAATACATTTACGTTTGTGGTTGTAACGTGACAACATGTGGAAAAGTTCCAGGGGTGTGAATACTTTTGCAATTACACTGTATGTTGTCGGTTAGTGTCGTGGTAACGTGTAACTTTTGTAAAGTGATTATTCTTATTATTAAGCAAAATTTAAACTAAATAAGAGCGGTAACCTGAGAACTTGTCGCTGGACTTTATTCCTTTTTTTTTTTTTTTTATAAGGTTTTTAAAGTTGTATGTTTTTGATTTGCGACCTGGATGAGTCGGGATGTTTCGGCTCTGAGCCGAGCACGTGTAGATATTATTCAGGTCTGATTGGCGTACGTATTTCCTCTCAATCCGGCTCGTCAGGAGCTTTTCGCAGCACTTGAGTGCAGTGGTTTCTAAAAAGATACAGCCATAACACAGCATTGGTGCTGATTTTATATTTAAAAAATTATGTTCTACATATAATACAGAGAATGTGTGTGTCGGAGCCACTTCTGATGTTTTTGCAACATGGAAGTGACCGATCTCACTTCTCTAAAAAGTTCAAGTTGCTAACTTCGACCGGTTTGGAGAGATGATCTTATATCGTATGTGCCCCATTTTTCAGTCTCGTTTCAAACAATAATTATTTAAAATACAAATGATTCATATTTCTTTATGCACGTTGATACTAAAATTGGTTTAAACTTCTGGAATCACATGACCCGTAAAAATGGTTAAATTTTAATTGGTTTTTGTTAAAAAGCTTAAAAAGCAAAGCAATCTGTAGTGTCCGTAACCATGTCAAATTCATGTTGCAATATCTTAACTTTTTTGCATTTCAGAATAAGAATAATACACAGCTTTATGTCTTTTCATGTGAAATCTAAATTGGCCGAGTTTCATCTGAATGACAGTTAAGATCGTTGAAAGATTTAAACTAAAAAAAGTAACTGACTCTACAGACATCAAAGGGTATTTAACAAATGTTTCTTTTTATCTGATAAAAATATAAATGTGTAGCGTGTTTACGATAAATGAAGCTTGGATCTGGAGATAAGAAGCATTAAGTATTATGAAAATTATATGATCCTGTGTGAAAATTCACTTTTTTCACCTGCTGTAGGTTATTTTTCGTGTATACTAATGAATCCACCTGCAGCTAGAACGGTGTGTGTGTGTGTGTGTGTGTGTGTGTGTGTGTGTGTGTGTTAGTGCAGCAGGCCTCGGGATTCCGCGGCGAACGCCGAGGCGTCGAGGTGCGTCGGACCGTTGTGAGGTTTAAACACAGCTACACACCGAATCCAAACGTTTGTTTTGCAGAAGGGACGAGGTTTATTTTCTCTCTCTGCTTGTTGAGCGTGATTTCCTGCTGGGAAACAGAAGACGAGCTGCTCCTCTAGTTCGGGTTTGTTTTTTAGTAATTAATCTTCTCCACCGAGTCAAAACTTATAACGTATAAGTAACTACACATAGACTGTGAAGCTCATTCCATTGCTGGCCACCTAGCAGGAAACGCTGATGTGTCCAGCACGTGTTCCAGCTGACAGGATAACACCCAGGTCGATTGTCTCACTCCGGCGGGATCCCCGAAATAGTTTTTCTCTCCATGCGGACAAAGAAGAGGTCACTAGGTGGGCCTGTTGTCGTGATTACCTGGTTCCAGAGGAAGGGCATTCTCACCAGAGTCCTGGAAAAGCACTTTGTTCTGCCAAAGTATCGTGATTAGCACCCAACCCGTTCCTGTGTCGATGGTCAGGGCTGGACTTCTGAAAGCTCGGGAGCTATTCTTAACCACAGGATATTTCTGACGCAGAGAGAAGAAAGAATGCATGTTTACTGCGGCATCCAAGAGGTCCTTCTTTTGTTTGTTTATTTATTTACTTTTTGAAACAGATACAATAAACAGCCAAAGTTTTTCTGAAACGAACCTTTAACCGCAGGTCCACCAGGAATCCTACGGTTTTGGTTTTTCCAGCGTGTGCCATCCACATCGGGCGGGTCCTACGCCAGGTGCGGCGCTGATGCCAAAACAAGCACACTAGTCACCGCCTCGCAGCACTGGTCTATCTTGGCCATTAGCTCCATAACAAAAGCTTATAATTATCCACAAACGGAGCTCCATTCCCCAATTGTTAGACAAATAATGTGTGGAAAAGTTCCAGCTTTCGCAACGTTTGGCTGGTGGACATATGGACAGGAGCCTAAGACCTTGGGCTGCTCTGTGGGGGGAAACTATTTTAGTGACGCACTTGCAGGAGTTTCTAACCGGTCCAAGCTTTTCTAAGGAAAAAAAGACGGAACATATTACACAATCAATTACATTCTAAACCACTCTTTGTTGTTTTTTTTTTTTATTTTTAATGAAATCGAGGTAGCCTATAAAAATTTCCCCGCTTGTACAGTATGTTTGCTTTGTCGTATGACTCAGCATTGTCCGTCCCGTGAGCCTTTCTTTATATATGTGCAGACATTATTTTTGTCCTTTTTTTCCCTTGCACTTCCCTCCTCCTTTTCTGGCTGGAACTGGACCAGCTAGGCCGGCAAGAAGCCTGGCACTCGCCCGCGCTCCGCAGCCAGCTCGGGGCAGCTGGGATCTGGGGATGCTCCCCGCGGTTCTGGAGCTCTCTGCCCGTCCCCTCGTCTTCCCCTTCATTTGCTTCTTCTTTTAACCGTCAGCCAGATTCTCAGCACAATACAGCGCTGCGGAACACCCACGCATTGCCCCCTGACGCACATACACACTCATAATAATAATAACAACAACAACAGAAACAGAGCAGGCAGTTCTACCTCGACCTGGTTCGGCGTGGCGGCTTCAGATCATGAACTCAGTGATACAGAGTAAATACAGAAGCAGAGAGGCCTCAGGCCTGGTGTTTTGCCATCTATCGCCATGGAAACAAGAAACATAGCCTATAGCAAGACATCGGTTTACCCTGCAGCTGCAAATATATTCTTTCTCCAAGCATCCTACCAGATCATCGTCCTCGTTCATGTTTTCTCAGCTGGATTCTGTAGAGGTTTTCGTGCAGGTTCTTTTTTTCTTTTCTCCTTTTAAACACCCAGAGGTGTCATGTGAGTTTTGAACGTTTTCACCCAGGTAGAGAGCGGAGCCCGATCGAGTGCCCCACCTAGTCACCCCCAAACGGGCCTCTCGTCATCCACCCATTAGCCAAGTCTGGCCTTCTCAGGAGCTACTAGGAAGTATTAAAAAAAAAAAGGAAATTCCTTTCTAATGGTCCGTGCGAGGCTACGATTCACAATTTGTTATTGTTTCATCCCTGGCTGTTCTTTCTGTATTACATCAGTATTGTGACTATAATAAAAATTCATCCATCACAGTCTGGGGTGTTGAGATTTGCCGCTTTTTTTTCCCCTTTCCTGATGTGCGTCCGACCATCTCGATGAACCTTGTAGATGAAGTTCCTCTGGCATGGGTTCGGTCACGCAACACCGCACCGCACCACACCGCACCGCACCGCAACTTTCTTCACTCAAAGACTTGGAACGATTCAGACGGAGTGTGCGTCTGGTAAATCCGTGTTTCTTGTGTTTGATGAAGACTTGGACCTTGTTCAGGTAAATAATTGCCTTTATTGTTCCCCTGCCGCTGTCGGTTATGGTGACAAGCTGTTTGCTAAGGCCCCTGTCTGTCTGCTGCGCCCCACGCCATCAATGGCAGCATCGAATTCCCAACATTGTGCCAGGGCAGAGATGCCAAGTCTGTGCCCAGTTAGTGACGAGCCCAGGCCAGGGGCCGAGCATCTGTCGCACGGACACGCCTCGTTTCTCGCCTCGGTTGAAATAAAATCGGTTCAAAGAGCGCATTCCTCTCCTTATGGCTGAAAGCACTTGTGGCGTGAAAGCTGGTAGATTGTTTCGTTTTTATGGCTCTCTTTTATCTGATGAGAGTGTTTGCATGTGTAAGGCTGTTGTAGACTGCGGTTCGACTCTAGATTGAAGTTTCTGGCCAAGAGCTTCAACAGGACTCCATCTAGAGATCCTTATAAAAATTTTAAAAAGTATCGATACCTTCTGACCGATAAACGTCAGAACCTCTTATGCTAGCCAACATACGGTACACAGGATAATACAGTCAGCTCTGAGTAGCATTTACACTCGTGTGAGTTGTCTATATGCCTATGTCAGTCTGTCCTAGACCGTAGTCAGACCCATATCTCCTTCAGTGAGAAAAATGCCATATCTAAATGTCAAAGGTCATCACGTTACCTCGGCGAGCTTCCCAAAAAGAAATACACAAACGTGCCACGCCTGCAAACGAGAGGATGTTCTGTTTAGGACATGTGGAATTGTTTCATCCTGGACCAGCATATTTGTTTCCTTATTGTTAAAGCGCTCGCTGGGGGGCGTCGTGGACCGCGCTCTTCCACCGAATCGAGCAGCTCGCCATGGTTCTCCGTATACTGCCCATGTGTGTGTGTGTGTGTGCGCGTCAGTGAGAGTGTGTGTGTTGTCCTGATTCAACAATAAAGTCATAAAATATATATATTTTAAAACACACAGAGTGCTCAAGACTTTTGGAAGGTTCTGTATGTGATCAACATAAAAAAGAGAGAGTGCAGATCAGAAGTCATGTGAGTTTTTCTCACGTGGACACACAGTATAACTGCCCTCGCCGTCTTCCGGTGGAACAGTATTGGACAGCAGTGACCACGTTCAGTGGAAGGAAGTGGGGAGGCTTGAGGAACCGATTTCAGCAAAACTGGAAAGAACCTAGTGAAGATGAGCAGTTGCTCAAGAGCCAGTTGGTTGAGAAACCGACGTGTGCTGCAGTAGGGTTTCACGCCAGGTAAGGTGGCACCTTTAATGAGAACGTTGCAACATGGTGGCCCGAACCCCCAAACACACCTTTAATGATTG
The DNA here is from genome assembly GCA_026413445.1 of Dolichallabes microphthalmus. Lineage (NCBI taxonomy): Eukaryota > Metazoa > Chordata > Actinopteri > Siluriformes > Clariidae > Dolichallabes > Dolichallabes microphthalmus. Next base: position 26,833,237 of record JAOTQY010000001.1, read on the forward strand.
GTGCAAACTTTAGGAGGGGAAAAAAACAGAACTTGAAAATTTTTTTCTTGTTTCTTTGACATAATCTCCAACATCTACAGTACGGACGAGGGATACGGGCTGGAGCTGTACGTGGGGCAGGGGTACAGTATGTACAGTATATTCAAAATACTTCATTACACCTTGCACTGTTACATGTAAATACTAAATTATCTTAAAAGCTTACTTTTACCTTTGCAATAATATTATTATTATTATTATTATTATTATTATTATTATTTATTTTTTCTCCTCTTCCTGTATTTTATATGATATGTTTATGTAAAGTTGGGGAACACGGGTCTAAGAATCTCATTACGGTAATGATGCCTCATTGTTATCTGGATATGACAATAAAACTTGAACTTGTATGTGGGTTCAGTGATTAAGGGGTTGGACTACTGAGTGGAAGGTCTCCAGCACCACCAGGTTGCCACTGTTGGGCCCTTGAGCGCGGCCCTTAACCCTCAACTGCTCAGATGTGTAATGAGATAAAAATATAAGTCGCTCTGGATAAGGTCGTCTCCCAAATGCCGTAAATGTTATCCACTATGTAAGGCACAAAGACAGTGAACAGGAAGAATTTTTTTGGATCTAATTAATGATAAGAAACCACGAGACTTGTCTTTGACGAGAACCACATCCAACCAGAGACACTGTATTTATCGCCATGTCTGTGTGATTGTTTGACCAGTCCATGGTCTTTTTGCCCCGCCCATACGTCCTGGCTTAGCGCACACGGTACCTGGGTAAGCAGTGGTAAAAATATCAGCAACGTAGACTTGATCCGTGCTTCACTGCTTGGTGGAAGAAAACACTTTTAAGAGGTATTTAGAGAGAGAGAGAGAGAGAGAGAGAGAAAGGTGGACGATGAAGGGGGGAAAAAAAGACACAGGAAGTCTTCTCAGGAGGATACTGTGTCTGGTTTTCTCTTCTTCTGTCTGCATTCTTCACCAGAAACCTCTTTTGCATGATTTCGCTCTTGGCCAAACAAGCGTGGGAACTGACCCAGGCCATCCAGAGGAGCCTCGTCTGCAGCCTATAATGATGGAACCTCAATGACATCATACGCTTTACGGCGCAGGGCTCTGGTAACCGTGCCGCGCGCTTCGTCCAAATACCAGTGGCTAGGTGGAACACACACGCTGAGCTCAGCAATGGAAGTCAGATGCGATGGTCTTTCTTTCTTCTTTCCTGCTCTTTTTTCCTCCCCCCTTTATTCTCCTCGGTGCATGAGTGGGATGGAGAGAGGAAGGCCGAGGGGCCTCCGCGAAGGCGGCCTCCACTGTAAATGTCAGAAAACGAATGCAGGCCTTCATAACAAAGTGGAATCTGATATAATTCACCCCAGGCCAGAGCGTTTGATCTGCACCTACTTCAGTATGCTTGTCAGAGCCTTTAAAGTAAAACGCACGGCTCATGCGCCAGAGTCTGAGTTTATAATCTGACATCATGTGTATTGGAAAGTACTTTCATGTGTATGTACATTCAGAAGCATTAAAAAATGTAATCACATCCTGCGTTAACGCAAACAATTATAATTTTTTTTAGGGAGGCGGGTAAGGTAACAACTTTGAGATATTTCTGGCGTAAACAAGGCAAAACGCTAAATCCTGTGAACACAGCGTTTATCCAGAGTTGAATTCTCAATTCTGATTGCTCAGAAGGCTTTAATTGATTTTCAATAACAGCAGCTCTGACAGTAGTGGCAGGTTTATACAGCTGCTGTAACGTAAGTGATACCAGGAACAAACCTGTGTGCACTGATTTTGCACAATATTCATGTAATGTAACGTAAAGTCGCTCTGGATAAGGGCCTCAGTGTGATACCGCTAATGTAATAACGTAACTTTAACTGTAGTGCTGTCAATCAAAGGTAGACTAATCATTTGATTCTATTTTTATTTTTATTGTTTTTGATTCACTAATTTACTAGGACTAATATTTATTGTTTGATTAGTCTTAAGCAGCTATACATCTTTCAGGCTGTAAAGTATTAAAAACTACTAAAGGGTCTCTTAAACGTTGAATAAACATCTCCTTCCAATCGTCTTCTCCACACTCCAGTCCAGTAGGTGGCGGTATTGAACGAAGTGATAATCTCAGGAAACAAAAAACGAAAATATTTTTTGCAAGTACTTTGCAGAAGATGCAAGCAGTTTTGTGTTCGCTGGAATCCGTTTACCCAAACAGGAAGTTAGTCTGAATCACCAACTGAGCTGTTGATTATATCGACCAACAAAAGTTCACTTTGATTTCTTAATCCAACGATTCGCACAGCTCTAGAAGTTTGTGAATAAATGAACATTTGTAGTTGGTAGCAAATCAGTTTGTTATATTCATTGAGGGATAAAACAGAGTTAACACATAATGTTGACAACAACATTAATAATGTTGTTGATTATTTTTCCACTGCAGCACACCCATACAGTAGAATCCATACATTAATCAGAATTTCTTAACTTGATGTTTATTTAGTTTGGTTTGATTGTCTCTTGTTTGTTGGTGGTTGGAGTTTTTGTTGTTTGGTTTTATTTGATGATGTTTGTATAATGTTTGTCTTATTTGCTGGTTTGTTTTGTTTAGTTCTGGTATTTCGGTTGGTTTGCTGCTATTTGATAATATGTTGTTGTGTTTTATTGTGAGTGTTTAGTTTATTTATTTTGAATTTATAGTTTTGTTTGCCTAGGGTCATTATAATCATGGTTGTGTTTGCATCATTGTTATTATTTGTTTAGATTGGGTTCATTCTGTTTTTGTTTGTGAAGTTGTAAGAGTTCATTAGGTTTGTTTTTGTTTGTGCCACTCTGTTTACTAATTTCTATTCAGTTACGTGTCGTTTGTGGGGTCGTTAGTGTTTGTTTAGTTTGGTTTTTCTTTGTGCCATTAGTTGTTTTGGTTTTGTTTGCATCGTTAATAGTGTTCATGAGGTTTGTGTTTGTTTGCATTATTGTTAGTGTTTGTTATATACATTCATTCATTCATTTTCTGTACCGCTTTATCCTTATATACAGGGTCGCGGGGGCCTGGAGCCTATCCCAG
>JAOTQY010000001.1:26873399-26884528 GCA_026413445.1 Dolichallabes microphthalmus
ATGTGTTATTTTATAGTTTTGAAATCCCCAGTATTGTTGTAGAATGTAGAAAATACATCACTAAACAAAAACAAAGACATTTGCAAATGACCCCAAACTTTTGAACGGTAGTGTATATATACACAGTATAATATTTTTGGGTGGCTGGAATGGATTCTCAGCATTTACATTATTTCTTATGGGAAAAGGTGTTTCGCCTTAAGAACTCGCCTCCAGAATGGACTAAGTTCATATGCCGAGTTTAAAAAAACTGGGGGTGTCCTGTTGTAGGAAAATAATGACTGCGGAGGAGTGAATCTACTGTTCTCGATCAGTTTCCAATAACAGCTCATCCTAAAGAGTATATATATATATATACATATATACATATTGAGAAGCACTGTGGGGATTATATATACTGTATATGTATATCTTTGCTGAAGATTACAATTCTGGAACGGCCTTGAAACTTTTCAGACTTTAATTATCAGGGTAAAATATGTAACCATTCCCTCACCAACTTGTCTTAATTTTTCTTTAGATAATATAAAAGCCATTTTTATGTTACAACATTTACACGAAACGTTAACTATCCTGTAGATGTAATAAAGAAAAAATTTTTTTTTAAAGTAAATTACTTTTGACTGTTACAAAGCGCTGACCCCCGAGACTCCAAAATATCTCTAACGGGCAGCTATTATTGGTAAAATTAACTGTTTGGCTAGTTTGAGTCATTCAGATGGTTTCCTGTGTGATTAAAATTATTTTAAATGAAGTTTATTTTCCAATTGTATTTTCCGCTTATTGTGACTTCATAAAAGAAGATCCCCCTCTGGGGGCGTGGCTCAGCAGAAGCTCACTATAATAAAAAAGCATTTCTTCCGGAATGGGTTTTTCAGCTGGAGCATTAACACACGTAGACCTTTCAGGAGCTCTAACACCCGTGTTAACCTGTTAAAGTAACAGTAAAATATGAGACCTTTAGAAAATATTGTTATCATAGAAACAGATTGTGCTTCAATACTAATTTGAAAATTCCATTTTGGTGAAATGGTACAGTAGCAATTTAAACACTGTGATCAGGATAGTAACTCATTTCCATAAAATAAGTATGCATAAATTATATTCATTGTAGGTACTGATTGAATACCAAACTACTAACTTACTTTCATTTTGATATACGAGGGCCGTTCAAGTCAAACCAGGACTTATGAGGAAACGAAGTCGTAAGACTGATAAGACCTCAAGTACAGTACAGTAATGAGACTCTTAGCCGCAGGAAAAAGTGAATGGGGGATACGTTTGAGAAATGGGTGTACATCTGTGAATAATGAACCCGGCCGAGGTGGCTCGGAGCCCACTGCAGTCGTTCCCAGTTAACATTCAGCGAGTGGAACGTCTGATGCTTGAAAATCAATGGATAATTTACAGGAGAGACGCACCCGTTTGTGGGAGCTGTACGCACAATCATTAACCAACACCGCTTGCACATACCTGGGAGTTATTGGCACATCCCCCGTACAGTCCTGGACTCACCACAAGCCATGTCCACATGTTCGGGAGTTCCTGTGAGGCCAGCGTTTCAGACATGAAGCAGGCAGTTTGATCATGGCTATACATGGCTTGTATAATCGTAATGAATTTACTATTCATTCTTCTTTTTGCTAGTTGAAAGAATAAGTGTGTGTTTCATTACGCATGGATGGACTTCCTGACCACATTCAAAAATAACGATATGACAAAAAAAGGAAATAATTTGAACACAGGAATCGTCTGGCTTTTGGTTCGTTTATTCAATGCTGACGGATTTCCCAGCAAGCCCACAACTTCTTCCTTTAGTGTCTGTGCGGCTAGCGCTCTTTCTCTCTCAAGTCCCTTCCAGAGGCTTTAAAAAGAGCTGAACGTGACAATTGAATAGATCGCAGCAGTTTCCACGTGTGGTGTTTCACTCCTCGTCTGGAGAATTTCCCCTCGCGAGGTGTGTGTTTCACAGCTCAGTAGAGAGCTGGAAAACGATAGCTCTAGAACCTGAATTCACCCCCCTTCCCGCCGCCGCCGCCACCAGAACACGCCACAGTGCTTCTCAAGCATTATCCAGCTGACGATGGGAACCTCACTGAAGCGGAGCTACCCGCCCCGGCATGAAGGACTCGCTGTACAAACGCCTGAGTCAGCGTACTCCCTTCACACAGATCAGGTTTTAAAAAAGCTTTTTGCTTTTGGTCTTGTAGCTCGTAGCCATGCAGGAAACCACAGCACGGCAAGAGCATCAGTGCTTCTAATCGATGAGTAGGTGGCTGAAATCGGAACAACAATAACTCACGGCCAGCGTGTGTATAGTCATATGCAGCACTCTGTCTCTCCTCACTCGTTACAGACGAACACAACCTCAAGGTGTCATTTGCATCATGACTCATCTGTTTCCCTTTTTTCTTTTTTTCTTTTTTTAAAATACCTTTTGTAGATTGGGATAAAGAGAATTATATCTCATCTTGCTGGTTGTGATCAAAACAAAGTGACTCCTTTTGAAAAAACTCTGTGATTCAGCGGCAGCGGGAGAAGCTTGCACACGCAGCTGACGTCTCCGGTTTCAAAGACGTTTCATTGTGGTAATAGAGGAGCTTGGAAAAGAATGCGGAACAATAGGAGAACTTAAATCGCGCTATGTTGATCTGCGGCGTTTCCTGGGACTCGGGAGGCGCTGGGATCTGCTCTTCACCTGCATTGTTCTCCTGCCGCCACGCTCACTTTGTCTGCATTGAAATGTGTGTTTTGACAACTTCACGTGTCACAAGCTCCGGGCCTGAGACTCTCACGTCCCCTCACACCAGCTCACCTCTCCTTACTGACCTTCTTCTCTCTTTTTTTTTCATTCCCTGGAAAAAAAGATGTCGTCTTACATTGTGTTACATAGTGGCGGCTGGTGGAATATATTTTTTTGTGGGGGGGGGGTGCAAACAAAATGAAACTTATAATAATCGCCTGTAAATTGCCATTTATCAGCTTATTAAGCATCATTACTACTAGTATAAAATAAAGACATGACTCACATCGCATCCAGTCAGCCATAAGAAGGTCTGGAAAAGCACCGATCACGTGCCTGCTGCTTAATTAGAAGATCAGGTCGATCTGGTCCAAGCTCTTTAACTTTTTTTCTTTCTTCGTCCGATCGCCTTGCGGAGGAGGCCAGGGGTAGTTCAGTGGTTAAGGCATTGGACGTCGGTTCAGAAGATCCCGGGTTCAAACCCCACAACCACCAAGTTGCCACTGTTGGGTCCTTGAACAAGACCCTTAACCCTCAAGTGCTCAGATGTGTAATAAGATAAACATGGATAAGATCTGGATAAGAGCATCTGCCAAATGTAAATGATGTAAATGATGTAAATGTATTTTAGCAAAGAATTACAGAATTTCCTCTCATGTTTATCTGGCTTCCACGTCAATCACTATTCAATACATTAACTAACAATCTGCTGACCATTAATAAGATTCGTTGCGATCGGTCCAAATAAATAATTATTATGTTAAATAATAATTTTAAGTAAATAATTACATGTTAAAGTAGCATTCTTCTTGGTCTAACTTTAATTGTGTGGCGCCCATGCACCCCTTATTGACCGGCCGCCACTGGTGTTACAGTAAAGTGGTTCTGTCTCAAATCAGTGACCTTTCCCACTAAGGTTCCGAATCTAGTCTGGAGCCGGTGGCTCGGGGAGAAAATCCGGTTCTGTGTCGGCATCAACATTTTGCTGGGCTAGAACAAAGAACCTCTTACCTCAGGGACTGGTGGAGGATTATCGTGACCAACTAAAAGTCGGACCTCCATCTTTAAAAAAAAATGGATTCAATATGCAATAGGAAACTCGAATTGCTTTGTATTAATGATGAAGCCAGGAGAAGTGCTCATGTTGAAGTTCTGCCATTGTTGATTTTGTTCTTGCCACTAGAATAGTTTTTTCGCTAGCATTGCCTCTAGCATGGCTGGGAAAGTAGAGACGTACACAGACGTATACAGTGACGTAATGACGTGACTCTCGAGCCCATGGAAAAACAAAGCCAGGTCCGCTACTGGCACTCGCAAGAGACACGAATTAGCATCTGGTTTACTTTGGTGGAAAAGATATAATATAAAGCAGGCTGGGATGTTTTTGTTCATATACACCAATCAGCCATATAACTAAGTCCCCTTGGGCCATATGGAAGGTGACGGTGTGCTGTGTTATCTGGCAAAGACTTTAGCCGATCCTTTAAGTTCCACAAGTTGCATGTTGGGGCCTCCATGGGTTTGACTTGTTTGTCCAGCACATCTCACAGACGCTCGATCAGATAAAGATCAGAAGAATTTGAAGGCAAAGTCAACACCCTGAACTCTTTATGTTCCTCAGACCATTCCTGAACAATGATTGCAGCATGGCAGGGTGCATTATACCTGTTGCCATGAAGAGGTATACTTGGTCAGCACCAAGGTTTAGGTATGGAGGTGGTACGCTGAATTGTCAAGGTAACATTCAGATGAACACCAGGACCCAAGGTTTCCTGGCAGAACATTGCCCAGGGCATCACGCTGTCTCTTCCTCAGGAAAGTGACACACACTTACCCAGCCTTCCATGTGATTTAAAATAAAACAGACCAGGCCACCTTCCTCCACTGCTCCATGGTCCAGTCATGATCCTCTTAAGCCCATTGGGTCACACCAGACAGGCTAGACTTGGCTCCACATGCAGATCAGGGAGCCTTGGGAGCCCATGACCCTGTTGCTGGATTACTGGTTGCTTCTACTTGAAGCACTTCTGGCCACTGAAGACCACAGAAATACGCCACTGTTCAGGCATAAGTCCTACAACGAGCTTTTATTAAAGATCAAACAATTAGTTGGTGTATATGGAAAACATATTGCCATTTCCACTGTTGTTGTTTGTTTTTTCCTCATTAAGATTTACTCAATAAGAGGCTAATATAATCACCTCTCAGTGCGTTAACCCGCGGGCAAACTCTTTCCACACGCTCCTGTCTCTGAAAAGGTTTTGTTCATTGTACAATCCAGTGCTTATAAATTTCCCAGATTTTTTTTCCCTATTTTGACAGTTTCCAAGCTTACACGAGACCAAATGGGACAAAAAAAAAGCATGCAGGTCTTAAAACATCGGATTTCTCTCCTGTGGAAACGCAGGCTGCCCACCGTGAGGGGAATTCCAGCAAATTTAGACTAAGATGTATTTTCCACCAAAAAAAAGAGAGCAAGAAAGAGGGAGGGAGGGAGGGAGAGAAAGAGAAATACTTCCAATATATGCTCCACTGGACTTCACAGCTTTACATTATAGCCAAAACCACAAAGGGGCCATAGTGGAGCTGAAACCTGGAGCAAATCCACGGGCTCTGTTTGCATATTGTGATATGATTAAAGCATCTAAAAACGGTTCCTGTTTTGTGTCGTTGCAGGAGGTGCCGAGCAGCTGGCAGATCTCGGGCACGGTTCCACACAGGTAGGAGGTGATGGAGGGAAACCACGCCTGTTTGATTTATGGTCGAGGACAGCTTTGTCCCAGATGTTGACTTGCAGTGGATAGTCCTTGATTTCAGAGAAACTCTTTAAAAGCTTTAAAAAGGAGCCGCACTGTGTACTGTATTGTGTTCACGCTATGGATTTTGGCCAAAACACGTCTGCTGAGAATCAGGCGCACAGTGGAAAGAGATCTGTCATGATCTGGGACCTACCTGTGATGTTTCCATGGCTTACTGGGGGGGAAAGGCAGTTACTGAGGAAGCCACGTCTTTGCTTAAAGAAAATGTTCCTATTAAACAGGGTGAGGATTTGATAAAAATGATTAACTCGACATTAGTTAATAAACTCTTTGGACAATTGGTGCAAAAGCCTGATGGAAATATTTCCCTGGTGTGTGTGTGTATGTGTGTTTCTTTCGTTCTTTTTTTTACTATTTTTCAAAATGCAAACTTTTTCATCTTGACTTTGTCAATCTGTAATTTTCTTTTTCTTTTAAATGAAATAAACCTCAGCTGTACTGTTTTGTGTGGTTTTCTTACACCCCCCCCCCTGCATGCTCTGGGTTTCTTTTAACAGTATAGCAGGAGGTGTTGCACTAAAACAGCCCCATCAGCATTATAACGTGTGTATGCATGAGGCCACTTTGCCCCGGGAATGCTTTTTTTTTCGTCAATGGTGACTCATTTGATTTTCCCATTAGCATCTCTAGCAGTGAATGTCAGCTTTGTGACTTGCTTTGTGGTCAGATCATGTAGATGTGTGCAGTGTGTGTGTACATATGATGAAGAAGCTGGAGTATAAAAATAAGTTGCTTCATTCAGTGATTCCTTTTGTTGGTTTGGAGATGGAGATTTTGAGATTTTTATGTTCAGATTATATCAGTTTTTAAATAATAAATATACAGTGTGTGTATTATTAAATTATGTACAGATTATTTAAATTCTTGGAAACTTATATAATATGTGTAGCTGCCAGTGAAAACCTTTTATATGCTGAATTTTTCTTCTTTTCACATGATAATCAGGCTTTATCCTGGTCACTGGGTTTACGGGTACCTAACCCTAACCCTAACCCTAACCCTATGTGATTCGGGAGAATTCACTCTGATCCGTTGTAAACATCCATGCACACAGACTTTTACACCTTTACCTTAACGACTTGATTTTGCCTGGAGAATCCAGAAGAAACCTTCAGAAACATGGAAAGGCAGAACATGCTAAACTCTTTATTTATTGTTATATCACGTGTTTCCTCCGAGTGATAATTTCATCCCGGATCTGATTCAGTTGCAGATGACCTTTGATGGGTTTTCCCACACCGACTCACAAATCATAACCATCATCAAGACAACAAACATTACATACAGTAACACACATCATCAACCCACGCTTCTTGTACGGTACGGTACAAAAACACCCCGTATTCAAACCTTTGTACAGACAGGGTGTGTATTTGTTTTACAGTTATATAACGGTTATATAGTTATATAGAATATAGAGAGTATTCCTGTTGCCTAATCGGTTAATAGTGATTGAATGCATTTTGTTGATACTTCTTCGGGGTTTTTCTCTCCCTTGACGCGAGTCACAATCACAACTGATACCTCAGTCTCTTCCTGAGCGACCAGATTGCAGCTGGATTCCTGTAAATGTTCACATATGAGATTTCCCTCCATTCTATCTTTAGTTCCATTCATGGTGAAACCACATTTTTATTTCTGTACTTCTCCATTGGACACTATACTTCTCTCGCCTGACAGTAATTCATTGTAAGTTCTGAACGGGGACGTCCGTAACCCTGTGCAATAATTTAACCTGCTGACTTTTAGCTAATCTCGAACAGAAGTTTTTTTTGGGGAGTCTGGAAGTTGACATTTTGTCTGGAAGCCAACAGCATAAAATCAGAGCTATATGCTACGTAGCGTTTTTGTGGACTGTAATAAACGACAGTGCCAATGAGGTCTGCGAATATGATTTAGAACAGACTTCCTGTCTACTCACTTCTTAAGAGTTTTCCTCACCTTACTAAATTATTCAAAGCTCTTTCAAAGTTACCTGTAACATTTCGGCGGGAGGGTGACATTAAACCCATTTAATACCAATTTAATCAGTTCTTTTGCTCTATTCAGTTGCTCAATTTGGTTAAGATTTTTTAAAATCAAGAATTGATTCACACTTTTAAAAGTTTACAAACATTAAATGGTCTTAAATTGACGAATTCTTGTAAAGTGCACTTTTACCATTTGCAGAAAATAACTTTTTTCTTCTTCAGAGTTTATGTTTGGTTAGTGGAATATCGCTCCCTACTGGACTGGAGAGTAGAGCAGAAGTTGTTGTTTTGTAAAAAAAGAAAAGAAAAAAAAAAGCGATGTTTAAACAATCAGCAACACAAGTTAGACAAATTTTATTATTAGAAATCTATATAAATTCGAGCCCCCCAAATGTGTTTATATCCCAAGTGCTCATCTTGAGATCGCAAGTTATTTATTAAATTTTTTACATTTTTTCCCAATTTCTCCATAATTTAGTCGTGTCCAATTCCTCCCCGTCACTAGGGGGCTCCACATTAAGGCTACCACTACCACTCAGCCGGGAGGGCCGAAGACTATCAGGTGTTTCCTCCGATCCGCGTGACGTCAGCCGACCGCATCTTTTCGAACTGCTCACTCACGCACCGTTGGGGGCGGAGTAACACACTCGGAGGACAGCGCTATCCGCTCCTTCCGCTTGCATGAGCTCACAGACGCCCCTGATTGGGTGTGGAGCCGTGATTAATGTGGGAGCACCAAGTACCTCTCATCCCTCCCCTCTGAGAGAGCTCGGCCAATCGGCTCTCTCTAGACCTCCGGCCGCAAGAGGTTACGGCATCACCCGGGAATCGAACCAGCGATCAAACCATTTTACCACTGCACCACTCAGTTGCCCATGGAGTTCGCAAGTTCGATTCCCCTGGTGATGCTGTAGCCTCTCGCAGCCAGGGGCCTAGAGAGAGAGCCGATTGGCCGAGCTCTCTCAGAGGGGTTAAATGGGAAGCACTTAGCGCTCTCTCATTCATCACGACTCAACTGCCAATCATGGATGCCTCTGAGCTCACGCAAGTGGAAGTAGCGGATAGCGCTGTCCTCCGAGTGTGTTACGCCGAAAAGATGTAGTCGACTGGTATCATATGGTTCACAGGAAACACGTGATACTCTTCGGCCCTCCCTGATTGAGTAGTAGACTTGATGTGGGAGCCCCCTAGCGACGGGTGAGAATTGGATACGATTGAATTATTGGGGAAAAATTGGGGGAAAATCTGTGCTCTTCCGTATAGAAGGACACGCAGACATGTACATGGGCTTCAACCTGATAGTTATATCACTGAGTACATTAAAGCTGATCAGATTATTTTTAGCTTTAATCTTTTAACTATTTCTACAAACTCTCTTCTTACTTCAGCTAGTTATAAATAATTCGTTTGACGTTTGTAGTATTCATTTAAAACTTCAAATCCTGTAAGGAATATCGATGCTTGAGAAAAATGAGAAAAGTAAACATTAGTGCTGTTAAACTAAATCAAATCGAATCGAAAATCTAATAGAATTCGATCGTCTCTATGAATCACCGCTGGAGGGTTCACTAGATTACAGTCCCTGATTCATATCCGTTACTCAACTGTAGATAATGTTGCTTCAGCTCATGTTTTTGAAGTTCATTATTGGAACATGCAGACATCAATACTACGCGTTTTAAAAACGTCATCTTTTGTTTGCCGCTAAAACGTTGGTGCTCGGTGACGCCCATCAGACGTCCCGAGTTATTCAGCTGGCTGAGATGACCTTGCAGTCTGACTGTGTGACGGTCCAGAAAACATACAGTCTGTATTCTTAATGCAAGTCTGCGCATTCCTCTTTCAAGGATGACTCAGCACTTCCACCGTGACCAAGCGCGCCGCTGCTCAGATTCGGTTTCTCTTTCTCGAGCTGAGCCTCTGCAGCTGCCTGCCACATCCGAGCTGCACGCTCGCCCCATCTCATGCATCGCCGATGGAGGCTTCAAGCTTGTGTGTAAGGGTTTGTGCTGAGGTTCTACTTAGGTTTTAAAGGTCGTGAAGTTGCACGTCCTTATCCATCAGTTCTGCAAGTCACAGTGAAAGTGAGGGTTAGGGTTAGGGCACAGGAGGTTTTTTTTTTAGTTCTTGTGTTGGAAAGATTCCACTTGGGTCTAAACGAAAACCGCAGACATATTTAGAGTTTAGATATTAAAAGAGTTTATTGTTTCTACAAAGATGTCAAAACAGGTTGTTTGATTGTCAAGTTTTAATACATAAGATTTCTGATTAAATAAAGGTAGAAATGTGTCTTTCCATTTAGTCACTTCGCTCTGAATCACCATCATGACTTTGGTATCATGGCATCGAAAATAGCTTCGCCATTGGTCTTCACTTTTCAGTTTTACATTAAGTGCAACAAGGTCACATTCACACCTCTGTACTGTACCCTGTACACTGATATAAATGATTTCCTATAACTATTTAACATTCTTTATACCATATCCTGTCTCCTGCTGGAGATCCTAACCCAAAGGATGAGCTCAGATAATAAAAGGTTTTTTTCATTATTATAATTATTATTTTTTTTTTATCACTTCCTTTCCTGCTAAACTCTTGCAACCATCTTGGGTCCAGTTTGCACAGAGTTTATGAGTCTGGACTACTTGTCCCTTTAGAGAAACTCAAATTACTTATAATATTTCACAATATGGGTTCCATGCTTAGCTTTGTTTAGCAGCTAAAAAAAACAAAAGGGAAACATCTGTGTGTTTGCAGAGCTGCTGCACCAGATCACAACAGCCATCACCCAGAGGAGGAAGAGTGCTGCAATCAGACCTCGAATGTTTTGTAGCAAGTCATGCCGTTCTGCATTTGCATCAGAGATCATACAGCTGTACGGGTGCTTTGATGTGTGTGGATGCATCTTTGTCTTTTTGGGTCTCTGGGTCTGACCGAGTTTATACGAGATCATCCGAGGTAATTCCACCAGGACACCATACACACACCTGGGGCAATGTAGCATGGCCTATCCATGTACTAGTATCGCACACTTTATCCCCCTGATTGCACCAGGGATGCCCAGAGCGTATGAGGCTGCAGCGATACCCGCTGTACCACTGATCTGCCCTAACGGTAATCAAATTGTTTCCTTATTAGTACAGGCAAATCTTGGGGCTAAATATAGGGTGTCCTACAGATACAGCACAGGTCTTCCTCCAGCAGATGTTACTGTAGAAATGTTGATCACGGGTCTGCTAAAGCCAAAAATATTGCAAGAAATTTCCTTCGGCATTGCAAAGCGTTTTCGACATACGAGCGACCGAACCGAGCCGCACCGAGCGCCTGCTTGTACGTCCTGGAGCCGTTAAAAATGCGTTTGCATCAGGGAAAAGCCAAGCGACGCAGGTTTACGTATATATTATTTGGGGTTTTTTGCATTTTGTGCAAGAAGCAATGACAGTAGCAACTTTCAGTTTCACTTCAAAGCAGCCGGTGCCACGAGGAATCATAAAATTATAAATCATCTATTTATTTAATATATCCTTCTATACAGGGTCGCGGGGGCCTGGAGCCTATCCCAGGAAACTTAGGGCACAAGGCGGGGTACACCCTGGA
>JAOTQY010000001.1:26885199-26899231 GCA_026413445.1 Dolichallabes microphthalmus
GCGATGGATTGGCACCCTGTCCAGGGTGTACCCTGCCTTGTGCCCTAAGCCTCCTGGGATAGGCTCCAGGCCCCCCGGACCCTGAACACAGGATAAAGCGGTATAGAAGATGACTGACTAATTCTCTAGAAGAGCTTTTCCAAACAGGATCCATCTCCACCAATCCATTATAAAAGAGTGTGTTTGTTATACGCATTGTTTTCTGAATCTTAGACAATCATATGGGAAACATCAAGACCAATGTACCCCTCATCCCTCCCCCCTGAGAGAGCTCGGCCAATCAGCTCTCTCTGTGCCTCCGGCTGTGAGAGGAGAACAGCATCACGCGGGGTTCCAACCAGCGATCTCCGGATGATAGGGGGAGCGCTTTATCACTGCGCCACTCGGAGGCTGCGTAAGGTGTTTCTAGGTGGATGACAGACTACGTGACTGAATTATGATTTTTTTTGCTTTTAAGGCTGTCTGAATATGACTTTTTTTCAGATCCGATCTGAGTCACTTTCATGTGTGGTCCTAGTTCAGATGTACAACATATCCGATACATGGTCATATGACTTGAATGAGTTTGTAATTTATGCAACTTTTTGCCTCTGATTTCAGAGCAAAACCCTGTTGCTAAAATCATGTCCATAGTTTGAAATGAATGAGCACTTTTTGCGCAAATTTGTAACGTATTTTACCCCAGATGGCACGATCAAAGACGCATCGATGTGCCCGTGTGCCGATCCTGAGGACAGATGTCTCTGTTGCATTAGTGCAGCATAATGACAAATTTCCACGGTTCTCCTAAGAACCGATAGTGTCCTGCTACCTCCTCCACCTCCTCCACCTCCTCCACCTCCTCCACCTTCTCCACCTCCTCCACCTTCTCCACCTCCTCCAGCTCTTCCACCTCCTCCACCTTCTCCACCTCCTCCACCTTCTCCACCTCCTCCAGCTCCTCCACCTCCTCCACCTTCTCCACCTCCTCCACCTTCTCCACCTCCTCCACCTTCTCCACCTTCTCCACCTCCTCCACCTCCTCCACCTCCTCCACCTCCAGATTGCGTGCCGACACCGGCGGATATCTCGATTCCCGCACAATGAAGCGCTAGTTAATGAGTCCAGGTGGCTTCATTTTGAAGTGACATGTAGCGCACTACGTAGGGTGATGGAACACTATTTCCACCAACAAGTTCTATTTGTCTAAATCACTTATTCACTAAGTGCTTATTTTCTGCTAGTTGTCCTGATATAGACTACACGAAGTTGCTCATCTTGATGAAACTGTTTATAAGTAAGATGTTCATAAGAAGGTTTACCAAAAAACATGGCGGTCTTGACAAATTGTAGGAGGTTCGAAAGAACATTGCAAATCTCCGGGTGCTGGAGAAGATAAATTGTGACAGCACGAGTGATTTTTGAGTTCACTGTAACATCTCAAGGAGCTCTTCATCCTATTGCTACAATTAGGAGGCCAAACATTGCTTTGGTGGCAAATTCCCTAAGAAGGAAGCTGCGCGGCATTAACTGTGGAATTCCACGTTGCAATGCATCCTACTCAGGTTTGTAAATAGCAGCCGAGAGGGTAGGCTCAAGTGGATATTAATTGTACTGTTATTAATATACTGTTTACCAAATGAAGAGAAAATGTATGCAGAAGGGAACTTTCCGTTCCCAGTGGGAAGAATCATTAACTTCCTTTTTAGCGGCTCTTGCTACAGTCTATCTGTAATTTTAATAGGGCTCGTGATAAGCCTGACCTCTTCCTCTGAAGCTCGCCCTCTTCACTTGTGACTGACTTGTACCTGACCTCTGTCTCACAAGAGAGATCAAATCGAGCACAATCCAGTGGCTTTGTGGCCCACGGCCTTGACCTGGGGAGTGGACACACAAATTAAGCCCCAAATCCTAAGAATCCAGACCTTAAACTGCTGTGAATTCAGGTTCTGGTTTACACTTGTCAGAAGTCAGAGATCGTCCTGTTCCTTTACATGCTTGTAGGCGTAGAAGTTGTAGAGCAGGATGGAAAGAAAAAGGATTCGGTGGGGGTTTCTGAAGAGACTTTGCTGACCTTCTTGCTTGGACAAGAGCGAGTACACGAACGAGAGTAGAGATGAAAGGACGCCGAGAGGATCTCGCTGCATTCCTTTTGGCCCCCGACTCTATGCCATATCTCCCTGAAATGAGATGAACTCCATTGGGAAGGGCGGTCATCACTCTGCCGAGCAGCCAGCATCCTACTGCACATTCCGACATACCAGCGTGATGAAGGTGAATGTCCCTTAGAGAGTCTCAGGCGGGCAGCCCACCCAGTGCCACTGGCCCACCGTGGCTGACCTTCCTGCGTTCCTGCCCACTGGTCGGCTCACGATCAAGGGCGAGCTGTGCGTCGGGGGACCGGCCTAACAAGCGCTGCGGCCCCGTCGCCGCTTTTATGCTTTGGCCCAGGAGTGCAATTTCTTCAAACGCTATTTCCTGCTGATAAGACCCAAACCATTCCTCCTGTTTTCTTGTTATGAAGTAAAGGAGGAGGGGAGGCTGTTTAGGAAATGCAGTGATGGGAATTTAATGCTCTGATTTAAACCAAGCAAGCACGTCCCAGTATCCATCAGCTTAACTACACTGTGACTTGGCCCGTGCTCATAAAAAAGCGTTTATACACGTATACTATGCTATATAACCTGAAGTGATATGATTATGACATGACTGGCTAGTGAAGTGTCTCGGCTCTCTGTTTTGGCCCTGAGTGCCTTAATCATGCCTGCATTACACTATTACTCTACTCACCCAAGACCTTGCAAATTGTTTCCAGCTTTAAGGGAAAATCTGTTAAGATAGTTTGCAGACTGCGATAAGAGGTAGGTTTTAATATATACAGTGTCCTGCTCTGTCTTGTTCCCTCTCCCTCTCTCTCTCGCTCTCTTTGGTGTTTAGACTGCAGAAAGTCCAGTATTACGGCAGTATTTATGTCTTATCTTTCAATGTTTGACCTTAAAGCAAGTCAGCACGATCCACTTTCCCACAGTCGAGAATACTACCCATCCAAGACTCTGGATAACTTAGTCTCACGTTTCCTATAGTAGACACCTGACAGGACCCAGAACCGAGTCAATAGTGTGAATTGTGTAATTGCTGAAGATATACAGTACAGCGTGTATGCGGGTAAACACACGTCATACCTTACCCTGGCTGAACTCAGTCACTCTGCGCGAGGGGGAGGAACTAGGCCAAAGGAGAAGTTTGTGTTTTATCCGTCCACGTGTGTATACTGCGGCCATCCTGCTCGTTATCATCCTGCCTCTGGTTATTATGCTGGAATGAGGGACCATCATCGCCGGTCATCTCCCAGATAGGAGTCCACAGGGATGGCAGCATCAAAGCCCTGACAGCTCTCTTTCCTCTCGCTCTGTCTTCATTTACCGCTTTTCTCTCCGCACTCCCTACAGTATACCTCTCACACGCCGTATGTCTGTCTCTGACTCACTCGCTATTTTGGGACCTTTTTTCTTTCCTCTATGTGGGTGTCTTTGTGAAATTTCTCCTTGTCTTAGCAAAGTCCCCTTCGCTGGCCTGGCTTTTCACAATGTAAATAGTCTAGAGGCTTTCTGATTACCTCACTGGGTATTTTTAGATGCAGGTCCAAGTGCAAAGCCAAACAGAAGCAGCAGCTTCTATATATAATAACCGTGGCGTCATTATATTAAAAGCGTGTATTAACCGCAGAGATATAACTGAGAGCCCATTTGTGGAGGCTGATATCAGCGTGTTTTCTTTTTTTCAGCAGAGTTTGCGTCACCGTTTCTTGCACGCTGGGCGTCAGGTAGCGGCTTTGTGATCGTCGTGTTCAGCTCTTGAGGTCTGCATTTGCTAATCCTGACTCACATTGATTTAACGTCACTATCAGCTCCCGATTCTAATATTTAACACTTATAGTCATTCTGGCAAATCAGTAAAGTCAAGATATGCTGCTTACACATAGTAAGATAATTATTTCTATTCTATTCACTTACCAGGGGTGTGAGGGTCTATAAAAACAAAACACTGTTCTCACACTAGTTTCTTTATTTGTCTATTTGTGCAGGCTTCAGTAATGTTGGACGTTTCTCTTGGAAGTTCTTCCAAAAGCTTGTGAAACCCATGCATTTCATTATTTGCTTTGGGATCAAACAAGATAGACAGTTGATGAAGAACGATCGCAGCTGTTATCGGCCATTTCGCGTCCAGAATGCTCCACGATGCCGCTTCTTATACAGTAAGCGTCATGGGATGATCAGGGCTGTGAGCTTCAGGGGGTGTTCCCGGCCCCGTTCCCCTTCAGAAAGATTACCTTCAGATGCATCTTCAGCCAGCTGATGACACACATCTGGGCTTCTGGGCCTCGAGCCAGGCTGAAGACGGAGTCCTTCTGCCGCCGCCGCTTCTGCTGGAGTCATCATCGTGATTGTTGGATGTTCTTCTCGTCAAACAGGAAACGCCTTTTTCCCAGGCTTTTCGCACTCCGCTCCTCAGAAGTGAAGCAAGACCACTAAATATCCAGAGTAAACGACCAAGCAAGTGATGGGCCTCTCTGTCTCTTTCTCAACGAGGCATACCCTAGAGGAAGCGAGGAAGCTCTTATATACACAACCGACTTTATGGTTTGGCAGATCTCTCGCTCTGATGGACTCGAATGGTAGAGCAAGTGCTAGACCCAGCTGTTTAACTGTCATCTTTCACCTCACGTTTCAGAGGAGGTTTTCGAGGCTGTCGAGTGACCCACAGCGTTTGTTATGCTTCATGTTTGTGTGGGTGTATTTCTTTTGCTCTAAAAGCCCATAACGGAGGAGCCAAACTGCTGTTTTTTTTTTTTTTTTTTTTTTTTGTATGCGTTCAAAGATGACTCAGTGTATTTTCCACTTAAACCCATGTTCTCATTCTGGTTACTAGCAATTACTCGATCTGTTCTTCACAGCCATGCGCGGTGGCTTGATTAAGTTATGAAGGCCACGCTTGTAGGTGGGCTAAGACTGCAGTCTGTCAAGTTACCCCAGACTGATAAACAGGACCAGGACGAGGCTGTAAAACACCGACCCGCTCCGTCCTCATCACACCGAGCTTGGCCGAGCGTCCAGCAGCTTCTCACCGGCCTGGACTGTTTGTGCTCCAGTGGTGATGATCCTGTAGCTTTTTTTTCCTGTCCGCTCGTCCACTGCTTGCAGTAAAGCCACGGAGGCGGACGTGTCGTGACGTGGGGTCTTCCACACACAGCTACAAAAGAGCTGCCGAAACATCTCCCCTTATCCTTCCTTCTTCTGAGAACCCTGAGCATGACATCATGAGCTTGGACCAGAAGTGGGAGGAAAGAGGTAATCAAGAGAGAGAGAGAGAGAGGGTGGTGAGAAGAGATGATTGAGCTTATTCATGTGAACTTTTAATAAGATAATAGCACCGACTTTAATCGTATAATCTGCATAGCTTTTAATTGGGTATGGAAATATTCTTTTTTTTTTTACTTTAAAAATATGTTCCTGCCATTCTGTTTTCCTCCTGTGTGGAATCTAATAAAGCACTCAGGCTAATAAAGTGAATTAGGGCCAGAGCTGGCGAGATGCAGCACAAGGCTTCTTTTCAGCGTTTCTCCAGGGCCTAGACTTTTTTTTTCTTTCTTTCTTTCTTTCTTTTTTTCTCTTCCAATTCACATGAAGGATTTCGATAATATGAACACGCTGCTCAGCCTGGCTGTGCATCACTACTACCTGTGTGCAAATTAAAGCAGTGCCACATTTGCACGTGACTTTGAAGTGCTGTTCCGTGCACTTTTGTCTCGGCTGCAAGACGTCCGCTTCCTTCTTGCTCTCGAGAGAAGTGAAGGCTTGGGCTAGAGAGCTAGCCTGTCTCGAACTGCGTCCCTCATACAGGCGATGTCATTAAAAACTTTTTCTTTTTTAGAGCAGCCAGCTGTATTAGCAAGACGCGCAAACGCTTCTCTGAATCTCCAGCATAACCATCAATCTAAGCTCTAGTCATTCAGGGCCATGGACACAGCAGCTGGACACAGGAAGTCTGTGCTTCGCAGCTTCTCAGCCAATCAGCTGCCTCCAGCTGTCCCGCTCTCGAACACAATTCAAGCGAATGGCTGCTGCTGCTACTGACAGCGGTTGCTTCAGCTGGCCTTCTCAGTTCTTCCCTTCGAAATTCTCAACTGTGCAGACACATCTGCCACTTCCCCTCCAGCAAATGACCTCTCTCTCTCTCTCTCTCTCTCCTTTTAGCTTATACAAGCCTTTATTTGCCAGAACTAAGATTCTTAGATCATGCCCCCCCCCCCCCCTCGCGCCTCCCTTTGCCTTTCACTTTTTTTCCCCTGACTTTCTCCTGCATACTACCCCTATATTTTATTCAATTCCCTTCAGCAGAGACTCGCTCGCTTTTGTTCCAGGTGTTGGTGATTGGGGTCAGAGGGTGGTGATGGTGGGGGTAGGGGGGGGGGCCCAGTCTCTGTATAGTGAGGCCAGTGGCGGATCAAAGCTCAGGCCTGTAAAACGATCTGAAAGAGTTTCCCATTAGCATCCATCAGGGTCCCCTGAAAGCTCCGTCCTCAGCCGAGGGAGTCTAAGAGCCCCCCAGAGTGGGAGGAAGAGAAGAATGTTGTGGGGCAACAAGAGGGGCAACCTTGCTGAAGACATGCAGGAGGACTATTCTTGTTTTTAGACTTTTGGGCATTTTTCGTCACCATCAGTAGTGAAACAGATAATGAGCCTCGACCAGATGTGTTTGATGTAATTATTCATGTTTTTTCTTGGTCAGGGTCTGAAGAACTGGAGTCTGTCTCGGGAACACTGGGTGAGAGCTTTCATACTCGTGAGGACCCTGGAGGTGCAAGGCGACAGTGCTAACCACCGCACCACCGTGCCGCCCAGATTATTGTGTATTTTGGATAAATGTCTTCAGTATTGTTTTACAGTGGAGAAAGAAATAAAAATCAGGAACATCCATGGAATTGGGAGGCGTGTCCAAACATTTGACAGCTAGTAGTGTAAACATAATCATCGGCGAATCGTCACAAGTTGTCAAATTGTGTTTTGGACAATCTGTAGTAGTTGTGTTCTAAGCACGCAACCTTCAAGTTGTAAGAAGCCCTTTTTCTGTAGCTTTCTGTATCCAATTCTATATGGATTTGCTTATAATAATTCCGAAGGGTCTGTGTATTATAATGTGCATGACAGTGCTGTCATAAGAATACTGCAGTAAATTAAAAAAGTATGTGTATTACCTTTTAAATGTAACTTCGTAGACATTCAATAAAAAGAAACATTAAAACTGTAACTATAAAGATTTATGTTTTAATTGGGATCATAGTGGCCATGTTACGTTACAATTCTGCACGCGAAAATGGCTTCATGTATTATTTCAGCCACCTCTTAGTTCTGTGTGTGTGTGTGTTTGTGTGTGTGTGTGTGTGTGTGTGTGTTTTTACATGCAGTAAGCATACTGTACGGAGCATGTGTGTGTTAGTGACTCCTGCCCTGCGCAGTCAGGAGTGTGCTCAGCTGTCCGACCGAGGATGATACTCTCAGCCTCTCAGGCAAAAAGGGATGTGATCTCATCTGTTAAAAATCCAACCTATGTCGTCTGCCGCTCATGATGTAACCCAGGCTTCTCCTTTGTATCGAGCGCCCTCCTCTCCTCACCCCCTCCTTCTTTTCTCCTTATCCCCTTCCCTCGGCTTGCGATTCCTTTCTGCTTTCGAGAAACAAAAAATGTCTTTAGGTTTTAGGTTTAAGGACTCGTTGTTGATCAAACAGGAAGTGATCCATAAACCGAATCACAATGGTAGCACACAAGACTGCACTTGGGACACTTTTACCCAGTTGCAGTGCTAATGCCTTTGGCCTAGCGTGCTACGTTCACGCATGGCGATGTGATGTCCTCGCTTCCAAAGAGCTCCCCACCGCTGTCTCCGCTGCTCAGCAATTGTCAGTCCAGCTGTTGAGGCTCGGCAGATGACGGGGACGCTACATAACTCGGGCTGCTGTGAGATGTGTTAGAGATGGGCCGAGTGCAGCCGGAGCTTCCTGTCCCAGGGCAAAGGGCCTCTGTCTTTGCATAAGCACAAGATATATGGAGTCACAGATGGCCCTAAAACTCATGGGGCTTAATGCCTCTGGTTCGTGCTCGTCAGCGGCTGCTACAACTTTTGTCACATTTTCCGAACCGCGGTAGATCATGCTGTGCTGTCACGCGTTGTGTAGCAGCTAGTCAGCGTCAGATGTGTTGCATGCTGAGGTTGTAGCACGTGATCAACTAGACATTATAATATATTCTGAACAAAATATATTGTTATTCTTTTACTCTAGAGCAGTCATAAACCAAATACACATAGACAGTCATACACAGTACGATATGCAGTGAAATGCTTGTACGACCGCCAGTGACCTTAAAAATATACAAGCTATTGATAAGAAATAAATATGAATAAAATGAAATACAATAGAAAATAAAATTTAGCTAGGTAAAAAATAAAGGAAAAATATTTCTGTACAAATAAAAATTATTCTGCGCAATCGAAAATATAGAAAATATGGATTTTATTTTAAAGAAAAATGACTGGGGGTGTGCAAATATGCATGAAAATGACTTATTATTAAAGTGACTTGTGTGCATGAATGAAACATAAATATGAAGTGTGCATGAGTGTTCAGGATGAGTGCAAGTCCTTAAGTGCATGCATAATATCTACATCATTGTCTGTTTTGAGTACATACAGTATACACACACACACACACACACACACACACTGCCTTGACAAATACGAGGTCGCCATTTTAGAAGGATCAAATTATTGGGCAGCATTAAGCACAGAGATTAAACAACTAAGGAGATTTTTTTCAAAACGGATCTCATCAAAACGGGTAGTGTTAACTCTAGGGGGAAAATCATGAATGGAGATCACTTAAATGCTTGGTGAAGTCGCATGGTAAAAAAAAATCAACGGTTAAAAACAGCGCTGTGTCTAATAATAAAGGTAAAAGCATTTCCATAAACACATACAGTGTGATGAAAACTCCAAACATCTGGGACTAAACATCTGTGTGTCCATAAGAAAACCACTTGTTGGTGAGACTCATTAGGAAAAAAGGCTTCACTTTATTAGGGATCATAAAGACTGCGATGGAAAAAGGTCATGTGACCTGATGAGTCCAGATTGATACACATCTATTTCCCAAATACCTGTGAAGTTTTCCTTTAAACGCTGCAGATTGAACACACCTGTTTGGTTGTAATGCCTGACACCTGAAGCACATTCCAGTCTTATCTCAAGCCGTTCACCGGGTATAGATTGACCTGTTCCCAAACTATTTAAGAAATCCTGACGAGTGCCTTGGGACAAGCTGACATCTTTTTAAAGATATGCATTCCTGCATATTTTCCCATATGTTCCCCTCCCTCCGCTTTCATCACAAACCTGTTAAAGTAATAACAATAAATTATCATTTTGTTGCTTGCATCAAAGGATCCCAAATGCAACAGACTTTAATGGTACAATGGTGCATCTGTGATGAAAAAATGTTGCGTGCTTAATGTGAAAGAATGTTGATAGATGCAAGGAGTTACCTTATAACGTTGTAACATCAAAAAAAGAAGGAAAGAAAGAAAAAGAAAAAGGATGAGACCGAGGTCACGGTACGAGGTGTTGGCACTGGCTTCAAACAGTCGGCACCACAAACCCCTTGTGACTTCATTGTGTACGCTGTATCTATGCCTCTTTGTATAAAGCACCTGGCAGGACTTGCCAAGTCCCCAGGAAACTATCTGCTGTTTTGTCTGAGAGACATCTAGCGCCCCACCTCCCTCACCGACACACAAAATGCACACACACCTCAAATCCCATGTGCTGAAAGCGGCCCGAGCCCTGTCGCTGATAATTGTCTGCAGGCGGCCACACGGTGCTCTCCGCTCTGTAACCCCTGTGGTCGGCTCGGGAAAGTATTCCCAGCACCTTCGTGCTGGAGCGAAAACGGATGTCATTAGCCTGTATCCCCCAACCTCCCTGCCTTGTTCTCTCCCTCCCTCCCTCCCTCCTTTTACCTTGTTCCCCTCATAACATTAGCTTGATTTATCCCCAATTGTTTGAAGCTAGCTCTGTTCGGCTGAATTGGGTCCATACGAGACCGCTGCAAAGGGGTCATCTACAACAATCATTTTCACTGGCTCATTATTTTCTGGCCAAACAACCTCAAAAAAGGCAATTTCCTCCTCAGGTTGTTCATAAAACTGATAGATGGCAGAAACCTACTTTGTTTTACCTTTTATAATCATTAGTTCCTCGCTTGCCCTGTGCGGCTCTCGAAAGTCAATAAGGTTTGGCCTGGCAGAGCCGCGATTAGAAGAACGTGTGGAACAGCTCGAAGGCAAACTGTTGTAAAGTAAATGTTTTCTCTTGATCTGATTTATACCATGAGTTATGTGTACGCATAGATGTCGGGCAGTTTTCGTGTCTTTGTGGCCCTCTGCAGGGGGGGGGATATATGCTAAAGTCGTTAGCTACTATAAGCTGGATTAGTATAATTCAATTACATTTTATTTGTATAGCGCTTTTAGCAATTGTCATTGCCTCAAAGCAGCTTCACACAATCAAAAGAATGATTTAAGTGTGTATGGAATGTGAGTGTGTATAAATCAGAATGATCAAATCGTCCCTGGTGAACGAGCCGAGGGCGACAGTGTCAAGGAAAAACTCCCTGAGATGGTGATAGGAAGAAACCTTGAGAGGAACCGGACTGAACAGGGAACCCATCCTCATCTGGGTGATAACAGGAAGCAGGAAATGATCTGCATTTATACAGTGTGTTAGGAGGCAGCAGGTCAGCTATAACAGCTGATGTTAATTGATGTTAATATGGAGTCCAGGTAGTTATTGGAGATGATAAGCGTTGTACTTCCAGGATGGGCGTCCAACGTAAAAACCTGTGCAGACCTGATGGTCTGCTGTGGCGACCCCTTGACGTTAATGTAATAACAATGACAGGCTAGTTAGTTCTGTTCTATCAGTTATAACAATGGGAAATTAACAAGTGTGTGCAGTCTATGGGCAAAATGGCCCGTCGTTTACCCTGACGATAAAAACGAACGTACCGTCGGCGAGTACGCACCTAGACTGATGTGTGTAGTGCAGCAGGTGGTGCGATTTGGAAACACTATAAAGCATGTACAGTTTTAATGAAAAAACAACAACAAAGCAAACGTCTATAAAAAGTATTGTGTATTTTCTTTTCTGGTTATTGAACCTACTTGTCCACACACCAACCAGGCAACTACAAGACCTGAAAGGTGCTGTAGCCCGTGTGCCTGGGCTACTGATTTATCCACTTACTCAGCCATGGTCCTTCACACAAGGTCATCTTTGATGTGCATTTAGTTGTGATGAGGCCACAGGACAGCTCGACTGGTCATTGTTGCTTTTGTAAGTCTCTCTCTCTCTCTTTTTTTTTCTTTCCCGGGAAATGCCTCAGTGATAAATGGAAAGCCAAGCCTGGAAGAACAGCTGAGGGAGGACTTGCCCAGATCCCCCAACACCCCACCCGCCAACTGTTTGAGGCAAGAGAGCAGTTTCCTCATAACTTGGCTCAAGCGCATAAATGACCTCTATTTTTCTTTTTTCCTTTTTTTTCCAATAATAACCGAATTCCTCTACTCAGCATTTGAATGTGGTCTTGCTTTTTGTGTTCTCTGCATTGCTGCTTTAGTTTCTTTTGAAATTTCCACCCCTGTCATTCTGGCACGGCTAATGCGAGCTGAAACACAATCCCGGCCGCTGCTGGGCCCCGTACGGAGCGGTGCGGAGTCCGAGTCAGTAAACGAGCGAGTGGATTATTGTAGGGGTAGATTATGAGCTGTAGGAGTTTAATAATGACGGGTAAATGTGAAGCAGATCTGTCTAGACGGGAGAGTTTTCCGATCCAGACCCTGTCCGCAGGTTTGATTTAAGTCACCTCAGCCAGCTGGAGAACATTGATGATACTCATGAAGTCTGTTTGGACGGTGAAACGAGCAAAACGGGGATAGGCTGGGATTAAAAACCTCGTCAGGTCTCTTGGCATGGTTATCACCAAGAGGCTCGTGGATAGTCATGTGACAAGTAAGGAATAAGATACTTGAGGGTGTGCTGTTCTGGGGAAATGGTGAGATACTGCCCTGAAGTGAATGGTTTTCCTATACCGTGTGTCATTTACAAACAAAAATCAATGAAATTAATTTTTTTTTAATATGTTAAGAGACAACAATTTATTGTCAATAGTCATTTTTTGATATTCAGGGTATGTGTCCAGTATGTGTCCAGTGTGTGTGTGTGTGTGTGTGTGTGTGTGTGTAAGGGGGGGGGGGAATCACTACTTTTTGTTATTTTTCCATCTTGTTGTTGGACAATGTCTTAAACAAACCCATTAGATTGTCCCCCTTTGTGACCTCATATAAGAAGACTACTACTCTATGGAAATGCGCTACTTATTTGGATTAGCACATTTCATAGACACTGAAACAGCATATATGGTGGAGGAGTGAAACAGAGGGAGTTCGTGGTATGAAACATATGTTTATTATCTGAAGGGTATTTCAGCTGGAGCATTAACACACATTTTGACACACACATTTTAGTGTTAACTTGTTAGAAATAATAAAATATGGGACCTTTAAACTAAAGCAGCCGGTTTTTCCCCCATGTTGAGGTTAATATAAACACTACCCATGTGAACATTACAGTATGCCTCTGTGAGTTTTAAACCTTGTTGAATTTTACGTAGCACTAATACCTGAGACTCCGTTCACAAATGCCCTTATTGTAAACACCATCATATATTCTTTGTAGTTAAGTAACTTCAAAGGCTTCTGTAGAGTCTCATCCATACACGTCCCTTTGAACGAGCTGATAGTATAGAAATGCTAACATCTTAGAACGAGTGCATTAATATGAACTTATCCTTTGAATTAAAGCCAGAACGACTGGCCATGCTGCTGGTGTAGAATATGAACACACACCTTGTGGTTCAGAAATGCAATCCAGCTGTGGTATAGACAACAGTATGGTTATCATTAACAGGTGAGCCGGAGTCCGTTCACCTTGGAGAACATCGCTTTCAGACCACTTCAGTTTGCTCAGCTGGTTGGTGTGGCACAGGTGGCACTCAATCCGCCATCCTAGAGGAAAGGTGAACCGTTTGTCAGCTGAGGAACGCTTTCACTGGAGAAGTATTAAAGAAATATGAATGCATTCGGCCGAAACTTGGTATCGATGCTGAAACAGTGTCTCACCTTCTGTAGCAACCTCGTGAATTTTCTGATAGGATCATATAAGACCATTTACTTAATGCTTCTTAATTACAGATGCAAGCTTGATTTTCTTGTAAATATGCTACACATGTATATTTTTATCAGATAAAAAGAAATTTTTATGCCCTTTTATGTCCGTAGTGTCAGTTACTTTTTTAAATTTAATTCTTTCAATGGTCTTAACTGTCATTCAGATGAAACTTGGCAGATTTAGAATGCTAAATTGTTACGTTATTGCAGCATGTATTTGTCATGGTTACGGACACTACAGATTTGTTTTTTTTTTTTTTTTTTTTTTTTTTTGCTTTTTAAGCTTTTACCAAAAACCAATATAAGCATCTATTTTTACAGGTCATATGCTTCTAGAAGTTTTAGTATCCAATTTTAGCATCAATACTCATTAAGAAATATGAATAATTAGCATTTTGAGCCATGTACAGTATGAAATCATCTCCTAAAAGTAAGCAATTTTTAGGGAAGCAACATCAGTCACTTCCATGTTGCATAAACGTCAGAAGTAGCTTCTTTGGCCCCACATTTCCTGCATTATTTCAATAACATAAAAAAATCAGCTATTGTTATTTTATTGTAGTGTTTACCAAATCGGGGCGGCACGGTGGTGTAGTGGTTAGCACTGTCGCCTTGCACCGCCAGGGTCCGGGTTCGAATCCTGGCCAGGCTCGATTCCCGTCTCTGTGTGCATGGAGTTTGCATGTTCTCCCCGTGCTTGGTGGGTTTCCTCCGG
>JAOTQY010000001.1:26914575-26926885 GCA_026413445.1 Dolichallabes microphthalmus
ATTTTACTTTGGTTAAAGACAGTCAGAAACGAGGATTTGAAAAATACAGGAAATGATAGAAAATTTGTGTAGAATGTACAGTTTGGTGTAAATAAAATTGGTGTAAAATTGGTGCAAATAAAATATTTCAACTTTTTGGTTTTATCCAGCTGTATTTTTGTTCAATTACCACAAAGACATCCTGATTATGCTTTTTGATTTCATATTTTACCTCCTGTGTTTAAGCACCACATACCTTTTCTGCAACTGATGTTAAGACATTTTTGTGCAGGTGTTCTCATGTTTGTCATTTTTTATCTCTATTTATAACAGAAAATAATTGTCTCGGTTAAATTTCAGTGGAAAGACCACTTCTGTAAACTGCCATAACTTACTAAGAAAAAAAATAATATCATAGAATTATTGTTTAAAAATAAAACAAAAAAAACTTTAACCAGATGCCTGAGCATGATCATGCTGAAGTACAAAAACAAATAAAATTTAAACATTACATACACGTATGTATGATAATTTTATTGTAAAAAATACTAATGATTACAGTATTAATAAATGAGAAGTCTAAGTGTGTGAAACACATTGTTCAGCAGGAGAGAAGCTGAGGAGCTGAGTAAGAGCTTTTCTTACATTTCGTTTAGCTTTGCGTTAATTATAAAGAGAACCCGGAAGAAGAGTCTTTCTTCATGGCGTGAGTTCTGCGGCTTTATGTCGAGCCGATAAAATATGTGTGACGTCACTGATGTGCGGGGGGGGGGGGCGAATCCCCGGCCGTTTTGGCTTTGCACCATCAGCACGCGCTGCTCTTCCGTCTCGCCCCGTTCTCCTTTTATGGTAACCATAGCAACCTGGAGTTTTTTTTCCTTTACATGGTATTGATTAGGATAAGACTCAGCCCGAGGGATGTTAAGGGTTTCTTTCTTCTTCTTTTTTTTTTAGTTTTGGTTTTTATTTTTGAGTATTTTTATGTCGGAAAGTTCTGGTTTCTTATCTATTATTATTATTATTATTATTATTATTATTATTATATCGCATTTTAAAGTATATTTTATTCTTCCCATAGTTCATTAGATTGTCATACGCCCACTTTTCAGTAATCTACGTATACGTGAATAAAAAACCCCGAATGAACATTTTCACTGTCCTATAGCAGAACCTGCGACTTGCTCTGACCTGCTTATAAGTACAACACTATAAATTACACTATGAGTCCAATGTTCCATCCGAGTCGATCCAGAAACTCAGTAAAGCATCCTGGACTTAAATGTTAAGAACATTGAGTATTACAGCTTATCCTTATACACAAGATGGTTCAGGAGGGGAAACCCCGACTTACAGAGCGAGCCGGTTATTGCGCAATATCCACCATGGAACACACTGCTGTACGACTTATAATGCTTTATTTATTATCTATAACTTAAAGAAAAGAAAATGAAACTGTGTAGATCTTTTATTTGATGGTTATGAACTTAAATAGGCTAACACAAGGGCTTCTTTTTTAGTGAGTGTGTGTGTATGTGTGAGAGAGAGAGAGAGAGATATCTGTGTCATCTGTATTTTCTCACATTGCTCATATAAAGAATATAAAGCACAGGCAAACTGTCATTAGTGTAATTCTATTATTATTATTATTATTATTATTATTATTATTATTATTATTATTATTATGTTGGAGGTTAAGGAAATTCCTATTATTAGATATTTAAGCCTGTATTTATTTAATTGTGTACTCATAACTGTTATATACAGGGTCGCGGGGGCCTGGAGCCTATCCCAGGATACTTAGGGCACAAGGCGGGGTACACCCTGGACAGGGTGCCAATCCATCACAGGGCACACACACATACGCACACTCACACACCCATTCACACACTACGGGCAATTTGGCAGGTCAATTAACCTAACCTACATGTCTTTGGACTGTGGGAGGAAAGCGGTACAGAAAATGAATGAATGGATGAATAATTGTTGTAGTAATTAATGTGGCTATAATGAAGTAAAAATTGAGTAATTACTGAATTAGATCTTTTTTAATGCATGTTTGTTGTATTATGAAAGAGTTTATGAGAAACGTTTTCCTTTTAAGCAACTTTCTCACCATGAGTATACTTTGGTTGCTTACTCGTGGACTTTGAGTTTTTTTTTCATTATTATTATTATTATTATTATTATTATTATTTCTTTTTATTACTATTGTTGAGAGGGTTGCAGTGTAGTTAGTTCTATTTTAAAGTTACTTCATCGTCATCATCATCATCATCATCACTACCTTCACCACCTTCATCAGCATCGTCGTCATCATCTTCATCATTACCATCTGGTTCCTGATTTGGTTCCTGTTTGAGGAAGCTGAGCTGAAAAGTCTGCCCGGTAACACGAACCTCGGATCCTATTGGCTGGTTAAATTCTGAAAGGACAAGGAAGCCAGTGGGGCTAAAAAAAGAAAAAAGCTTTTAAAGAGAAATTCGTGTTGCACCTCTAACCCTCAGAGTTTGGTGCTAACACTCTTCCTGGCCAACAAAAAAAAGTGTTTAAAGTTATGTTATGTGTTAGTTGAAGATTTTTTGACTCTTGTGTCAATTCAGTAAGCACACTTAGAAAGTTTAATTAAGATCTACACTGTTTAATTGGATTTTATTAGATAGATAGATAGATAGATAGATAGATAGATAGATAGATAGATAGATAGATAGATAAGAGCAAATAAAATAGTCTAACACAGCAAGAGTGTATTTAGCAGCACAGTGTTAAATACAGTAACTATGGCTGTTAACACTTTTGGGGGTGGGGTGGGTCTTCTTATTTCCATGTTAAGTAATGTAAATGTGCCACTGGTTTCATTCTATTGTCTGGTAACGCCTTTATGCTGTTTAGAGTTGTGGTGTATTTTCTATATTTGTTCATGCTTATCGCCATTCCATGGAGTTTCATACTTTTTGTCAGTGCAAACACCCGAAACGTCGGACTGCAGTGGCAATCACACTTATCTGAAGTAACATGCCTCATGCATGCATTTCCTAGAAAGCTATCTCACCACAAGACCATAAGCAGCAGTCTTTATTTAAAAGACAGAGAGAGAGAGAGAGAGAGAGATTTAAATAGAGGTTAAGACACAATGCAGATTTAGGAGGGAAAAAAAACCTACAAAAACTTTTTTTTTCAACCGAATCATTTCAATAGGCTTCTATTTAAAGACTTCTTCCTAGATAGCATTTTGCTCTTAACTTTTGCTGTCCATCTTGTTTTCATCTATAATTTTATTAACTAGATATTTGTCAACACTTCTTTAAAAATAAAACCCAGTAATTTTTGTAGAGCTCCATCCTAATTAGAGTGGTTATTGGGCATTGAGTGTGTGAGCAGACAGTCTTGCACAATGTTTACAGTATATCTTTTTTTTGTAAAACATATTTAGGTTGCAAATAATTACTTTGAAGAATCGTAAATTAATATGTTTTAATGGTTTAAGAGAGTCCTTTTGGCAGAACAGCAGTTGGGGTTGGGTCACTAAATTGTGGGAGGGCTTTAAATTTCTTCTGGGTTGTCACAATCTGGCAACCCTGGCAGCAGACAGGAGCAGAGCAGCAGAGCAGAGCAGATCAGCCACCAGGGGAGGAAAAAGCCTGAAAGTTCTCCAAGAGAAGCTGGACATAAGCACAGGATATAGCCCCACACACTCGCTTTACATGCCATTCGACGCAGTCTCCTTTTGTTCCTCCAGTTTTCTGGTGTTTTAAGGGTAAGCACAGTGCGCACAGAGAGCAATGGAGCTGTATTGTCTGGAAGCGGACACCGTGCGAGCCCGGCCCGACCCCAACCTTCTGGGCGATGACAGGGTGCTGCAGAGCCTTCTGACCATCGAGGAGAGGTTTCTGCCTCAATGCTCGTATTTTAAATGCGTCCAGAAGGACATCCAGCCTTTCATGCGCAGGATGGTGGCCACCTGGATGCTTGAGGTTTGTGTGTGTATACATACAGTATGTGTGTGAACTTCTGAGTATTTCCTGAAAAATCACCCGGTTCACGTTGAACCTGTAGGTGGAAGGAACCCAACACAAGCTGCTCGACCGTTTCCGAAAGGACAAGGGCGTTTATTTTAAGAGTCGGGTTTTTTTGGACCGGGTTCACGGTTGTGTCGTAGATTTTTGGAGAGCACGACATGCTTAAAAGAAGGATAAGAAAGCTCTTTAATAAAACTCCTGCTTCATGCAGAAGAGGAGAGAAAAGAAGAGTGTCCTGCTTCCTAATGGTTTTTATTTATTTATTTTAGCGATAAATATTTCCATGCACACGTATGCAGTTCACCGCTTTCCCCCTGGCTGCTTACAATCTACAACGCCATGTTGGTTTTTTCCAGATACGGTCTGCTTGTCATTTTAGTCTTAAATGTCCCGAAACGATGCAAAACGCGATTAAATGTTGCCGATCAGACAGACGAGCGTTGAAAGTGCATGTTTCAGAGTCAAAATCGTGCGAATTATGTCGTGAATGTTTTCTAAAAATCTTTCCAAATATGTGTTCGCGGAAGGGCGAGGGCCCAGTGCTGCTCCCTAAAGCCGAGCACAATCCGCGATGCGCAGGAATTAAGTTCGGTTAGAACCGAAATGTTCGCTAAATCACACTGCTTTTTGTCGGGAACGTTAGTCGAGGAGTTGCGCTTTATTTTCATGTATTGAATGTTAACATGAAGCGATCTGGATAATTTCTAGAATTTTTTAAAAAGAATCTTCCGCCGCGATGGCGCCACTCTGCTCAGGCGGCGCCGGACACTCCTCTTACAAAACCGCGTTTTTATCCCAATTATCATCCACGAAAATGTTTGACAATTGTCGGGAATGATGTAAAATGGACTGTCGATCATTTCTATGTATAAATCTGCACGGTAGACAATTTATTTATATTTCTTTATATTTTATGAAAATATGACGAATTAAAAAAAGCGAACGCTGTTCTATAGCCTACTGTGCTGCAGGGCTGTTCTTTTGGCTCGGCTGATTGTGACTTGAATTCATTTCTTACTGAATGGACCGAAGGAATTCAGTTCTGTTTGACACAGATATTAGAAAAGCATTTCTCGTCTTTAAAAAATCTACATTTATGGTCCTTTTCTTCCTCTGCAAGGCCACAACGTTGCAGACAAACAGTTCTGCATTTTTCTTTTTAAATGTTTGAATTGTTTCTACCTAAGAAAGAGCAGATAAGAAACATTTTTATTTATTTATCTATTAGTTTATTATTCTTTTAATTTTTTAGATCAAGCACTTGTTTAGTTTCTTATCAGCTTGTCTTTGAATTGAGCGAGATGATCTGTGCACCACGTGTTCGGAGTGTTCATACCCCGTCGCTCTCCTGCCTTTTTGCAGGTCTGCGAGGAACAAAAGTGCGAGGAGGAAGTTTTCCCATTGTCTATGAACTACTTGGACAGATTTTTAGCGGTTGTGCCGACCAGAAAGTGTAACCTGCAACTGCTCGGCGCGGTCTGCATGTTTCTGGCGTCCAAACTGAAAGAGACGCGTCCTTTAACTGCAGAAAAGCTTTGTATCTACACTGATAACTCCATTCGACCACAAGAACTCCTGGTAAGCACAAGCACAAGCCTTAGTAGCTGATTAAAATGTATTATACCATAAAACATTTCAGTGTTTTTTTTTTTTTCAAGCATATACTGTATATGTATATATTATTTATATAGCATATATCTTTATTTTATTACATATAATAAAGTACTGTTTTTGTGCATCCTTTTTATCATACAAAGCAAAATAATTAAATTTGTCATTATATCAGATATATTTATTTAAATCTAAGATTATATCAAGAAAGACTTGCACTTGATAGGAGTTTTGCAGAGTCTGCCTGGTGAGTTCTTAGATGCTCTAAA
This sequence comes from Dolichallabes microphthalmus, assembly GCA_026413445.1. Lineage (NCBI taxonomy): Eukaryota > Metazoa > Chordata > Actinopteri > Siluriformes > Clariidae > Dolichallabes > Dolichallabes microphthalmus. Next base: position 26,920,451 of record JAOTQY010000001.1, read on the forward strand.
GTCTGATTGTGGTGATGGAGGGGCAGATGCAGTTGCACTACAGCCACCCACAGGTCTCCATCCCCATCTAGTGGCAAATATGTGACTCCACACTATCTGTGTCAAGATGAGAAGTGGTGTGTGTGTGTGTGTGTGTGTTTTATTTATTTACTGTTCCGGTTGAGAGCGAGGAGAAGAGAGAGATAAAGATTACCCATAACATTTGTTAAATCGGACAAGATGCATATGGATCCTGCACTTTTGCTTCATCACAATCACTTCATGGATTTAACTCCATTGTGTAAATAGTTATCATTAGAATCACATCGAATCCAGTTTCTGCTGCATGTATATGTCTGTACAAGTCAACAACCTTCCAGGAGAAGCCAAGCATTCAAGAGCAACTATGGCAACTCGAGCAACACAAGCCGGCTAAATCCAAATTTCATAATTCCAGAAACATTCCAGAGCGATGTGCCATTCTCCCACAGTGTGGTCAAAGGGGGGGGGGGGGGCATCTGAGATCCAAACAAGACAGCGTCTTTCTGTTTCTGCTGGAAGACTTTCAACTGTGTTCGCTGTGTCATCAGAAGTCCAGGCTGGGATTGGGAACTCGAAATGCTGAAGATGCGTGTGTGCATGCACGGTTCTCACCACAGACTTATCAGTTTCTTTCTTTGCGGTGGAAATTCGACAGAACTGTGTTGATTCTGCTAAAGGATAACACAATTATGCTGCTGTCTGCAAAACAATTATAGAAATAAGTTCCCTGTTTTGTTTTTTTCCTTTTTCCCCTGGGGTGCACTACAACGATGGAGGAGACTGGAGATCAGTTCTACAAATATCACCTTTACGTTTTTGTCTCTGCTGACTTGTACAAACGTCCTGTAAATTAAACCTTATTTGTGTTTGTGGTAGCAGCCCAAAAAAAGGAAGTGGGTGTCTAAAGTGTGTTGCAAACATAACTAGTCAGTGCTCAGTACAGTAACATATGAAGTTTTAGTTGCACATATATTTATTCATTACAAATGATATTTTGTTGAAGTTGCATGTCGATTTTATCTTACAGGTTAGTAAGTGCATTTAACATGGATATTACATTGGAATGCCACATGAATAACATTCTCAATTTATTTTTATTACAATCATATTGCTCTGTAAACGACTAAACTGAAAGTTTTCGATTCTGATTTGGTCAAAGAATTAAAGGCTTCAAAGCAGCCGAAGGATTTCTCTCTCTCTCTCTCTTCCCCCCCTTCCCCTTCAGAGTGACACCTACACTCACAATTTCGGTCTTCCCCATCTTGTGCTGTATGTCATCAGTTTCTTCCTTTTATTTTAGGAGTCCTGAGCTCATCAAAACCACAGCATGACCAGCTTCAGTAGTGTAGATAACATGCACTAAAGTGGATCAGCGCATAGACAGCTGATACCCCGTTTGCTCAAGCAGTTAAGACATAATCGAGCGCCCTTCCATAGCGTTCTGATGTTTAACACTTCTTAGCTGGTTGTCACCCATTAAAGATCTGATCTGTTTACATTTGTGGGTAACTCAACCAAGTATGCGGAGGCGGAAAGGAAATCATGCATCACTCGTTCACAAGCAGCGACAGTTCTGTTACAGAGGTGCAGTAGGTAGGGCAGGTTTAAAAAAAAATTTTTTTTTTTGGTTAACTGCAAAGAAACGTCACCGGTGCTTTGATGTCAGGGGATTAAATGGCTAACACAGTGAGCCTCCTCATGACTAAGTGCATGTGGTTCACTGAGGGAGAAAACCATCTCGGTCGGAATAAGCGCACAGGCTGTTCCTGAAAACGTAGTTTTTAACTCGGTTAGTCATTTACTCTCATCCGACTTTACACAAGAAACTCACTTTCAGGTTTCATTGCCGAGGAAAGAAATGGCACCGTCGCCATTTTCTCAGAAAGGCAGTTTCAGGAGGGACAATACGATCTTACTTCATGATGCATTAGTGGTAGCGCCTGTTTGCCATTTGCTTAAGTCTGTTGATGCAAAATTGATCTTTCCTGACAGTTATCACCCTGAAGTTACGACTTAATATGTTCATGTTTCCTGAAGGCGGGAATGGAGTTTATATGTCCTAATAAAAAACCGTGAAAAGAAGTCAAATTATGTATAGCAATAAATGCAAAACATTTCAGTTTAGTAGTTGAAAAGTTTACGTATCATTCGATCTAAGGATCGGAGATTCTTTCTTTCTTTCTTTCTTTAGGACCAGGTGTCAGTAGTACCTGATGCTGAACAGACACTGCGAAGTTGCCGGTGTCTTAGTGGTTTCTTATAGAGACGAATAGATTTATGATTAGTCCAGGTCGGTAATGTAGCTCGAATCGCAGGCCGTCATTAGGAAAAACATGCAGATGATCAACCAGGAGATTGTTTTCTTTGCTAGAAAGCTCAAGCAACAGTACAACACAATGCTTCTTTGTCCTCATGCAAACACGCAAACTTTTTTTTTGACTAATGTCATATTTATCTGAGGGTTTTTATTTTTATAGCCCAATTTTAGACGAATTTAAAAAGCATGCTTCTGTCCCCTGTGCCCTATCTGGGAATAATATTTGAGGTTGTTCACATTCACTCAGTGTGGAAAGGAAAATAGCGAAAAATGAAATATGATCCAACTTTGACATATTCCCAGTCCCTCGGGCCAGCTAACATTTCATCAATTCATATTCCACTCGAAATACCAGAGATACTTTAACTGGATGCCCGATGATCCGCATGACACTGTTATGACAAACGTTATGTGTAACTAATTATCACTTAAAGCGTTATGTCGGTTTCTAAAACCATCTCTCCCTCTCTTTCCATCTCCGTCTCTCCCGTTTGTTCCTTAAGTGACGAGTGTTCCTGTCCGCTGCGTCTTTGTGTCCTTTCAGGAATGGGAACTGGTGGTTCTTGGGAAATTGAAGTGGAACCTGGCTGCTGTGACTCCTAATGATTTTATCGAGCACATCTTGAAGAGGCTGCCGCTGCCTGAGGATAAGCTGGACCTGATCCGCAAGCACGCGCAGACCTTCATCGCCCTGTGCGCCACAGGTAAAGGCCCCTCCTAGGCTCCTGCTAATAACCGCGTCTCAGAACACTTGCAGAGTTCAACAGTTCATACCGTTCCTAGTTATTAAAGTCGATCTCCTTTGGTCAGCATTTTTTCCCCTGTTTCGACATGTTCTATGTCTTTTCAGTATATGCACCCATAAATCATAGCCTTTTTCTTTTTCAATTTCATCCCTTAGGTAGTTTGCTCAATAATTTCAAGGTTCTGCAGATGTGGCCAAACGTAATAAGATAAGCTTAAAATCCATCTTTAAAACCAATGAACACTAAGGGAAATGATGAGGCATTTGGCAGATGCTTCGTATTTGTTTATGTTGTAAAGGAGAGCGATAAGTTGCTGAGATCCTGCGCCGACATGTTGACGAGTGTTGAAAACTACGCTCATCTGCTAATCCCCGAAACCCCAAGTGGCATTTCGTTGGAACAGTAGCTATGATAACGCATACCCGGCATTGCGAAACACCCTCACGTGGAAATCTGCACATGTAGAACGTTGCGTCGGACGAGGTTGGACGACGTTTTAAAGGGAATGGCATTTCGAAGGGCCGAAGGATCTGGTTCAAGCCGTTTCCGTACGCTGGATGTTCTGTGTGAAGCGACGGCCGAGAGTGTCTGTTTTTGGTAGAGATCAAACAGCCAGAGTGAGAAAGAGCATTAGTGGGAGAGCGTTGTCCCTGCGGATCCAAAACAGCAAAGCACGTCATGTTTTCATATCTCATCCCCAGCTTCTCACGCCTCCTAGCTGCTCCGGGGCATGAGTGCTTTCCCATGTTCAGGAGTCTTTGTGAGGCTGGTTCTCCCGCTCGCGCCGCCACCAGAGCTAATGGGATGTACTCGTATTTCTCCTGAGCTCCCACGTCCCTCCCTGGTGTTGCTCTTCTTGACAGGAGAACCCCCCCTCCGATGCGCACACACACTCTTCTCTGGAAAAATGCGGCACATGATGAGTGGTGGGAGGGACCGCACGACATGACAGCTCTTTAAACATGCCACGTTTGATGTGGGATCTGGTTTTGCGCATTGTGCAGTGGATATTGTAGGTATGTTGTGAAACGACTTTGACAGCAGGCATCGATGATCTCCATGGGAACTGGCGTAAACCCCATTAAACACACTTGCCGTCGTCATCCATCAACATCTCACCTTTTTTTTTCCTCCAGAGACACTTAAGATATCAATGTCAATTTTTATTCGATCTCCCAGTTGTGCACATCTGTAATTGTCCAACACATGTGCAGCACACAGATACTCTTTTGATCTTTGGCTAAATATTCATCTTCATTTAAGAAATTCAGCCTATTTATATTACTAACACACACCTACACATAGATCGTACCTTACTATTTATAATAACAAGAACAAGCATGTTGAAAATTTCAACAAGCCTCATATTAAGTACCGACAGAACCATAAAAAAAAAATAATAGTAATCAAACCCCTCCTATGAACCACACTTTAATTCTAGAATAACGTCGACCTGTCATTGCACATGCCAAGCAGGAAGCCTCGGGTGCTTTTGATTTCGATGTCGGCGCGTCGCAGCACAGGCGATTAGCTCGGTCTGCGCTATTTATGCGATGGTGCTCCAGTACCAAGATCCCACAAGATCTCATGTTCATGCAGGCAGTGTCGAGGAAAGTTGGAAAGGCAGACGCGTAAAGGTTTGCGCAGTTTCATGTTAGAATAAGTTTGGAGGCGGTGATTAAGTAAAGAATTTCCTGACTATTAAAGTCCATGCTGATGATTGTCCAAGTATGTTGACCCTTGCCTTGGCTTAATATGATAAATAAAAAAATTCCTAAAAGTTTCCAATCAGCTTGAATTCTATATTTTTCGTCCAGAATCCTGCTACTGTTTTAACACGATATCATATCATGAATCATATATACTTCTTCAGAGTTCTGCTTATTCATAAAGAAGTGTAGGTTTTGATTAAACCTTTCACTTTCGGGACATTTGGTGTAGGGGCCAGAAATACACAGCAATTTCTTGGTGACCTCCCACCTCCAGGGTCATGGGTTCGATTCCTGCTTTGCGTATGGATTTGCATGTTCTCCATGTGCTTGATCGCTTTCCTTTGGGTCTTTGGTTTGGACCTCCCATGGTTTAAAAACACGCTAATTGATGTTGTCCCGCGAAGGATTGGCTTCCTGTCTAAGCTGTTTCCCATCTTGTGCCCCAGACCTCCCCCAGGAGAAGCGGAACGAGTGAGTGAGACACATGGTGGGGAACAGGTATATGGATAACCTCTTAACATTTCTACCCCATTCATATCTCCTGAGGATGGAAGCAAAGAAAACATCATGAATCTCACTCTCCACCGATGAGTCATGTGGACTACAATCGGTCAGGCTGTTTGGGGGAAAATGAACGAAAGTACGAAGATGCTCGTTGACCGGTTAGTCATGTCTCCCGATGAGTCTTCTTCCTCGGAATAATCCATCCATCCAGCAGGAAGGATGAAAAACCCAGTATTCGCTTAGGAATTTCCTTTTTTCTCTGTGTCATACAAGTTCTCACATAGTTAATGAATCTCTGATGCCCATAGAAACCACAGTATCCTGCCTGAGTAACGGCTTTAATGCTAACGGTTATGCTAAGACAAGAGAATTCCAAATGCCCCACCTTTACTTGCATTGGTTTAGCCGTAGAGGAGACGCTGTAACCTGGTGCTTTTGTGGTTACAGATTCTCCTTATCTGAGATTTCCCCTAGGACTTAGTAAATAGTGGCTGGTGTAGTAAATAGCACTGTCTTGGATTGTGTGTGTGTGTGTGTGTGTGTATGGGGAAAGGTCATCATGGTTAAGATGTGATTCTGCCAATTTTGTCATTGCTGTTTGAAGAGGCCCTGCTGCCTCCCTTGCCTGTTGCTCAAGCATCTCAGCAATGGTGCAAGACTGAAGCAAGTTAGTACAGGATTTCGACAGCCGAGGAGGAACCCTGTTTTCATTTTGTTTGAGTTACGGTGTCTTGGCTGCCGATGAAAGTGCAGACGTTGCCCAAGATGCAAACAACAGGAGGACGGTTTTGAGATCCGTCCAAATCGTAACGATCGTGGCGTTTGAAGCTCTTTCGAGGACGTCGGGGCAGGCTATTGCACTCACGTTAACTGATACGACACGGTTGCAACAGATGGCGGTAGCGTCTCCAAGCCGGGCTTTAAAGGCCAAATGTTGAAGATCATCGTTCACAGTAAAGGTCCGTCAGTGAATCTTAAGAGACGGGACATACAGTAGCAGCTTTAGCGCCTACCACATTTTACAAACCCACAAGGGTCCAAGAATTTACTGTCTGTTACTGCCTCCTTCACGTACACACATAAGTGGCTTATTCCATTCGACTGCGGTGGGTAAAGGACCCATGATGCCAAACCC
>JAOTQY010000001.1:26926985-26938924 GCA_026413445.1 Dolichallabes microphthalmus
CCCCCCCCCCCAAAAAAAAAAAAAACCTGTTTACATTTGACGTTTATCAATCTGGCTGCTCACAGGACTTTCTGTACACGGAACAGCTAATGAGGCATTCAGTCGAATGTAATCCAGGCAGATGATTTATTGCCCTTTAAAAAAACTTGTCACTCCCTGGCTGTTTCTCAACTTTCCTGGGTGTTTAATTAATTTACAGTTTAAATGCATATGCAGTGCCGAGCACCCACCCAGGAGCTGGCTGTGCTGGTATGATACTGGATCCAGTGTGTGTGGGCAGGGCAGGAAAATGGCTCATTGAAGGAGGTACGATCCTGGCAGAGCGAGCCAGTCGGAGCTTACAAAGAGCCAGCCATAGCCAGCGTCATTGCTACATACAGTGGGGTTTTTTTCCCCCTCCAAAATGCATAGCCATATATGTGTAGAAATGATGATCATTCTTTATCCGTCCTCATTCCAGATGAACCAGGGAGTGCTCTTCGTTCCTCAGCAAGCCTGTTTTGTTGCTAAAATTGCTCATCACCTTTCACATAATTTCGCAACCATGCATACTGTATATAGTCGTCCCTTTTTTGCGAAAGGAGGAACAGAACCCAAAGAAAGTGATGTAATGTAATTCATATTTCCTTCTTGGCTGGAGCTGAAAATCTCTGGTTGCTCCCAAAAAGACCAGCACATTTATTAGTCAATGCACAAGATCCACAAGACCAGTGTCTGGTTCTGAATGTTAAAAAGGCAATAAAGGGATCATCAGCCGTCAAAGACCTCACCTCATTGAATTTTCTGAAAAAGAATTGCAGGGGGAAAAAAACAAACAAAAAAACAAACCCATCACCATCAGGGCCATATTGAGGTTTGCTTTGAATACGGTAACACAGAACTGCGATGGCTGCTGGAGTCCACTCTGGGAGCCCAGTGGTGGCCCAGCATCAGAGGAACGGCAGCAGGAGAGAGGGGGGTGGGGGGGGGTAGGGTCTTTTCTCCTGCCAAAACTTCATGAGGGTCTGGAAACAGACTAAAGAATGACGTTTAGAGGAATGCACCAATCCATCCATCCCCCCTCCACACACACACACACACACACACACACACACCTCCAGTCAATTCTAGTGGCTCAAATCTGTCACCCCTTCCCCTCCCACCCAACCTCACCTCGTCTTCTCACCATCCAACCTTTGTGCAGGCTGTCATTTTGAAGAGGGGTCGAATTCCCACTTGCGTCCTCTCAATGGGACGGGATGAGGTGAGGGCGAATCAACACGGTGGGCGGCGAATCAGCGCCTCGCTGGCGTATCGGACTTAACTCATTTACTAAGCTTGAAGATAGAAGCCTTACAAAACAAACAAACCCCAAGTAATCTCCCTGGCTGTGTTGTAGCAACAAATGTTAAGCGTGTGTGCCGCGGACTCTGGTGAAGCATGAGGGCTGTCTAATTAAAACGGGGGATGAAAGAGTACGAGCAGAGAATAGAGAGCAGTAGGAATGGCATAAATCAATTAAGGGGAGCGGAGACTCGTTTTACTCTTCATTCTTTCTCGCTTATCGCTCACAACGGGTTCACTTAACAAGGGTATTGATCTCTGTCGCGCATGCCTGTAACCACATGTGGATCTCCAGAAGGACCTAGAGCAGTGTTGGCTCTTCATTTCCTCCTCTCTGGGGCTCTTTCTTTTTAAGGAAGTAAACCATTTACTTATTTAGAAGCTGAAAAACCCCCTAGATTGGCGGATGGGAAAAAGCTAGAGTGCGTGGGGAACAGGTTGCTTTTTCAAGTCCAAATGAAGCAGTCATGCAGAACGCCCCGCCTCACAAATTTCTGCCGTAAGAATTGAAATTTTGCTAGAAATGTGTCTCGGCATACGAGCGAGTCACCTAAGCTGCACATGCGTCCGGGAGCCGTTCGAACCTTTGCGCCAGTGGAAAGTCACTCGACACAGCACCGTGGGGACCCAAGAAGGTTTTTAAAGCAGCCGGGGCCAAGAAGCATCATAAATTATGGTTAAATGAAGTTTAATGCCTATTTATATTATGCTTTACTTCAATACTGGTAATATTTTCGTGGGCTGGAACGGATTGTCTGCATTTACATTATTTCCTGTGGAAAACTGCGTTTCGCAAAACCGATTTCCGCCTTAAGAACTCGCCCCGGAACGGGCCGTTATCCCTCAGTCGCCCAGATGTGCAGTGAGATAAAAACTCGAGCTCTGGATAAGGCTGTCTGCCAAATGGCGTAAATATAAACGTACTATAGTTTACCATAGTAAGTACCATCATAAAGGTCTAACGCTCTCGTGTTTATATTTATTAACACCTTCACAGAATTCGACTTCGCCATATATCCTCCATCCATGATCGCCACCGGAAGCGTTGGAGCAGCAATCTGTGGACTGCAGCTGAACAACACGAACCGTGCACTGTGGGGGGACAACCTTACAGAACTGCTGGCTAAGATCACCAACACAGAAGTGGTGAGTATCGCAGCCCTTAACTGAACGTGTGTTCGGGGAGATATCGATGATCAAAGTCTACAAGGCTGTGCTTTCGAGTCAGCTGATTTGCCTCATTTAATGGGATATGTAGCAAAGTTAAAAAGAATTTAACGACATGTCAGTGAGAAGCACAACAACAACAACAACAACAACAAAAAGTTCTAATCCACGATCACTCAGAGCAACATATTTGTGTTGCCACTGGCAAAGCATCAAACGGTTTTCCCTTCTGTTTTTCACGGCTGTCCCCTAATCCTTTCTGCCTCTGGCACTCCCGTATTCACCCCCTAAGAGGTGCAGTGTGTGTGTGTGTGTGTGTGTGTGTGTGTGTGTGTGTGTGTGAGACGCTCTGTGAGTATAGTTAATATAAATAAAGGCCTGTTTTGTGGTTGATCCATGCGGAATATTGCACTGAGACATGGACCGGAATAACAGACAGTTATGTGTCCCTGTGTCAGGTTGTTCATATGGTCCAAATGCAGACAACAGGGAGGGGGTACAGGGGTGGGCTGGCTTTTGTCAGGCAGCTTCAAAAACCAGGGAACGAGGCGTGATGGCAGTGCCTGTAACGGAGGCGTTATTTAAAAGCAAGAGCCCTAAGATGAGAAGTTCCCTCTTTTGTTTGGAGGCACCATCTCTGAAAAACATCAATGCGGTACTGTGGAGTGTGTGTGTGTGTGTGTGTGTGTGTGGCGGTAAGTTTTTGACCGTGGCTCTGAACAAGAAGATTCCGCTGTTCTCCTTAATGGGCTCGCCTCCAACTTCAATTCAATCTGACATTCAGGCCCTGAATTACTGGAAGTGAAATGGGATTGACCCCAACCGAGAGACTGTGAGGAAAGACTCCAGAGAGCCGGGGTGCAGTGCTGGGGCTTATGTGGCTTTATGCAAATGTCTAATCAAGCCTCACACTTCTCCTGGCCTGTACAGGATACAGCTAAATGATATCCTTGTTTTTCCCCCAGAGGACAGGAGTAGCGTAGGAAATGGGGTTTCGGGTAGCGAGCAAAAGAAAGGGCAGAGAGTTGATCACCGCCCAGATGTGTGCTTCAAGTGCGACCTGAAGGGGTCAGCCTTCCTCCACAAAGTTCACCACTGGTTGGCAAACGGCTCCCGCGCCGGTGTGTCAAGACACTCACCACAGCGGTGGAAAAACAAACAGTCCTCCTGAGCAGTTGAACGTTCGCAGTGTTTGAGGAGTGTGGGGTCTCAGCCAGCAGAACTGACCATCATCAAGTCTTCACATTCCCCATGCCTTAGGAAAACATGCAGGCGTGGGGGAGAAGGCCGTCTTGTAGGGTGTCTGCCGTCTTCCTTTTCCTCCATTGTTGTTCAGTCAGCATGAAGATCCCTGACGGGGGACAAGTTCCCACATGTGATGGCAGATTCCACTCCATTTAAACCATGTCTGAGCAATAAGGCTTATCGCTTATAGCGTTTTGCCCGACATTTCCTTCAGGACCTGATGTTGTTAAACGGCCTGCAGAGTGATGTTTGGTGAGGAGGAGAAGACCAAGGCTGTGAATGCTGATCAGCTCTACGACCCTACAAGTCCGGCGTCTCGCGGTATCCAACGCCTGTGGTTTTCACCAGACATGTGACCCGGCCAGCTAGCCTCGTCTAGACGCTACTGTAGTGTTTGTGTGCATCCTGAAGCACGTCTGGCTGCGGCAGGTCAAACCAGGATGGATGAATTCTTTGGCGACTACTGCGAACTTATGGGCTCTCAGAAAGAAGGTTGAATACTCCAGCTGGCATTTGGTGTTTACAGTAAAATGTTGTTATTATCGCTAATGTAGACTGTACATTTTGGGCTTGTTGTGTTTCTCCAGAGACTCACTGGGAGTTTTTCATCTGACCGGTAATCTTGATTCCACTGGAATTGAATTAAGAGTTCACATTCAGATATGAATTAGTGGTGTTTCCTGTTGGGCTCGGGTCCGGGGCGTGCCCCCCCCCCCGTCGCGAGATTTACGGTCTGCATTTCGGCTGCATAGACGAGAAGGGGTCAGTGGTGAACTTTTACATCATGACGTTCGCTTGCATTTCTCCGCTCTCGCACTGAGAGGGTTTCTTTTCTCTTTTTCTTTTTTTTCCTCGCAGCCCTTCAAACTACATAACTGTAAAAGTAGGTGAAATGTCAGTCAAGTTGAAGTTTGGCAAGTCGTGAAACACACATCTGCTTGAAATCATAATGGTAAATGATGCTAATGTGAGTAAAAGTAATTTTTTTTGAGGGGGGGAATAACTGCTCATTTTTAAGATATTTTCGTTGCGTACGATCGTGTGTTAGGACCCTTTGGCCTGTTGCACCAAACGTCTGGGACAACATATTAACCCCTTTCATTTCTCAATCCTCTGCTGGCCCGGTTTTGAACCCAGCAAACTTTTCGTTATTCCCTAAAAAAAAAAAATTCTCTCAAGCTAGCGCAGAACTTCATGCTAACCGTAGCAGAGTAAAAGAACGACGTTATGAGAGTAGAAACTTGCTTCATTTCTCCATATACAGTAATCCCCTGCTACACTGATGCACTATTATCCCAGTGTTTTATCACTAGTGCTTGGATACTATCAAGGTAGAACGTTTCCGGAGTACCTCAGGAGCCACGCTGGCCTCCCAGGAGTTCCTTTAATGTGGACATGGCTTGGCGCGAGGTCAGGACTGTACGGGGGATGTGGCGATCACTCCCAGCCGAGTGCCTGAATGTTCACGGGAACGACTGCAGCGAGCTCTGGCTCCACCTTTTTACTGCGGCTAAGAGCCTCATCACCGTCCTGGGTGTGAAGGCTTCTGTAAATGTCAATCACTTTTATGTCTCCATTCAGCAGAGATTCCATGACAAGTCCAGGTTTGTTTGTGTATATGTACTGTGTGCATCGCTCACCGTGTTCCCAGGATCGGTGTTCGATTCACCGCCACCAGCATAAAGTAGGGATGAAGATTCGAATCCTATTTTAATTGAGGTAACCAGGCCAACGCAATAGCTGATGGTAACTAGTTGGTCCAGATAAGGAATTAGTTTTTTTTTGGTTTGAGCTTTTAAAAATGTGTCAAAGGAAGAATTCCACAATCGAAAAACAGAATAAAGAGAAATGTGTGTGAGAGAGAAGAGAAAAAGTGTGTAAATATTAAGTAACAAATTCTTTAATGGGTTACATCTGGTTAGGATCATTCTTGTTGCATTTGCAACACATTTGGATTGCGATTAATTATAAATACTTTTATTCTAAAGAATAAACCGAGATACAATAAAATAAAATAAAAATAAAAACTCTAAAACCGATACCCCGGATCCCCTAGAAACCTCCCGAGGCGTCTGCCTGCCAACAGCAGGATGGACCACAGCGCCTCCGATGGAGACCAGCACTGTCTAGAGGACGCCGCATCTTTATAGGCGCGGCCCTACCAGTAGTCAGACTGAAGTCATTATAAGTTGCTTGAATTTCGCCTGTGGGACTTGGCTGAGGTTCGCCCGTGTCTCTATAAAGGGCGGCGGCACAGAGGGGAATTTCTTTCAAGAACTCGGGCCTGGCATTTTTGCCGTAAGATGCAGGCAGCAGCTCCTTTGCATGTTTCATGCTTTAGTTAATTTTCTCAGTGGAATTTCTTTCTGATGACTAATAGCAGTGTGTCACAGCGGGAGAGACCTCTTCAGGAAGACGGAGGCTGTTTTCCTTCGGAGTGATGCACACACAAACTCCCCTCTCCCAAAGCCAGTTCGAACAAATAAATGAATAAATCCGACACGTTCAGCTAGTTTTTCCCCATCGCTAATGTTTTTCTCTTATTGCAGGGAAAAAAGGTTACAGTATCATATAGTTGCGTTTTGATCCGTCTTATTAAATCAGGATGATGATGATGCTTAGTTAAATGTGCTTTGGATGAAAATTCCTGTGTACATCTACGAGTACGCTTACCCTAACCCTAACCCTAACCCTAACCCTTACACTGTTTCACCTTTCAGTCCATCAGTTTTTAATTAACAGTCAGTGTCAAAAGAATGCAGTCTCTTTACAACCAACACGTTCTCCACAGGCCCTGCCCCTGGGGCTTCTCACACAAGAACTCCCCCAGACGCCTGGCGTTCCTCAGACCCACGCAGAAGCCAAACACGGCTGGGAACACCACTGCAGGTTCCTTTGTGGCCAGTAGAGGGGGCTGGTTTTCATCTTTTAGTAAAATGCCATTAGGATCTACTTGTAATTCAGTTCCTAGACATTTTGTAGATTTTTGTTTCTTTTTCAACATAAGTGTGAAATTTTCCCTTTAAAAAAAAAAAAGAGTAAGAGTCGTGTGCTCCGCCGACTACAAGCCTTGTGAATGTGTAGCTGCGCCTTTGCTCTTTGAAGCTGCAAGGTGGGCTCGATGCGGACCCCCTCGGGCTCTCGTTAAAGAAAGAAAAGAAGAAAAGACGCGGTGTCTTTCCAAAGGACATGGATGCAATTAACATAGCTTCGCGTACATGCCTTTGTTTTCACTGTTGTTGTGGCAACCGGTGCTGTTGGTATGCCAGTGTGTTGAGTGGGTGCACGTGTACGGCTCTGGGTGCACGGACGTGGACTGCTTATAGCTTGGAACGTTGTTAATGCGTATAGAGATCAATTAAAATTTTAGCTTTTTAACCTTTTTTGGTTCTGCAGAACATCTGGCACTGTCACTGATTCAAATCCACTGCTACCAAAAATATTACCAATGTGATCAATTTATAAAACTATAATCCTATTTTTGCATACAAAAATAATGAAGAACATTTTGAAAAGACATGGAAATGAAGTAAGATATAATAGAAATAGACAAAGTCTTAGGCATGTCTCAAATGAGTAGCAAGTCATGCAGTTACACATCATAGTCAGCAGGTGGCGACATTCACACTTCAAATGCTACGCAACGACATGCGGAAATGTAGTTAAGTAAAAGTACATACATTTGCTATTCTTTTGAAGTGGAAAGTGAAAAAGTATCTTCTAGTAAAACTACAGTAAAGATTCGATTTGTGAAAAATCTACTTAAGTACAGTAATTAAGTAAATGTCCTCTAGGTTACCTTCGACCTTTGCTTGTATACCGAAAATGCTTTGTTAACCCATAATCTGTCTGTTTCCGCGGTTGCAGGACCTGTTGAAGGCGTGTCAGGAGCAGATCGAGCGCGTGCTGATGAACAGCCTAAGGGAGGGACGCCGGCAGCAGCACAAGCAGCAGCAGCAGGACCAGAACAACCCACGCAACAAAGCCCTGGACGACCAGGACCAGTCCAGCACCCCGACCGATGTACGAGACATCAACCTGTGAGCTCGCAGGAGCGGCGTCTGCAACGAAAGAAAAAAAAACTACAAAAAAAAAACAAAAATGACGACAAAAAAAAAAACAGCCCATCAAAAAGTGCTTGCTAGTCTTCGTAGGTTTTTATTCTATTTTCAAAGGAAGAAAAAAAAATTCAAAAGAAATCAAAGATATTTTAGATACAAAATAGGTATTTTTTAAATGGATTGATACAGATGCAAAAAATTCTATGGTGCCTCAGATTCATAGAAGGGAAGCCTATAGTATTTTGCAAACTATTTTTCATTGTATAAACTTAAAAAAATATATTCTGTTTAAATGAATATTCAGTTATATTCAGTTTTTTTTCCCCTTTTTTTTGTTGTTTGAAAGAAAAAAAAACTGAAGTTTATAAGACTGGCTTGTAAAGGTACACAAATGGGGCTTTGTTTTTTTTTTTTTCCAGTTTTGTTGTGTTCCGGTTCACATTCGGAAAAGCCTGAGCGTAAATAACACACACGGGTGTCATGAACCTGGTTAGCGGAGTCCCCGTTCGGCTGTGTGGTGACGATGGAGAAGGACCAGGAAGGTTTGGTGGAGCAAGTTGGGTTGGGGAAAAAAAGAGCCTTACAGCAAGAATGTCATTGCTTTCTGTTTTGACAAAAAAGGTCCTCTGGGTGTAAAATTTGGTTAAATCAGTTAGCCAAAACAAACAAAAAAAAGGTTTTATATCGCGGAGGTTTAAAAATTGTCATAATAGTTCGCCCAGGCAAGGGGCGTGTCTTGAGATCAGTCTGTTAATATTATTATTATTATTATTATTATTATTCAATCAGCAACTTATTGTCTCTCGATTCTCAAAGCATAGAGACGTCAATAAGCTTTTGTCAGGCTGCTTGTGTGTGTGTGTGTGTGTGTACACATACGTTTCTGAATGTGTGTACATCTACATGTGCGTTTGTGGATTTCAGATAGAGAGAGACATGAAGTGAGACGTGTGTGTGTGTGTGTGTGCGCTTAGCACGGTTCAAGACACCACACAGTCAGAGGACAAGACCGGGGGACGGAGAATTCAGAAGTCTACAGTGCTTTTGTTTTTGCTTTGAAGGGTCACGGGCTACCTGCATCACTGCCTCCTATTCATGTGCTTTTATTTTCCGGCCTGGGACAAAGAGCTTGATCCCCGTCCAGTGCACGGGATCGCGAGGAGGCGAGACAGAGAGGGAGGAGACAGAAGACTACCTTCTTTAAGACGTTTTTGTTCTAGTCGAAATAAAAGGGTGCCATGGAGAGAGAAGGTAGCGTTTTTACGGTCGGGTTCGGCCTCGGCGGCGTTTCGAGTCGGAGGGCGAATCTGGGCGTTGGTTAACGAGGTGCTAGAACGGAACTTCACGAGGACAGCGCGGAGTCTAGACACATGAGAAGCGTGCGCGTGGAAGTGTGCCGTGAGATCCGTGCGCGATGAGGAGCGCGGCGGTAATGAAGCTGCGTGAGTCTAAGGAGAGACGTATGCTGCTGCTGAGATGGACATACATTGGCATACAGGAGAGGAGGCCAAAGGAGAGGATCGGATGTGGTTCCGGAGATCACGTGATAATTTAATTTTTTTGCTTGTTTTGACTGTTAAGTAAGTGTGTGTCGTTCTTTCTATTTTTTTTTTCCCACATTTTTTTGGATTACAGACCAGTATCTAAACCAGTTTGATTGACACTGCCGGCTAATAGGTGGGGAACGTAATACACAGGGAAGCTTAATCGATTTGTCTTTGGTTCCTTAAGCACTTTGAGCACCAACTTCCCTTAAGTCACAGAGAAAATTCTGGCCATTACTTACATGCCGAGTTTTAACCCTGTCGAAAAAAAAAATGATATACAATATAATTTATTGTTATTCCAATGTTTAAACAATTCCAACATTCCATATTAACATGTCCAAATTCTCAAATTAAGGAGAAGGCATGTCCCGTCCCGACACCCCGTCCCCAAGGCCTCTCTCTTCTTTACTTGAAATTTTGTTTGATGTTGATTAAAATGTTAATTGGTTTTTTTTTATTTTATATATATATATACAGTTGTAGATGCTAAAATAAACCCATCTTGCCCTCTGCGGGACTTTCCTTTAATTTATACAAAGTGAACTGGTGAAGCTGCTGTATCAGAGAAGAAAATGCCTTTTTTTCCATATGGTGCCTTAATTCCTTAACCTAGGGAGCGTCGTGCTGAGCCGCTGCGCCTCCATCAGCCCGCCGAAGGCAAGTAGCTAACAGCGTCCACGATCTTTTATCATCCTTTACAAGAGCGCTGCTTCGTAACTACGAACCGACAGTCGCGAGGTTTCGGCCGCGGTCCAGACGGCGCGCGGCTGCAGCACCACGCCAACACTTGTGCACGAGTCGCTTAGCTTGCGTTAAACGGAGGGCGTGCGCGGTTAGGGGCGGTTTCGTTTTTGTTTCAATGAGCGTAGTCGCTGTTTTTCTGTGGGTGAAGGAGACCGTCTACTTCATTTTTTTTTTTTTTATTATTTTTTTCTTTTCTTTTAAACGGATAGCATGTTTCCTAAAGGCAATTGGGTTCTGTGGTTCAGGTTTCTGTCACTCTTTCATTCATTTATTCAAACAGCAGATTATCAACAATTAATTCTGTTGTGTTTCGTCACCCACCCGAGTGCTCTGAAAATGAATTATAATGTTGTTGTTGTTTTTGTGGGTTTGTTTTTGTTTGGGTGGGTTTGAGCTTGGATATGGACCGAAATATTGCTTCTTACGGTTTGATACTGTACTTTTCCAAAGTGAAGAGGGAGGTAGACGTGGTTGTGAAGACATCAATCAAGTGTCAATATTTTATATCGAGATATTTTCTTTTTGTTTATTTGTTTTGAATTTGTTTTTTTTTCTCCGCTGCTAAAAAGCTATGATTTTTGTTCCATCTTATACACAAAAATAACATAGTTGTGATGTCACTTGAGTGTGCTGCTATTTTATAAACAATTGTATTATAATTATTTTACTGCTTACAGGATACTTTGTGAATGCAGAAGTAGATGGTAAATAGAAGATCAAGAAATGTAACGAGTATTCGACTGGAAATGCTCTTTGTACAGTATACTCTGAAAGCATGATTCTTTTCTTTCTTTTTTTTCCTCAATCCTTTGTTTTCCAGCTCTGTTACCGTTTCCTCTCTCAGTCTGTAAGTATGGTATGTCTATACCTCAGGTTTACTGGACAAAAGAAAACGAGTCTCTCAGTACCTCGTAACTCAGCACAGTTTAGCCGGGAGCCGATGAAAGACCGCGGACGGTGGAGATTCTGCTAGGGGGGACTTTTTAATGGTCTCCATTAATTGAAGCTTGAACAGCTTAAGGCTCCCACCTGGACTTCAACCAACCATAGTGGACGGAGGGGGGGACAAATCTCACCAACGCTTCAACTGAGGCTCTAAGGGCTGAGAGAAAGCCAGATCGATATCTTTGTATCTAAATTTATGTATACATTTTTTTGGAAACGCTCTCCAAACACATCTTAACACACAGGAAAAGTCCTAACACAAAGTGGCATATACAGTATGTTGATGGACTTTCTCCTGTTATTGAGTTGCACTTTGACTTGTCCTTAATGAACCATTTTTCAGGTGTCTAGAAGGTATTTTCATCAACTGGTGTAGTATAAACTGTAACCCCCTGCCGACAGGACAGCCCTCACCACCACCACCACCAACTCTGTGTTACAAATACACCATATCAATGTTTGGATTGACATGGATTCTGTCTCCTCCCTCCACTATGACCTTGTCATGTACCTCAATAATGTCTGTTGCACAACCTATCTCCAATAAATATCTGCTTCAATGATTCTAGTGGCATATCGGTCCAATACTGTTCTTAAAAATACACACACACACACACACGACACATTTTCACATAATTAAATGGTGAAAAATAATTTATTAATTTATAATAATTGAAATAAAAAATTTTTTTGTCACATATACAATCATACCAATCATATGGCCTAAAAGAAAACATTTCATTATGGTAAATTTTTTTAATAAAAATAAATTCGTAAAGAATGAAAAAAATTTAAAATATTTACAAAAGTAAAAAAAAATTAAATTAAAATAGAAGTGTCTATAAAATAGAAGAACTTGTGCAGGATTTACAGACTTTAATAGAAATTAAATATGTTGTGTGGATAT